>VZTN01027139.1:561904-735391 GCA_013400515.1 Erpornis zantholeuca | reverse complement strand
AGCAGCCCGGTGCGGGGCAGCGCCGAGAGCGGGGACGTCGCGTTTGCTGCGCAGCGAGGCGAGGGACAAGGGGCTGGCGCAGGGTGGGCTCTGTGCGTGTCAGTGCGGTGGATGCAAAGGGCAGAGCGCGGGCAGGGAACGCGGCTGAGGGGCTCGGGCTCTGCATTCCTTCCAAATCCGAGCGATTTCGGTGGTGTTCTGGGCCGTGCCTGGCTGTCTGTCCTGTCTGAGTGATCCCGGTCCCAAAGCCAAGGAGGGGACTGTCCTGAGACGACTGGAAAAGCAGATCACTTGCCCGAGGGACCATCAGGTGAAAAGAACTTCCACTTCTCATCAAAAAAGAGCATTATTTTATATTTTATAGTGTTTTAATGATGCTTGTATCAATCATCTTGTCAAGGCTGTGAAAATGCTTTAGAAGTTTTTTTTCGTTTGGAACTCCAGTGCTAAACCTGATTTGATGTGGCTTGTAAAGATGCCTGTGATAACAGGGTGCGGGTAATCATCTTGAAAACCATTTTTTTGGCTTGTGTGAAGAAGGAACTGCTGCTGCCTGGTTTCTCCATTGGCTGTGATGCTTAGTGAAGAATTTCACCTCATACCTGCCCTGAGACCCATGTTGGAGATTCATTCCTTCTGCTGATAAATTATCCCTTCATGAATGTTCTAAAACACTCTGAGTGGACAGGGGTTATTCCTCAGGGATGAGAAGCTAAGCTTAGTTTGTTATAGTCAAGGGGAAAGTGGAATTCTCTGAAGTTCTCCTGCTGCCAGACCCCATGGCAGTGCCTTTGTCCAGGTCAGTGCTGGCACACGGGGCAAGTTGCAGCCAGGGGCTGTTGGCTGTTGGATCAGGAGAGAGAGTCCATGCAGGAGACAGGAGAAAGTTTGGGGATCATCCACACGAGAGCAGGGCGCAACACAGATCCTCTCTGGGGTCTCCTGGAGGGCCTGTGGTTGCTCCCAGGAGCCAGCCCTGCCAGTAAGATTTTCAAGAGATTGCTCAGCATCCTGTCTCTTTTCACCTGTGCTGGTAATCCTGAGTGTTCTTCCAAGGATGGACCAGAATGGAAACCCATGTTCTTAGTTTGCTTAGACTTGCAAAGCACGGCCCTTATCTTTGCAACCATAGACTGCTTGGTTTGCCATGTGCCCCATGAGCAGCCCTGCAGCACCGAGCCCCTTGTGCCCCCAGTCACAGGCATGAAGCCACTGCCTCTGCTGCTGCAGCCAGGTCCATGTGTGGGCTGAGGACTGGGGTCCTCACCCTCCCTTTGATGGGACTGGCTGGCGGCAGGACCAGCAGCGGTAATCCCCCCATCCCCGATGTGGCGAGAGGAGGCTCTGACTCTAGTGGGTGAAGCATGAACAGTTGGAGATGGTTGCTCATCACTTGCCAGCATTTTGCTTTCCAGGAGCTGGGGGCTTTCTGCTCTGCTTTGGCAGTGGCCACATAATCCGGATTCCTCGGATAAATTCCTGCTGTTTCTCCTAGATCTTTGGCTGCTGTTTTAATTGCCCAGAGCTCCGAGCCACACACAGGACCCTTGTTGCAAAACCCAGCTCCCATGAATGATGCTGTTGTGTGTGTGTCTCTGAGCTTCTCTTTTCCTCCCTCTCGCCCTCCTTTGGAAGCTGGGGAATTCGGTGCTGGTGAGATCCCGCCTGCTGTATTCGTGCAGCTGGCAACATGGCTCCAGCTGCCATTTCGGGTGTGCCAGACAAATGTATCAAGCCAATGTATTTCCCCTGATTTTCCTCTCATGAAGGATATTGAAGCCATCCTCATCCTCTTGGCTGGAGCTGGTTTGATCGCTTCCCTCTGGTTGAGGCTCAGTGCTGAGGCCAGTGCTGAAACATCCCTGTTTCAGCTTCCCCTGGAAGCTCGGGGTGGATGGGACAGAGATGGTTTCTGGGCTCTCTGTGCTGCAGATTCATCATTTTCAGGGGTGTTGGGCCCCCTGCGTGTCTGGGGCTCCTTGTGGTGTTTGCTGGATACCCAGTGGTTGGAAGGGCTGCAGTGGAGCAGTGGCAGCACATGGGTGCTGCTTTTAGGGCTGGGGATTGGGAAAAGTCAACAAGTGTTCTGTACTAGGACAGCTGGACAGGGAGATAAATGGGGCATCCCAAAGTGGCAAGCGTGCCAGTTCAGGCTGGGCCAGCTCTGACAGGGGTTGACACCTTTTGTGTGAAAGTAACACGGGTTTCTCCTGTTCTCCATTCGCAGCAGTGGATGAATAGTAGCCATGGATAATGCATTAGCAGAGCAGGAGTCCCCTGGCAGCTGGGTGTGACACACGTACCCCAGCTCCCATCGCCCATGGGTGCCTTTCTGGGCTCTCTTTGTATTTATATACCTGAAAGTAAACTGTAACCTTTTTTTTCCCCCCGTTTATTTTTGTTGCTGGAAAAGAGCAGCAGTGAAATGACCATGGTGCAGGATGTGTCCGCCGGGAGTGCGTGGTTCTCCCTTCTGTGGGGGGTTCTCAGCCGGAGTGAAGGTGCTTTAACCGTGGAGTCGGAGCAGTTTTTTGTCCCCTTTTTACGCGGTTTCCTTGCTGTGACTCTTCCGGGAGGTTCATCTGTCGGGAGTGTTGCTGCCGGGGGCAGCAGAGGGCGCCGTGTCCCGCGGGGCCGGGGGGGTCACGCGTGGGGAGCCCCGGGACCTGCGTGGGAGCAGCCTCCCCGCGCTGCCCCCGCCGCCGCCTCCTTCCAGCTCAGCGTCTCCGCGAGATTTCCTGCTCTCTGCTTCCACACCCTCCCTGTTCCTGCTTCAGCAGGAAAAAATGCCTGAAATCTTTGAGCCCGGCGTTTTTCCAGTGGCCGTCACCGTGCCGGGACCACCTGGATGAAACAACCATCGCGGCTGTCCCCTGGGCTGCTGGCTGCGGGGTCGGTCAGCACGCCAAGGCTCTGCACCCATCGTGTTTCCAGAGGCTTTGCTCGTCCTCCGTCCCTTTTTGTCCCCTCCCCATGAGCCGGGGAGCTGCACGCTGGGGGCGCAGGGACTCGTGGGGGTCAAGGCTCGGCTGGCTCCTGACACCCGGCTCCCCCTGACCCCTCCTTTGCCCGCGGGTGCTCGCAGCCCTTCACTCCTCGCTGAAATGACCTTCCAGTGATCTCCCCAGATCAACAGCTGCTCCCTTTGCTGGGGCTGACCCCGGGGGGGCACAGGCTGCCTGCTGTCACCCCCCTGCCACCCCCTGCCCGCCCCTGGGCTCCAGCTGGTGAGGAGCTCTCACGCACAAAGCTGCGGGAGGATTCTGTAGCCAACAAGGGCTGCATTGAGCAGCCTGTGCTGGAGACCCTTCCCTCCGTGGTGAGGGCCAGGGCAGGGGGGCTGCGCTGGGCCGAGACAGGAGGGAGGTTGGTGGGAGGAGAATCAGGAGCTTGGGAAGGAAGGAAGGAAGGAGATGTGCCTCTCAGACTATGAAAACAATGGGGAAAAATCCTGTTTTTTAACTTGATTCTCCCATTTTGGGAGCTTGGGCATCCCTCCAAGCAGTGATTTCCAGACGAAAGCTGGTTTCTGGGATCCTTGCAATGTACCCGGTCTCTCTCCTGCTTTTCTGGTCTTCCCACCCCAGATCGCTGCCTGTCTCCATCTCACCCTCTGCCTCCTCTGCCTCTCCCTCCATGCTCAGGCTGGTGCTTCCTGGCCTCCAGCCCCTTCGCCTCTCATTGCTCACAAAAATTTCCTCCTCCTTTCCTCCTATTTTAAACACTGTTTTTCCCTCTTAGCCCTCTATTCTGAACCCCATCCACCCTCTTCTCCCTCATCTTCTTTCAAATCACCTGTGGCTGTGCCTCTGGTATGACAGGAGTCTGTGGTCCAGAGCCAGGTTGTGAGGTGTATGTGCCATGAAGAAGGTCCTCCTCCCACTGTGCTGTTGGAATAGTAATTCTAGAGCAGTGCAAGGGGATTTCTGGGGACATGAATCCCTGAGAGCAGCCCCACTGCTCCTCTCAATGCTTTGCTGTGGCTTCCACCCCAGCTGTCCATCTGCTGGGTATGACAGACAGGGAGAGCTGGGGACAGCCAGGTGTCTGTCCAGAAATTGTCCTGGGGTGCCTCTTTGTGGGGGGAACAGCCTGAGGGATCCCCGTGGGTGCTCAGCCCTGCAGGGAGGTGGCAGCTGTTGGTGTCCCCATCCTGCAGTCACTGCTCTGGCCCACGGGCCGGACCAGGCCAGGCCCTGCAGTTGCTGCTGCCAGTCTGGGAGTAGAGAGAGGGGGATGGCTGAGCTGGAGGAGCACCAGGCCCTGGGACAATGTGGGACATGGATGGGGTTTGGGGTTGTGCTGGGTTTGACATGTGGCACAGAATCACAGAAAGGTTTGGGTGGGAAGGGACCTTAAAGTTCATCTCACTCCAACCTCTGCTATGCAGGAACACCTTCCACTATCCCAGGTTACTCCAAGCCCTGTCCAACCTGGCCTTGGACATGTCCAGGGCCAAAGGCAGGGGCAGCCATAGCTTCACCGGGCACCCTGTGCCTGTGCCTCACCTCCCTCACAGGGAAGAATTTCAAGTAAATATCCCACCTAAGCCTTCTCTTTTTCAGTGAGAAGCAATTCCCCCTTGTTCTACCCTCCATCCCTTGTCCGAAGTCCCTCTGCAGCTCTCCTGGAGCCTCTTTAGGCACTGTGAGGGGTTCTGAGGTCTCCCTGGACCCGCCTTCTCTCCAGCTCTTCCAGCCCAGCTCCATGGCAGAGGGATNCTGGCACTGCCCGAGCCCGCCCGCTGCCCGCGGCGGCCCGGGCACCGGGGTTCCCCTCTGCACCCTCGATCCTCTTCCAGACCCCTCTCTCCTCCCCCTCCCTCGACAGGTCCCCCGAGAGCGCGGCTGGACGGGGCATATAGCCTGAAGGTAAATCGGGAACCTGCCGTTAGGTGCGGGGAGTGAGGGGAGAGGAGGAAGTGGGTTTCGGAAGAGAGCATCCAGCAATCTGCTAAACCTCGTGGCTTTACTCCTTGGCTCTGCTGGGCTGCGCTCTGGATATTGCATCTGCATGGCAGAATCCCTTCCTGAAATCACAGCTCTGCATGTAATGGAGTAAGTAGACAGGAGGTGACAGTGAGATACAATAGTCTCGAGTTGTGCCAGGGGAAGTTTAATTGGATATTACGAACAATTTCTTACCTGNCCATGGCAGAGGGATTCCAGCCCTCGGAGCATCTCCATGTCCCTCCTCTGTCGCGGCAGCCCCTTCCCCGGCAGCGGCCGATGCGGTACCGGGGAGTCCCCGCACCTCCAGCGCAGGGCCGGGGGCCGCGGGGCCGGCCCGAGGGGCGNCTCGATCCTCTTCCAGACCCCTCTCTCCTCCCCCTCCCTCGACAGGTCCCCCGAGAGCGCGGCTGGACGGGGCATATAGCCTGAAGGTAAATCGGGAACCTGCCGTTAGGTGCGGGGAGTGAGGGGAGAGGAGGAAGTGGGTTTCGGAAGAGAGCATCCAGCAATCTGCTAAACCTCGTGGCTTTACTCCTTGGCTCTGCTGGGCTGCGCTCTGGATATTGCATCTGCATGGCAGAATCCCTTCCTGAAATCACAGCTCTGCATGTAATGGAGTAAGTAGACAGGAGGTGACAGTGAGATACAATAGTCTCGAGTTGTGCCAGGGGAAGTTTAATTGGATATTACGAACAATTTCTTACCTGAAACGACTGTCCAGCCCTGGCACAGGCTGCCCAAGGTAGTGGTGGAGTCACTGTCCGTGGAGGGATTTAACAGCTGTGCAGATGTGGCACTTGGGGACGTGGGCTAATAGTGGTCTTGGCAATGCTGGGAACAGTTGGGCTCGGTGGTCTCAGCGGGTTTTTCTAACTGGAATGATTCTGTGATTCACCCGTGGCTCCAGAGAACGCTGCTCAGCCGCACTGGCTCCCGCAGCACCAGAATGCCGCCAAGTGGGATGTGTGTGCTCTGGCACCGGTGTCCTTGTCGGGATGGACGCGGTGCCTGTGTGAGGTGGCTGTTGCTGCAGCCAGGGAGGATGAGAAGCTTGGAGCTGGTACACAGCTCCTGACAGCCTCGTGCAGTAACTGGATCCCCCTCTGTCATTCCCGGGCTGAGTACTGGCAGTGTGTGGGGCGAGAATCTGCTGCTGCCATTGGAGTGGCTGGGTTTGGGTTTGGCATGTCCAACTCCCGGCTCTGCTGCACTGACCCACGTGCTGCCTGGGTTCAGGAGGGCTGTGATGGGATGTTGGCTTTAGGTCACCTGGGTTTTTGCAGGGCTCATCCTAACCTGCTCTACCTAGGATTAGTGACAACTAACCTGGTGGCTGGGAAAACATGAATTTGAGAGTCAGTGTGTTCTTGGAGAAATTGCGCTCGTGTCAGGAGACTCCAGATCAGGCCCTCTCACTGCAGTGGGGGAGGCTGGGCTCTATGTCCTGGCTTTCAGTGCCATGGACATGTTTCCAGTGGATTGGCTCTTTTGGAGCCCTTTGTTGTTGGTAGGGATGGATGGGTTTGCTGTGTGTGCGTCATTTATTACATTATGACCCAGGACCGCTCTGGAGACGTGTGCTGGCAAGGTGAGAGGCTCCTTCCTTGGTGGCTGTTTGATCGTGCCGAGCTCAAACACCAGCTCTTTGTGCATTTGGATTGTGGTTTGTGTTCTGAAACGCTCTGTGTGCTGAGGGCAGCAGAGCCTCTTCTACTTAAAGACCTTTGTACAGTCCCTGGGTGTTGGAGTGCATATCATGAGTTTTTGGCAGAAATCCACACTCTTTTCCACTTGCATACGTGAACTCTTATCAATGGCTGTGCCTTTTTATGTTTGCATTCTCACCAAAGCCCAGATGGGGAGGTGGCTGTGCAGCTGCCTCTTGCCACTCTCGACACGCGTATGCCATCAGGAGCAGGGGCCACGGATCAGCTCGGATCCCTTCAGTCTCCCTCCATTCTTGCAGGGGAACAACCAGCTCCCACCCTTATCCTGAAAGCTTGTCAGTATTTTGTGTGTGTGGCAAAGCATGAAGTCCCAGCACAGAGCAGGTATCAAAGCTGCTTCTAAGGAGCAGCTCACATTCATGCCATGTGCTTCCACTTCCTCTAGGAAATCTTTTTCTGATAAAAGACTGACTGCATAAATCCAGCTGTGCTTCCGTTGAGCATTCCTTGTCTGCATCGCCTCCAATGTCCAAACCCCAGTGTATGTTCACAGGACAGGCTGCCAGCACTTCAGTTTTGTAAGAGAACAAAATATGGTTGTGCCCAAGGGCATGTCAGTACTTCCCTTCAGTTTTGTACTAATTTCAAAAAGATTTGAAGGTTCTCAAAGTCAATTGAAGTGAGCGGAGGAATGAAAGGTCACCCTTTCCCTGAGGGCATGCTGAGGTTGCTGCGTGACTTTGGGCAGAAGGACCAAGCTGGGAAGTTGGCTGGCACTGAGGGGAGTGGGTGGTGCCAAGGGTAAATCACTGCCAGCGGAGAGAAGAACCAAGTCTCCTTCCTTCAAATGATCACCCCATGAAAAGCCTGAGACTGTTTGCCTGTTGCATTAGTTTGGGATTTGCCTTTGCCCTCGGTAGGGCTTTTGCATTTGGTGTCTGTGGGAGTTTAATCCCCAAATTCAGGCAACGTGCTGGCAGCGGGGTTGCAGGGAAAGGAATGCCTTTGGAGTGGTCGCTTTGGCCCTGATGTGTGGGGAGCTGGGGGTCCTGTGTGTGGTGGGACTCCTGCCCCGTGCCAGGGCTCATCTCCCTGGCCCAGCAGAGCATCCCCTAACACGGGAGTCTCCTTCCCTCCCCCCAGCCCCATAGCAGAGATGTTGCTTCATCCCTCTGCCCACTGGGTTTGGTGAAAAGGATTGCCAGAGCCCGGGGATGAAAGCTGAGCTGGTTTTGTGCATGTAGAAAGCTTTAGAAGCAGTGTGGGGGCTGTAAAAGCTGGGATGCTGTTTCTCCTGCCAGTCTTCCTATCCCACACCGTGCCTGTGCTGGTCCTGCTGCAGCAGCAAGGGTACTCCAAGGCAAGAGAAGGCAAGAGGAGCCACGGGGAGTAACAGCTCCCCAAACTGTGTCTCAGGTGAAGTGAGCATGGGAATGTCTCCAAGGAAGTTGGGGTTTCTTGTTTCTCAACTTCCCTTCTTGCACATGCTGTTCCAGCCCGGCTGGGACGCGTGACAGAGGTGTTTGGTGGGATTTAGCACTGGAGGAAAGCTGTGCTGGAAAGTGGCCGGAGCCTCCAGGGGCTGGTGGCCAGGGCAGAGAAGTGCCTGTGAACCTTTGAGCAGAGCTTCGGAGGGGACCGGCAGCAGCGGCACATTCCAGCGAGGCCGGGGGTCTCCGCACGGTTAATGATTGAGCTGCAGTGGCCCTTTGGTTCCTGCCATTTGGAGAGGCACCTCGGGAACATGCAAACCTTTCCAGGCTGCGGGGCTGGGCATGGGGATTTAAAGAGACAGGGTTTGTCCCTACATTTTCAGTAAGAGGATACTTTCCTGGTACCGGAAGGTGATGGCTCCTGGATCTTGGTTGTCTGTTTGCTTTCTGATTTGTTGGGCGCGTTACCTGCATGTTCTGCATGGGGTCCGCTGTCAGTGCGGAGCTGTGCTGGCCTCACTGCTGCATTCCATGCTCGTCACCCGCTGCCCAATGCTCCTCCCAAGGTGCTGACCCTGATCCCATGGGATGTGGCTCCTAATGGGTCCCCATGTGTCCCCCGTCTCTGGGTGCTGTGGCACCCATGGGTGGCTGCATCCCCAGCTTGCTGCTGTCCCCTGCGGCTGCTGGGTTAATCATTGACAGGTTCCCGTGCCCCAGCTGGTCTGGCTGTTTGCAGAGCCTTTATCAGCACAGGGCACTTGTTACCCCGTGCCAGTTACAGGCAGAGTAAACGTTAACGGCTGGTGCTCGGAACAATTTTAACAGCTCAGGGGACCTTCCCCAGGGGCTCTGACAGTTCTTATCCCATTGCACCCGAGGCACATGGAATCTCAGCAGGGGTGCAGTGTCACAGGCTGTGGGGGCTACAGGGGAGGTGAAGCTGGTGGGGTGGTCATAACATCCTGGGACACCTGGCTTCTGGCGTGGTCCTGGGATGAACACCTGGATTTTCATGGGTGCTGCAGCCAAGGCTTGGTCCCATTGCTTAAGTGGGAACAGGACCTGGCGGCTTCTCCCAGGGCATCCTGGTGCTGAACCCAAGGGGTCCCATGTGCCCCAGCCTGGGTGAGCTAGGGGATTTCCTGCCCTGCTGGTGGAGAGGACAAGAAAGCTGGAATTTAAAGGAAAAACGAAGAAAGAAAGAGAAGGAGTGAAGAGGACGAAGCTTTGCTGCCAGTGCTGAAGGCTGGGCTGGGGCAGGGGGCCAGGCTGGGAGCAGGGATGGTTCTGAGGCTGCAGATGGGAGTTTGCTCTGCAGGGTTTCGGAGGACTGGCTGGCGGCCAGATCCCTCTGCTGCTCCTGCTGAAACTGGAACTGACCCTGGGCAGGGGCAGGCAGAGGTGTCACAAGGCTGTGGGACGGTGCCCACAGTGGTGACGCAGAGTGCACTTGACCTCATTTCATCAGTGTCATTCGGCAAGAACTGGACATCTAGGAAGCCAGGGCTGGTGTTCCAGCTCTATTTTTCCAGGAGAAGGGTTGCCCCATGACCTCTGGACAACTTCTTGACCAAATCCCAGAATGGGTGTTGCATAGCAAGAGCCACTGGCATGAACACCCTGGGCACAGACACACTGGGGGGCATGCATGGACAGTGGCTGTGTGATTACTCCTAGGATCAAGTCCTGGGAGCTGTGGTGCTGTGTTCTTGGGAGTAGCAAGGATGTAGGAAGCAGTGATTCTCTCCCTGCTAAAAGTAATGGGCATACACAAAGTGAAAAATCAGGGACAAGGCAGAAATTGCCAATCTCTTCCAGGCAGGTGATCTCCTGCTGAACCCTGAGCCCTGGCTGCTGCTCTGGATGGACATTTGCTTCCCATCCAAGTGGCAGCTGACCCCACGCTTCCCTTTCCCACGCCTGGCCTCACACCTCCACACTGCTCTTCCAGAGCCGCTGCTGTGCCGAGAAATTCCAAACCACGGCAGGCACTGGAGGCGTTTTGCAGCAGCAGCTGAATTGGATCAAACCATGTCATGCCTCTGAGGCTGAAAGCCCCAAGTGCTTGGTTATTAAGGGGATGTTTAGGGAGGCGCTGGGGGGCTGGTGACACAGGGAGTGCTTTGGCCGTGCCCCTGGCCTTGCTCCTCCCTCAGTGTTCTCCTCTGCAGAGAGAATGGAATCACCCTCTCTGTGGCTGTGACCTGTGAGTGCATGGAACCACTGCCTGATCCTGGTACTGAGCTTCTTTATGTATGTATGTATTTATTTATTTATTTATTGTCCTATCCCACTGCAGAGAGACCAGGAAGAGTGAGCTCTCTCCTCTCCACACTGTGGCTGTTGGCTTTGGTCTGACCTTGGCTGGCTGTTTGAGGCAGCTGCTTCTCCATGTCCTGGACTTCCTGTATTTCTTCTCATTTTGCTTTCTTCTGCCTGGCGTCAGGACGTTGGTGTGAAGTCAGCATTTGTGCTTCCTAAGCCTCATGTGTGTCCCTGCTGGGCTGGAGCAGCTGCAGTGCTGGGCTGGCACAGGGCAGGAGCTGCTGGGGCTGGGGGTGGCTGCAGGGGGCTGCATCGCTGGGGTACCCCATCCCTGCTCTCCGCAGGGAGCTGGGGAGCTGCAATTCCATCTGCCAGAGATCCCAGAGATCTGCCCAAAGCCCCTGAGGGACCCTCGGAGTGGGAGCGACTGGCACACCCCACTCAGGGCCCTTGAAGGAAGGGTATGGGTGGGGAGGGGTGCACAGGTGCAACCCCCTGGCCCCCCTGGCTGCAGTGCAGGACCTCCAGCAGTGCCAACAGCTGTGCAAGTTCCTGCTCTGCCCGATGGCTCTGGGGATGGAACCAGCGCCTTTGTGAAATCAAGAGTGGGTCCCCAGCTCCGAGCCCCTTTAGAGGGTCCTGTGCTTTCCTTGCCAGACAGAGATTTTATGTTTGGATTCTGGATTTTGTGGCATTTTTTCAGGATCTGGCCATGCCACAGGTGGCCTCTGGCAAGAGGCTCCTCTCACATCACCAATCCAGAGTCCAGACACGTTGATATTTCCTGAGGCCTGAGGCACATGGGGACTGCATTTGCAGCAGGGACTGAAGGGGTTAAAGCTGCTTTAAAGAAAAAAAAGCCATTTCCTTCATGTCCAGAGACAGTTTATTTTCTGGGCATTCTTCGGGACTCAGGGAGGTGCCTTTTCTTTAAGGCATTTCCTGTAAGCAAGTTTATATTTGGCCTGGGGAGGGTGGGGAGAGGAGGTGGGTGCTGGGGAGGGTCTGCTGCCAAGCCGGGTGACCTCAGCTTTTGGCTCCTTGTCCCGAATTGTGGAGGTGGCAGCTGTGGGAGGCGCAGGCTGGGCCGGCAGTCACAGCAGGGCGAGGAGCAGGGTCCTGCAGGGTCCCACAGGGTCCCACGTGTGCCCTGGCAGGGCTGCTGCCGCTGTGGCGAGGCTGAGCTGGCATCCATGGAGTGTCGTGGGTGCTTTCAGGCCATCCTTCCATTATCTTTAGGATGATGAAGATAAAATCTGCTGGACCCCATATCCTGTGCTTGGTGTAGCTGTCTTCCCTCCCTCAGGATGGCTTTGATTTCTATTGAAAAGACAAACAAGCCAACCTGGTAAAGCACCAGATCAACATTCACTGCGTCCCTGGGGTCGGTAGTGCAGATTTAACTCTTTCCCTAAGGATATTTGATCAGACCTTGATCCTGGGGCAGGGGCTGCAGCCAGACCGCGATGCCACAGGCTGGGCTCCCCCAGGTGGTGCCGGGGCTCGAGCTGTTCCCCAATGTTCCCCATGCCAAATTTCTTCTCCCCCATTTTGTTTTCTTTTTATTACCGTGATTTCCTAACATCGGAAGAGGCGAGTTATGAAACTGGAGTTATCCAAACACGTCTTGTTTGAAGATAGCGTTTCATCCAGCAGATGCAGCTTCCTGCCCTGTAAATGGTTCCCATTGTTTTGCCTTGGCTCCTGGCCCCGGCAACGCTGGGGTGTCGCTCCGCTCCGGCAGACGGAGGAGTGGTGGTCCCAGACATGGAATGGGAGCACTGGTGCTCTGTAGGCAGCCTCTGAAAGCACCTGAGGGGCTCCCTGGGGCTGCCTCAGGTCAAAGGCAGCGAGCTGGCAGGGTGCTGGCTTGGCTACCTGCAAACATCACCTGCAAACTGGGGTTGTTGTGTGCTGGGCCAGGCACAGAGGTAGCGTTGGTCTGATGGATGATGTCTGCATGGCAGGAAGCAGGGAAGAGGGCATAAATAAAATGAGGTGGTGCTGGTTGGTGTGGAGAGGACCATTCCCAGCAAAGAAGAAGCAGCACACATTTTTAATTTTATTTTTTTTTTTTAGTGTTTAAATGCAAAGAGAGAGTTCAGAGCTGACCTTCAGGTGCTGCTGAGGCACTGAGAATAACTTTTTTTATGTGAGGGTGCTGAGGCCCTGGCATAGGTTACCCAGAGAAGCTGTGGCTGCCCCATCCCTGGAAGTAAGTGTTCAAGGCCAGATTGGATGAGGTTTGGAGTAACCTGGTCTGGTGGAAGGTGTCCCTTCCAATGGCACAGGGTGGAACTGGTGAGCTGAAAGATCCCTTCCAACCTAAACCACCCTGTAGTTCCAAGATTCTCTGATTCTGTGATCCCTGTGGTGGTGGCAGGAATATGATGTGGGATTGAAGAAGTGGTAACAATCAGAGTTTGTTGGTGAACTGCAGCTTTGTGCCCCACATTCCCCCTGGGCACATGGCCGCTGTCAGCCTGACCTTGGTGAGTGTCTGGCAGCTGCAGCTCCAGCCAGCTCTGGATGGCTGCAGGATCCTGGGAACAGGGAGGTGCAGCAGAAGCAGGCTGGGACCTGGTGAGTTTTGGGTGGATCGCCCTTCCCCACCGGCAGAGCCTGCTTTGAGAAGAGCTGGGTGTGCCCAAATCTCTTCCTCCGACTGAGGAAGCCGTGGCAGTGGTCACGGTGTCCCTGGAGCTCGGGCACAGCGTCCCGCTGCAGCCACGCTGTGAGGATGCCTTTCTTCTCCTGCTCTCCAATGGCCTTCCCACCTGCTTGAGCAGCAGGGATTGCTTTTTAATTAATTTTTTGTTTCTGTGAACACTGTTAGAGGCTGGGGAGCTGCAGCTGTTGGCTCATTAATGAGGTTCTGCAGAACCGTGGCCGGAAGTGGCGCCAGGCCCTTGGCTGAGCTCAGTGGTTTGACGCTTTTCCTTCCTGCCCTCCTCAGCAAAGCAAGCTCACTTTGCTGTGCCGTGGCTGCCCCCACCTCAGCCCCTGCTCCCTCCCTACTTTGGGTGTAAATTTTTGCTTTGAGGGTTGGACTGGGGTCCCCCAGGCAGAGTCCGCCAGGCAGAGTCCTGAGGAAGGAGCCTGAGTCTCGTGTCTCAGTTTCTTTGGCCACAGTGGTTGGAGAGGGCAGAGATAGCAAGGTCAGGAGTCTCAATGATTGCTGCATGATGAGGTTCACTGATAATTTATTGGTGGTCTCCGAGGACAGAAGGAAACTTTGTGAGTTAAGAACATAACTTGTGAGTTAAGGACGTGCCTTGGCAGAGCCACATCCCCCCTGAGTGCTCAGTGCTGGTTTGGGATTGAACCCAAATCCTTGGAGATTCCAGTCTCTCCTTACTGCCAGTGCCCACAGAGATCTTGGCTGTCCTTGGGCTGTTCTCTGGCTGTGCTGGCAGAACCAGTCACCTGCCCAGCTGCTTCACCTGGGGTTTACCTGCTCTTAGGTGGTTTGTGCTGCTCCTTGAGCAGGGACTGAGCCGTGAAGGGCTCCTGGCAGCATGGAGGATGTTGTGTAAGACTGGGTTCCATGGATTATTGAGCATTTGTGTTTCTTGGCCAGGCTCCTCAGCCCACTGTGGCATGGAGTAATGCACCGGTGGCTTTGTCAGTGCTTTCCCTGTTTTTCCAGCGCTGCTCCCCTTCAGCTCATCTCCACCTCTGCCGAGGGCACAGCCCACAGTTTTGCAGGGGAAGTGGGAGAAGATGCCATATCCCACGGCTCTCTGTGGGAATGCTCTGGAGACTGGGGAGAGCAAAGATCATCTCCTGCAGCCCCGCTCGCTGCTCTCAGCCTGGAGGGACCTTGTGACCCTCCACAGTCCTGTGGGCAGGTGGGAATGAAACACTCACTGGGCAGCTGGCGGGAAGAGTGGAGAGTCCTTGTGTATGGTGGTCACGGGTCAGTGTCACCTGTCACGTGCCAGGCAGGGCAGTGGAGTGTGGCTGGCCATGTGCACAGGGCTGTGGCTCAGTGAGGTGCTGTTGGGTCCAGCAGCCCTGCATACTGCTCTGGGACTGGGGGTTTTGGGCAAATCAAGGTCGGGCTGTCTTGAATAGGGCTGGGGTGGCTGTGGGGGCTGGGGGCAAGTGCTGCTCGTTCCTGACGATGCTGAGGTTGCTGGGGCTTTGGGTCCCTTCTGAAAACTCGCATGTGAATCAAAGATTAGTGGTCATAAAAATAGATGGGCGAAGTTCCAGAAGGGTGTGAGCTGATTGATTGACCACAAACACCTCCGCCCATCGCACTGAGTGAGAGCTTTGCTGAGGCAAACGCTTCCTCAGAAACACCAGTGGGGAACTCCTGAATGCTACTGGGACTGGAAAGGAACGTTTCCTTGGGAAAAGATGAGCATTTTAGAGTGTTTTTCTGAAGGACACAGCACTGACTGCTGGGGATGGCTCCCCTGCTGTGCATAGCTACTGTGGTGGGTGTTTGCCTGGAGAGGTTCCTCCTTGTGTGGTCGCAGTGGGTATTCCAGAATGACTGTCTTTACGGCAAAGTGTTCTTAGTATCACCCCTGGGAAGCACTGAGCACAGGTTGGAGCCTTTTCCAGCCCTGGCATCAGCCCACCATCAGGAGGGGATCTGTCACCCACGAGCAGCCCTATCCTCACCGTGTCCAGCTGTGAGCACCAGCGAGGCTGTTGTGCAATTGGGGCCAGACGAGAAAACCCCAAGCAAGTCTTGCTGTGACAAATGTTTTCCTTACACAGGGGCTTTCACATGGAAGGGAAGCTGGAACAAACTTGCCCATTCCTGCCAAAGGCGCTGCCCTGCCAGTAACTGGCCTCTGTTTCCTACTGCAAGAGGTTGTTGTGTGGAATTGGGGCTTCCTGCTGCCTGCTGACCCCTGGGCTTCTCCTTGGCCTGACCCCGGGAGCCATTCCTCTGCTCCTGGCCCTGCTGTCGGCAGCCACCGCTCCGGCTCCGGTGTGTTCGGTGTCATAACTTCCCGTGAGCTGGAATAGCTGTACCAGGGTGTGAGCTCCTATGCCTGTAAATCTCTTGGAAGGCCGGGAAGTGCTCGCTTAATTAACCAAACTGAGGAAGAGTTGTTTGAACCATCTCTGGGAAACATTGCACCTGGCTTACAGCAAAGGTCTTGGATTTGGGATGGTCCTTTGGCCATGGAGCAGCCCAGATCCCTTCATGCATCCTTGGATCCTTCCTGATCCATGGCTGTCCGCTGTGTCCCGCAAGGCTGTGCTTGCCTTGGCTCCTCAGAAATGCTGGTTTTTACGTAAAGGGCCCCGTTTTGGTCTATGCCTGAGTGCAGGGTGGGCTTGGCTGTGGGAAGGGGCACAGGCAGACTGTGCTGGACTCTCTGGTGAGAGGCAGACAGATGGGACTGTGTAAGCTGACTCTGCCATTCCCATGATTGGTCTTCCATTGGGATTCAGCATCTTGACTGTCAGGCCAGCGCAAGAGTCTCTAATATTGCTTGAGGCCAGATTTGCATCCTGTTTTATAATATTCCTTCACATTCCCCACATTCCTGGCAAGGAGACTTCTGTATTTTTTTAAAATGTTCCTTTGTCTCTTTGAAAAACTGTGACATCCTTTTAAACTTCTTCAGAATGCCGTTGTCCTGCTGTCCTGGCATCTCCTGTTAGCTCCATAAAGAATGGGAAGCCTTGAATTTCAACTCCAGCCAATGTCTCCTTCCAGTTGGGAGAAAGGGGAAAAAAGAAGGAGGTAGACCATGTGCTCCTGTTTGACTCAGTGACCTCCCTGATGTCCCTGCTGTGTTTCCTCCCTTTCTGCAGGTTTCTCTGCCCACCATGTTTTTGGGATGATAGTGGGCCTGAGCTTCCATTGCTGCCACAGCCTGTCGGGACAGCGAGGTCTGACAGGCTGGGGTCCCCCCCTTGGGTCCCTGGGGCCTGGGTCTGCAGGGTCTGACCTGCCAGTGTGAGCTGAGGGCAGGCGGGATGTTTTCCAGTGCCGTATCACTAGATGGGGATGAGAGATGGGAAGTCAGAAGCGAGGTGAGATGATGGTCAGCTGTGGGGATCTCACAGCTCATTCTGGGAATGATTTGTGCCAAAGCACCAGTTTGAGAAGTGCAGGCACAGGGAATGTGGTTTTCACTGCCAACACTAATCCTGTGTCAACCACAGCTTCTTGCTTGGATCATGCTGACTCCTCTGCTTTGGGCTGAGATGTGAGGCGAGTCCTGCTGCATGGGGAAGAAGTGTTCCCAGGCAGGTGGAGCACGCTGGGCTCAGCACAAACTGGAAATTTGTAGGGAATTGGGTGGTTTGGTCTGGATATTTCAGATTGCAGGCACTCCTGTTCTTGTCCCTGAACCATCTTTTTGAGCTTTTAGTCCTCTTTGGTGTTTTGAGGGACTGGGAAATTTATGATGGCTCAGCCTTGGCTGTCAGTTTTCCCGGCCCTTGCACACAGAACATGCTGGCAGCCCCTGCTCTTTGCCAGCAGCCGGCTGAGAGGAGCCTCAGCTGGGTCTCACGGCCAGTGGTTTGAGTCGTTGACGTCTGATGATGAGAGGGGCTTTTGAGGTGTTCATCCCTCTTGTCCCTCCCGGTGTACTGCCGGACAGTGTCAAACTCCCCACCAGCCCTGCTCCCTGGAGCCGGCAGGATGCCGCCCTGCGGGACGCTTCGCTCTCAGCCCTCGTTTCTCCGGTTGGAATGGGAAGCTGCAGCTCACCGGGCCGGGCCGGGGCCCCGCGCTGGGCAGGAGAGCCCCGGCTGCCCGCGCTGTACCGGGGCCGGGAGCGGTACCGGATGGAGCCCTCCCCGCTGCTCCCACCCCCGCCCGGGCGCTCAGCCCTGCGGGGCCGGGATGTCCTGTTTGCCGGGGCGGCGGGGACACGTCGGCTCGGCTCGGCTCGGCACAGCCCTGCGGGGGGAAATTGCAGCTCTCCCATGGAGTGCCTGTGGGAAGGTCTCTTGCCGTCAGTGGACAGTGCTGGGTGGCCGAGGAGGGCATGAAGGAGGCTGGAGGTCAGGCTGACACTTTTTTCTGCATTTAATCCACGGTTTCCAATGAACAAAACCGGGATTAACAGCTCCTGCCATGGTGAGTCTGCTCGTGTTCCAGCTCTGTGTTTGGATTGGGAGGCTCCAGCCAGCAAACGCTCTCGGGGGAGGTGGGAAAGGCTGTAAAATGACCTTTTTTCTTGTTAGAGATTTCTTGGAAGCAGCGTTTCCTGTGCAGCAGGGCGGTTTGCTCTGGCTTTTACACAGCGGGGCGAGGGCAGGGTTCAGAGGTATGGCTTGTGTTGTTAAATTGTTGGGTTTTTTTTTCTTAATCTTTTCTTGAAAACCAGAATTTTCTTCACCTTTTTTTTCCCCGTGGAGTGCTCTGCAGGTACCGCCCTGCGGGAGCGTGTTCCCGGAGCGGGGCAGCACCGGGGTGTGCAGGGAGCCCTGTGCCCTGGTGGGACACGGCGCTGGCTCCGGCGATACGGCTGAACGGGGCAAGGATGAGAGGGGCGATGGCAGTGACCGAGCACGAGCTGGCCTCAGTCACAGCGCGTGGGGCTTTTCCTTCCCCGCTGAAGAGACCTGCAGCCCTGGCGATACTTGGGTTTATTTCTGCCAGAGCCAGCCAAGCCGGTGGGATCGCGGGGAGAGCCGCGTGCCAGCTCCTCTTGATCTCCGATTGTTTCCTGAGCCCGAGCCCAAATCCCTTTGTGTGAGCCCGACTCCCGCTCCTGCCAGGCAGTGCGGGCGGCAGCCGGCATGGCCAGGGGTGCGATGGTGCTGGTGCCAGTCGTGCTCTGGGATGTGGCATCACCTGCTGACACCAATTCACTCATTTAAAAGAAGTTTTCAGAAGGAGGAGAGGAGGAATGAGAAGGGAGTGGGATTTGGAGCTGTGGGGTGGGGGTGGAAATGCCCCTGGAGCTGCGGCGAGCGGTACCCAGGCGGTGCTGGTGTGTGTGGGGTGCAGCAGAAGGGGGTCCTGATGGGAGAGACCTGTGAGCTGGTGACAGCCCTGCCCCGGTGTGCACAGTCCTGTGTCCCCCTGAGAAATGTCCCTCGGCTGCATTTTGAAACTGGGAGTCAGGGTTATTCCTCGATGTGTGGCTGTGCCCGGAGCGGTCCCTGCACGGATGGGGGTTCTGTGCCTGCACCTCCTGCGGAATGAGGAGGGCCTTGTGCTCAGCTGCACGTCCAGGACTCCTTGGGGTTAAACTCCGGAATTCTGCAGATGTTTCTGATGTGAGATGGGATTTCGGGAGTTTAGCAAGGAGCACATGCAGGCACCTGTGCTTCCCCCGGGCAGCAGGGACCGGTCAATAAACCAAAGCTGAGGCTGGTGGGGAAGGAGGCAG
Source organism: Erpornis zantholeuca (assembly GCA_013400515.1). Lineage (NCBI taxonomy): Eukaryota > Metazoa > Chordata > Aves > Passeriformes > Timaliidae > Erpornis > Erpornis zantholeuca. Next base: position 716,744 of record VZTN01027139.1, on the reverse strand, counting down.
GATATTGTGCAGAGCTGGGAAATACTTGATTTGGGGTTATTTTTTTATTGCAGCCTTTAGAAGGGAAGAAGAGAGCCTTAAAGTAACCCTTTGTGCCTCTGCTGGGAGTTCAGTGCCTTTTCCTTCCTGCGAGGGCTTGTGCCCATGCCAGGGCTGTGGCGGTGGCTGCCGGCTGGGTGTGACAGCTGTGGTTTGGGCTCCCTGTCCCCGGGGGCATGTAGGGCTCCCACCAAAGCCGCTGGAGTTCGGGCATTCTTCAGCCAGGAGCGGGGCAGGTTTGTGATTCTGTTCAACATGGAAAAAGCTGCAGCAAGACCACAAGGGAATTCTGCTTCATGGGTTCCTCTGGTAACACATGTGTTTATGCTAAATAAATGCATGAAAGTAGGAGGGAATTCCCTCGTGTATTAAGGAAGTAACTGATTTTTAATGCCTGCATTTAGCAGTGGGAGCCAGGGGTCGTTCCTTGGGGTAGGAAGCAGGAGAGCAGCTGCAGCAGGTCACATCCATGGGAAATGCAAATGCTCTAATGGGTGATTGGAGCTGAGAGTTCCCTGCAGAGCCAGAGCTGCTGCTGGTTCTGTTTTTTTAGCATAACTGTTGGTGTTTTCCTTTGACTTGGCCTTCCTTGGCCTTTGGTAGTGGCTGGTGTTGGGTCTCGTGCAGCCTGGGGTGAGTGTGCTGTGCTGCACTGCGCATACAGTACTCCGGACATTGACCTCAGTCCACTCCTCCAGGTGGTGAAAACTGGACTTTCGTTGTTGTCCATGTAAAGAAATATGAGATGTGATTGCTCCTCATGGGGAGGTGCAGCCTGGCCCACATCACCCTGTGGTGGGTGATGGATGCTGTGCCCAGCGCTGCTGGAGCTCTGGCACCGCTGGCTGCCCTCGGAGTGACAGCATCCACTTGTCCAAACAAAGTGTGTGTGAGATCCATGGGATGGTCAACAGGAAAACACTGCAATTTTAGAAAGGGTGGACTGCAGGATGGGCAAGATGGATTAATTTTCTTCAGCATCCGAGTAGCTGTTTTCATCTTGCTCCTTGTGGATGTCTCATGCCTGGAAGTGTTCAAGGCCAGGTTGGATAGGGCTTGGAGCAACCTGGGCTAGTGGAAGGTGTCCTTGCCCACAGCAGAGGGCCAGAATGAGATGATCTTTAAGGTCCCTTCCAACCCAAACTATTCTGTGATTCTCTTCTGGATTTCTCATTCTGGGTTCAGCGAACACCAAAGAGAAGGCAGGAACTTCACCCCAAGCCTAGACCTGACAGAGATGGCTGGTGGCTGTGCTGGTACGGACAGACCTTCTTGGGGTGGTGCACAGGGTGGGCTGGAGTCAGAGACTCTCTTTGCTCTGAGCTTGCTTTGCCATTGCCTTTTCAGAGATAGAACTCCAGGTTCCTGCTGGGCTTCCCCTCAGAAATGGGGGGCTGCCGCTGTGTGCTCCTGGCACAGTGGGTCAGTCCTGCCGTCTCTGTTGTTCCTCTGGGGTCAGAGCAGCTGCAGAAATGTAGGTGGGGGAGGCAAGGACAGATCAGGGTTCTCACCTTCCTGGCCCTTTGTTTCTGTTCCTCTCTCTTTCCATCCCTTGTTCTCCCCAGACATCTGCTCTGCAGCTGCAGTGCAAGCAGTGGGATGTGTAACCCCTGAGCTGCCACGGTGCTCCTGCTCCCAAGTGCTCTGGAGCTGCTGGGAGGAGGTGTCTTGTAGGCCAAAGGGGCTGCAGGACTCTGAGGAGCTGCTTGGGTGAGCAGGAGCCTGTAATATGCTGTAGGACACTCCTGTAGCCATCACAGCAGTGCCAGGGGATGCCAACTTGGTCTCTGCCACCCCACTGTGTCCTCCTGCCAATGTCTGTTGGACAGCATCTCCCAGAGCCCTCTGGTTCCTTCCCTCCTGGTGCATCCCATGCCTCTGAGTGTGTCTGTCAACCTCTGTTCGGCCCTGCCCTGTGGGGTCTGTGAAGATGTATTGGTGTGAAGGAGGGACTTGGGTTAGTGGTGGCCTTGGCAGTGCTGGAATCAATCTGAGATGGCTTTCCCAGTTTAAACCATTTCATGATTCCATGATCCTAAGCCTCATTTGCTTGTGGCTAAAGTGTCTGCTTCAGTGCTTCCTTCTCATCTTTATTAAAGACAGCACTGGCTGCAAACCTGACATTAAGGTTGTTCTGAGGGACGTTTGTGGAAGCAGAGGTGTTCCCTGCACAGACTGAGCCCAGCTCCTCTCCCAGGTGCCAGCCTGCAAGGGCAGGAGCTGCTTTTGGCTGGGCAGGTGCTGCAGCATCACCTGGGCTTCCTGGTGGCCTGCATTGTGCAGCACAAAGCTCTGCACACTGCGGGTGCAAAGGGCTGGCTGAGCTATTAGAACAGAATAAACCAGACCTGAGGCTGCTGTTGGGAGGAAACGAGAGCTGCCGCATCCAGCTGATAAGGGTGGTCACACACAGCCCTGGAGCCCAGCTGAGGGATGAGCAGGGCAGAGATAAACTGGGAGAGTGCTCTAGGGGGCTGTGACAGTGCTGCTGGGGGTCTCCATGCCCACCCTGCATGGATTGTGATCCAGATCTGATCCAGACATCCCTCACTGCCCCGTAGGGACCAGAGGGGTTCCTGTCTGGGTTGTACCAGCTGGTGCTTGCAGACATCATCCAGCAATTCCCATGTAGCCTGTAGGATAACTTTTATCCCTGGATGTCTCTTGTGTTCTGCACCACACAGCAGCTGTCTGGGACAGGAAGGGGGTGGCAGAGGGTTCTACTGCCATTCCCCCTTCCAGGTGCCATCCCCAGGGAGCGATGCCCTTGGAGCAGACATTTCAGGGCTGGAGATGAAGGAGGCGTTGGAGCAATTCCTGGTTGGTGACATAGGAAGGAGCAGTTCCCAAAGCTTATGAGACCTGTTTACTGTGTGAAGGTTAATTATGGAAATGTGCCACGTCTGGGAGAACATCCAACAGCATTCTCATTCCTGTGCCCTGTCCATGTCTGTGCTGGCAGCTCCAGAACCTCTGCACTTCTCTGGGTGAAGCTGGGAGCTGGAAGTGGGAGGTGCCCGTGGTTGGGAGATGCCCCTGTCTGTGTGTGCTCTGCATACCTCCTGCCCCAAGAGCCCAGCGGGGTGGGCAGTGAGTCCCAGCTGTGCCCAGTGCCCTGGGAGGGCAGGGCAGGGGTTCCCTCCAATCCCCACTGGGAGAGTCTGGGATTGGCCCTTGGCTGCTGTGGGAGTGATGCCCCATTCAGGGAGGCAGCTCTGATTTCTCCAGGCACAGTCAGTCCCTCTGTCTCTGGCCATGCCGGGCACGGTACCTTCGGCATCAGTACATCAACACCTTTCCCATGGCACACCTCCTTCAGCTCCTTGTGTTCTCAAGCAGTGAAGGCATATCCACCTTTGGGTGGGACTTTTTGTTATTCCTGTAAAAAGCAGGCAAGAAACTTCTGCTTACAGCTGGGAAGGAAATTCCCTGTTGTAGGCAGTTTTATTTTCAGGCAGGATGGAAAGAAATCACACCAAACAGAAAGAAAAAAGAGCAATTTTCTCCCCTTGGTGCTGGGATTGAAGCTTCCCCCGCAGTTCCAGGCAGCTGCTTCCAGCTTTCCATGAGGTAATGTGCGAGTGATTTTGTGGCGGGGTTTTCTCCTCGCACACTAATTGGCTGTGTGGGATGTTTTATGGGGATTTGGAACCTTGCTCTGGGATCCTGGCCTGGGACTTCTCCTTCTTAGTTTTGATTGTTGAAGTCAAAGTGCAGAGCTGGGCTTCTGGGAAGTGACTTTCCTGCCTGTAATTCTGCTGGCCTCCGGTGTTCCAGGTTGCTCACTTTAGAGCTTTTATGGAATGTCCCAGGCTTTTCCCTGTCCATGTCTTTTCCAGGCCAGGGTGGGGTGGATGGAGCACCAAAAGCACTGGAGAGAGAGGTGTCAAGCTCCAGACACTCCAGAGCCAGGAGCCATTCCTGCTGGAGCCGCCAGTGGGTTGCCCCAGGGAAATGCCACAGTGGCTGCAGGAAGGGATTGGGGAATTTTGTCCTTTTTTTTCCACTTCAGTGTTGGTTTTCATCCTTTTTTTCTGGCATAATGGGAGCCTCTTCTCTTCCTTCTACTTTGATTTCCACCCTTTGCTGGGGGTGTTGGGGGGTCAGGGTTCCGTGGCTGGGGAGGACCAGGCTGGGGGGAGCTGGACCAACTTGGGGCGTGTCTGATGGACCATGGTGGAATTTGGGTTACAGTGCCTGCCCCTTGCTGGGTGCAGGGGATGGGAGAACAGCTGTGGATGCCTCTTCCTTGGGAAATACCATCCAGCCTCAACAGCTGCTAGACAAGGGCAGAGGCTTTGCTTGGGGAGGATTCTCTGAGGGCTCATAAGGTTGTGCACCATTGGGAGCTTTTTCCACTGAGAGTTTTGGTGCTGGTTTCTCCTGTGGGGTTGTCCAGGCATTTCCTGAGGACTCATCTCTCATGGAGAACTTCCTCTGAAGTACGAAACATAATGGGGCTGCTGGTCTGTCTTCCCTGCCTGCAGTCAGGAAGCTGGTGGGATTTATCCCCTTGTTTCTCAGGGATACATGGACTGTGCCTGCTCCTCCTGCTATGCAACTGAGTGAGATGGTTTCTGCACCATGTAAACTGCAGATCTCAAAGATACTGAATTGCTGCAATTTCCTGGAAATAGTTTTCTGACCAATGGAGGCAAGGAGACCCTCTTTGTGCCCTGCTGAGGGTGGCTGTAGTGTTTGAAGAGCCTGTAGTAGACATCAGAGAATCCTGGAGATATTGGAAACCCGTCTCTGTCACTGCTGCCTGGGGCTCAGGTTTAGCTGGGTGGAGGGTGGAGGGTCTCTGGGCAGCAATCCCTGGGGTCAGGCTGGATTCCCAGTGGAGGCTGCATCCAGGCCTGTGTGCTGGGCTCAGGTCCCATCACATTGCCCTGCTGTGAAGCTCCTTAGAGGTGACAGGGAGGGCTGGGAACATGGCTGGAATGGGTGACCCTGTGCCCAGCGTCTGGCCACGACCCACGGCAGGAGTGTTTGCCTGCCCGGCCTTTCCTGCACTTCCCTGGGAAAGCACATCCATGGGAAGGGCAGGAAGAGGAGGAAGCTGGCTGCTGGCTCCCTCTGGGACCGGACACTTGGAAACCTTTTCTGTGACAGCATTTCTACATGAGGAGGGCTCAGCCTGGGCTGTCAGCTCCCCTTGCTCTAGGGGGCATTTCCCTGTTGGAGGGGCTCTGGGGGAATGCAGGACTTGCCACAGCAGGCAGAGCCTGGGGCCCGGCTCCCAAAGAGCTGAGCAGAGGTGGAGGTTTGGGGCCCTGGCCCCCCACCAGCCTCCGTGTGGGGGAGGTGGCGAAGGGAAGGAAATGTCGTGCTCTGACTCCGTGTTTCCACCAGGATGCGCGGTGGCTGAGCCCAGTTCTGCCGGAGCATCCTGCTGCAGCCCTGGCCCTGGGCTGCTCCCGGCTGCTCCCGGCCTGGCGGGGTGGCCGTGGCCACGCTGGGTGTCACTGGGCTCCGGCGTGGCCCCGGTCAGTGCTCAGCCTGCGGGCAGGGGTAAGCTCTGCCATGGCCCTGCTCCTGCTGCGCTCCGCCAGACCCATCCCTGGGGCAGGATCCATGGCACAGGTGGGAGGTTGGTGTTTTTGCTCATAGCTGGGGGCACACGGAGCTGCGGTTGCTGGCTGGGATTGGCCCCATGGAATTTCCATTGGGAGCGAAGGGGGAGCAGAGTTGAGCAGGAGTGGGAACTGGCAGGGCTGTTGGCAGGGGCTGTGGGAAATGCCTGTCCCTGGGTCCTGCCCACCCCAGGAGTGTGGGAGAGATCTGCTTCCAGAGCTGGCATGGCCAAAGAGCATTCCCAGAGACCACCAGTCTTGGTGCTCTCCTGCTGGACAGATGCAGCCGTGGGGTGTTGGGTTCTTTGGGAAGGATGTGGTGCTGCACATGGACCAGCTGATCGAGGATAGCTCCAGGGTTGAGTTCTCCACTGGGACTGCTGGGTCTGAGCCCTCTTGGGGGCAGGAGGGGTCAGCCCTGGGTTTTGGCAGGACTCATGGGACGGCTAATGACAGCTGTGAGGCTTGGATCTGGATCCAGATGCTCATTCCAAAACTTCTTCCCAAAACTTGCCAAGTATTTGGGTCCAGGGTTTAGCTTGGTCCTGTCCTGAACTGAGCTGCTTATTTGGAGCTTTTATTTTCACTGCTGTAAGCTTGGAATTAGGAATGCAAACTGTAGCCAGAGCTCTGGGCCGAAGCAGTGGGCAGATGGAGGTGCAATTGGGGTATTCCTGTGCTGTGTGGGTCTGGCCTCAGCCCACTCTGTGCCTGGTGATGCCTCCAGGAGGGACAGACCAGACCCTGAGGCTGCCAAGGCATTTTCTACCCTTGAGGTCAAATGCTGTCACCCTTGGCAGTAGAAATGTCATGGGGCTGATGAGTGCTGACACTCAGCAATGACTTGCTGTGGCTGTGGGAGCTCTGGGCTGTTTTCCCTCAAGTTCTCTAAACTGGAGGCATTTCCCAGGAAATACTGCTGGCATTTCCCAGGAAATACTGCTGGCTGCTGAATGGGCTCATCTGGACAATGGCTGATCCCTGTGTGGGGGGTGGGAACCACCTGGGCGAGGAGTGAAGAACCCCAGTAGGGGTTTAGTGCCCACTGGGACAAACACCAGTTTGAAAGAAGAGGTGGGGAGGGCTGGGTGTTGGGAAGGAGGTGGGGAGGAAGGGTTCCTTTGGCAGCCTTTTTTCAGGGATGTTTGCAGAAGTGATCAGCCCTGAGCTTTGACGAGCTCTGAACTCATAATTACAAAGAAAGATTTTCCTCTCCTGCCTGGCCAAGAACTGTGTTTGGTTTAGTGGGTTCAGAAACAAAACATTTCATTGGAAGGTTAAAACTGGCTGTGTTATTCAGGTGGCATCACTGTCACCCCCTGCTCTTTGCCTGGTCCTGGCAGAGAACTGCAGCTGAGCTATGTCTGCCCAGGACCCCGCTGCTGGTGGGAACCCCAGCTCTGCAGCCACACATCTCCTCTGCTCTGTGCATGTGGAACATGGGCTCAGTATCAGGGCTCTGGGGAGAGTGGGCTGCGTTCTGGGGATGTTGCTGCTGCTGGCAGGATGCTCAGGCTGATTCTTTGCTTTCTTCCAGAAATCGAAGCCAAGAAAGCGTGTGACTGGCTACGAGCAGCGGGATTCCCTCAGTATGCCCAGCTGTACGAAGGTGAGAGCTGCCTCCTGCCACTGACCCTGCTCTGTACCTGCTCAGAGCCTGTAGCTCATCCAGATTCCAAGGGGGGCTGCAGGGACAGCGCCCACAGCTCCAGGGAGAGGAGGGGACAGAGGGATTGTTCACTGATTACGTGATTGTGTGTAACACTTTGAGCCCTTGGCCATGGCCTGGAGAACCAGCCAGTTAACTTTCCTGCATTCCTGAACTTTTCCCCTTCAGGCAGAGCTCTGAAGAATCCTGGGGCGGCTGCTTTGGCCAAGGGCAGCCAGGCTTTGGAGAGCCATCAGCTCTGAAGAGGTTCAGGGAGTGTTTGCTGTGGGTGGGAGCATAGGGGCAGCCAGTGTACGTAATGTGGAGAGCCAGCATATTCTCCCTCCTTCTGTCCCTCCCCACTCCCACAACCCCTTCTCTGCTCCTGCTTGTCCTTCCTGAGCGCTCAGTGAGCCCTGCCTGGAGCAGATCATGTTCCTGTGCCTCCCTGGGCACGGGTCATGGGCATTCCCCAGCTCTCATTCCTACTCCCAGCTCCCGTGCCAGGCACCCCAGGCAGTGCCAAGGTGGCTGTGGTGGTGTCTCTGGCCTCAGACTCAGCTTACTTGGAAGCCGTGGTGGGATCCTGGTCCCAGCCGGGGCCGGTGCGAGGAGTGGCGGCTGCAGCCAGCCCCGTCTGGCTGGACAATAGCGGGAAGCAGGGCTCCAGTGGCCGCAGCCATGGCCATTGTTTGGCCGGGCACTTCCCCCGCCCTCCACAGCACCCACCCCCCCGTGATGCCTTTATGAGCAGCCTGTTTGCTGCCCGTGCCTATTTTGGGGGGCAGGCCCCACGTGCAAGGACAGGCCAGGTTCCTGCCGGGACACCCAGCCCCAGGTGCTGGCCCCAGACAGTGCTCACAGCTGGGCAGTGAGGAGCAGTGCTGGTGCTGGAGTCCAGGAGTGAACCAACCCTTCTCCAGCCTCTCTTTACAGAACTTCCTGCATCCTCCAAGTGTTTCCCTCTGTTTCCCTTCCTGTGGTGATGACACTCCATGGCTTCATGAACAAATGGATTGAGACCCTTGGGGCTGAGGGTCCCATGCATGATCCCAGCAGAGCTGTCCCTGAGTGCAGAGAGATGAGCAGGGAACTGAATGGAGGCCCTCAGGCACCTTTTCACCCTCACCTAACGTACCTGGGAAGAGCTGTGCCCAGGGACCCTGGGCATGCACCACCTCCAGGTCTTCTCCAGCCACTTGGGTTTCTCCTCCTCTTCCCATACCTGCTCCTGCCCTTTGTCTCTGATGGAGCACCTGGCTTGGGATCTGCCACTGATGTCACTTCCCTCCCCAGAGTCATCATTCCCTCTTGACATCAGTGCTGTGAAGAAGGACCACAGCTTCCTGGATCAGGATTCCCTCAAATCTCTATGCAGGTAACACTCCTTTGTTCCCCTGCACGTGGAATCATCATGGGGACATGGCACAGACAGGGGCAGCTGCCCAGGCTGATGGGGGAGTGGGTACTGTGGGGTGTCTGATGGGGCAGTGGGCACTGCAGAGTGCCTGGTGGAGTGGTGGGCTCAGTGGGGTGCCTGCCTTGCACTCTGGCTGGGCTCAGAGTCTGCTCCAGCACTGTTGCTCCCTCTGCGACAGTGAGAACTCAGTCGTTCAGATCAGATGTTGCTGGTGCTGGGTGGTTCTGGGTTTTTATGCTCTGTGTGACGCTGGTCATCCCGGTACCAGACAATGCAGCCTGGCCAGGCATTTCCACCTGGGCACGGCGCTGCTGCAGCTGCGGTTTGGGAGCAGCCGCCGGAGCTGCCTGGAGTGGTGCGCAGTGAGCAGCGTGTGGGGGACTCAGGCAGCGCAAGCCAGAGCTGGCACCCAAAGTGGGGCACTGAGTGGTCTGTCTGGACAGGCCATGTGTCACTCAGTGCTGCTGAGAGTGACTCAGCCCTGCCTTGGCTCTCGGACACGTCATCACACCCGTGTCCCTGCGCTGGCTTCGCTCCGTCCCTCCCACCCAGAACAGAGAAGAGGCGGGAACAGGGTCTGTTTCTTATTTCCCGGCAGAGTGGCTGCTATGCTGGGCAGGAGGGGATCCCCGCACTGTTTCCTGGGTGCAGTGAAGCAGGAGGTGATGGGAGGTCTCCGCCTGTCCCTCTCTGTCTGAGCTTGCAGGTCCTTTAGTCATTCCCTGTCTGGGCCACAGGAGGTTCTGAGGTGATTTTGCTTTAATAACCTGGAGCAGGTCACCCCTGCCCACTTGCAGAACCAGTGGCCCCAGCAGCTGGCATGGGCATGGCCTGGCTTGGGCTACCATCTACTGGCATTGTCCCCTTGTTAGTCAGGTGTCACTCTGGCCTGTGGAGCCACAGCAGCAAGTGACAGGTGACAGGCACAGAGAAGGCTCTGAGGCAGGAAAATTAAAAGAAGCCAAAGCCAATGCTGTGACCGCAGCAGGGCTGGGACAGGGGCTGGGGTAAAGCTGCTCTGTCTCTTGCAGGAGGCTGATGACCCTGAACACTTGTGCCTCCATGAAGCTGGATGTTCACTTTCAGCGTAAACAGGTAAGTCCTGGATGCTTGAGGCAGGTGAGGGGTTGAGGGGTGCAGGGGATCATGCGCTCAATGGACCAGTGTCCTGGTGAGCTCCAGGACTGCCCTGGGCACAGAGTGGCTCCTGGAGGCCTGTGCTGCCAAATGGGTCCTGAGCTGGTTTAAGGGAGTGAATACGTTGCTCTCCTCCCCACCTGGGGCTGTGCTGGTGGCTCTGCCACTCTGGGTTGGGGGATGTGCTGACCCTCCTCAGCTACAGTCAATGGGTCATCCCCCATTCTCAACTGCCCACAGAATGAAGACTCTGAGGAGGAAGAACAGTGTGCCATCAGCAACCGGTGGGCCTTCCAGAGGGACAGCAAAAGGTGGTCCCGGGTGGGGTCCGCTGATGTCTTGTCCCAGGGCTCAGAGGCCCTGAGCTGCACCATGTGCCCGGTGTCCAGCCGTGAGAGCGTCCTCATGGACCTCAGCACCAGCCCCGAGGCCATGTCTCTGCACAGCACGGGCAGCGTGGGCAGCGTGGGTGGCATGGGTGGCACGCTGGGCACTGCGGCCACGCCATCCGAGCCCCCGTCCCCCCTTCGTGCCACTGCCAACCCCTCCAGCTGCAGCCGGAGCGAGGGTTCTGCGACGGAGCAGCCCTCGGGGCAGGGAGAGGGGTCTAAGGAGAAGCTGAAGAAGCGACGGTCTCGCAGCTTCCTGAAGCGGATCGAGTCCCTGCGGAGAAAGGACAAGGAGAAACCCAGCCCAGACAGGAGGGTGGCTCCACACAGCAGTGCCACTCTCCCACCGGGATGGGGCTCCCTGCAGAGTAATGGGGACCTTGCAGCCACCAGGACCAACTCCTCTAAAAGAGGGATACCTGGCTCTTTCCACAGCAAGAAACACTTCTTCTCGGTATCGTACAGGACTAACCGCCTGCTCGGCCCCGGGGGCACCAAGGGGAGCTCTGACCCCAAACGCAGTGGAGTCTACCTGGAGGAATACGACACGGCCACTGCTGCCGGCGGTGCCTGGGCTGCTGCCGAGTGCCAGCGCCGGGCTCGCCATGGCGATTGCCTGGTCTATATCCCCTGTGACCACAAGCCCGGCACCTTCCCCAAATCCCTCTCCATCGAGAGCTTGTGTCCCCTGGGCGGCAGCTCCCTGACCCACTGGAACGCAGGGAGCGCGGCTGTGCGGCTGGGTGGGGGCGGCAGCAGCAGCAGCGTGGAGGGCTCTTCCTCCCCGAGGGGCTTTGCCCGTCGGCGCCGGGGCTCCTGCAGCTCCCTGGGCAGCCGCGTCAGCGTTTACGACAACGTGCCGGAGTTCGGCAGCAGCGAGGATTTCTGCAAGGACGGGGAGGTCACCTTCGAGAACCTCGACGACATCCTGCAGCACATGTGGGGGCTGCAGCAGAAGGTGGAACTCTGGTGTAAAGCCATCTCCCCTGGCCTGGATGGGGAGGAAGGGGGCGAGGAAGAGGAGGATGAGGAGGAGTCGTACTCGGGAGGGGAACCCTCCAACCTGCATTTCGAGGAACAGTCCATGTCGGATGTTTGCACGTCTGCCAGTGACTTTGATAGCACTGGGAACTCCCTAAACGAGGCTGAAGAGATTGAGACACGGGAGCGCCGGGATTCGGGGGTGGGAGCATCACTCACAAGACCCTGCAGGTATCACAGAATCCCCAGATGGTGTGGGTGGGAAGGGACCATTGAGACCATCTCGTTCCCCTCCCCCTCCCCGCTATGGACAGGGACACTTGCCACTAGGCCAGATTGCTCCAAGCCCCGTCCAGTCTGGCCGGGAACACTTCCAGGGACGGGGCTGCTGCAGCAGGGAGGGGTGCACAGCCCATGGGTCGGGGGAGCAGCGCCGGATACCGTCCTCGGGGGTCTGGATGATCGTCCCTTCCCGGGAGGCAGAAGAGGGAGGGGAGTGCTGCTGGAGCCGCGCGGTGCGGGCAGGGGCGCGCAGCGCGGGGCGCTGGTGCACTCTGGTGGCCGCAGGACACCACTGCCGCCGCTGCCAGCACTTCCAGCACCGGCACCACTGCCGGCCCTGTCTGCCTGCACAGACCCGTGATTAAAAGGTTTTTCATTAACTAATAACAAGCGTAAACGCAGGAGGCACGTGCCTCCCCCGTCCCAGTGTTCCCTGGGGCTTTCCCCACGAGAGCTACTGCTGTTGCCGAGTTCTGTGGCTTTCCTTACCCAGTTTGGCTGGTGCTGGAGGGTGATGTGTCAGTAACCATGGAGGAGAAACCAGTAGGGGTTTCCTTAGCTGGGAATGTCCCATGTGTCCCCAGAAAGCTGCGTTGGCACAGCTTCCAGAACTCACACCGGCCCAGCTTGAACTCGGCCTCGCTGGAGATCAATCGCCAGTCATCGGCCCAGCTCAACCTGCTCCAGAAGTGCTCCCTGCTCCGGCTCACCGCCATCATGGAGAAGTACTCCGTGCCCCACAAGCAGGCCTGGACATGGTGAGCTGGGGTGAGGGGAACTACGATGGGGCCCACAGGCTGCAGCTAGCCCTGCACCCCCTGCCTGGGGCAGCTTTGGGGTGTGGAGGGGGAAAAGCCAAACCAAGGGCTGTCTGCTCTGGCAAGTGTGAGCCAGGGCTGAGCCCCAGGCTTCTGGCATCATCTGCCATTTGGGGGGGTGGTGCTGCAGGTGTTCATGGGGCATTGAAAGCACTGCAGAAACATAAGAGAGTAGAACAGTGGTTTCTTTTCATAGCCAAGTATCAAAGCACTTTGGCTTAATTAAAGGTGCTGCCATTCCTCCTGGGAAGCTGCCTTGCTTGTATTGCAAACACTGCAGAAATGTATGTGTGTGTGTGCTTGTGTGTGTTCCCAGGTCATGCTCCCCCTCGGAGGGTGTGCTGAGGGCACTGATCATTGCATTGATGTCTCTCTGCCCCACTCTGCAGGACTGTCCCCAAGTTCATGAAGCGGAGTAAAGTCCCTGACTACCGGGACAAGATGGTTTTTGGAGTGCCACCCATCGTCAACGTGCAGCGGACGGGGCAGCCCCTGCCCCAGAGCATCCAGCAGGCCATGCGCTACTTGCGCAGCCAGTGCCTGGACCAGGTGAGGCTGCAGCTGCTGGGCAGCAGCACTGGGATTTAGGGGGAAAAAAGTAGGTTTGAGGTGGTGTAAAGTAGGTTTGAGGCTAAAGTGGGAGGGTGGGATTGTCTCTGGGAGCCCAGCAGCAGCCCCTTGGCCATCCCTCACTCAATGTCTCCTCTGGGTTCAGGGATGAGCCCTTTGGGGAGGGAGTGTCTTTGCCTGTCCCACGGGTGCCCACCCCGGCCAGTGCCTGCTCACGCCCTGCTCTTCCCTGGCAGGTGGGCATTTTCCGCAAGTCCGGGGTGAAGTCCCGGATCCAGGCGCTCCGGCACATGAACGAGACCAGCCCCGACAATGTCAACTACTCGGGGCAGTCAGCGTACGACGTGGCTGACCTGCTGAAGCAGTACTTCCGCGACCTGCCGGAGCCCATCTTCACCAGCAAGCTGACCGACACCTTCCTGCAGATCTACCAGTGTAAGGGCCGGGCTGGGGGCAGCTCGGGGAGGAGGGGTCCCTCTGTTCTGTGGGCAGAGGTGGTGGGTAGTGGCCATGGGGTCACCTTGCTGACGCTGCCCCGTGCCCACAGTCGTGTCCAAGGAGCAGCGACTGCAGGCGGTGCAGGCCGCCATCATCCTCATGCCGGATGAGAACCGGGAGGTGCTGCAGACCCTGCTCTACTTCCTGAGCGACATTGCCTTGGCTGAGGAGAACCAGATGACAGCTGGGAACCTGGCTGTGTGCCTGGCCCCCTCCATCTTCCACCTCAACGTGTCCAAGAAGGAAAGCACATCGCCCAGGTAAGGGCTGGCTGAGCCCTAGCTCCCCAGTGCCCCTTCCCTGCCTGCTGTGGGAGGGGGCCAGCAGGGAATGGTGAGACACAGGGAGCTCTTGGCTCTGCTCTGTGGCACCAGTGAGAGCCATGGGGGTCTAGAGGTGCCCATGGTGCCAGCGCTACTTGGCATATGTATCTATAGGGCCATACACAAGAGGGGGACCATGGGGAAGCCGGACCAGAAGGACCTCAATGAGAACATGGCTGCGACGCAGGGGCTCTCCCACATGATCACTGACTGCAAGAAGCTCTTCCAGGTGGGTGGCAATGGTGTCCCAGCCCAGTGCTGCCTGCAGGGGATGTGACCTTCCTGAGGTGAGGATAGCTGCTACCAGCCTATCAGCCTGGGACCAAGCCCAGGTGCATCTCCTGAGGCAGGACATGGTGCAGGGTGTATGTCCATCCTCCCCATTCATTGGGGAATGAGTTATTGTTCTCTCTCTGTGCAGGACTACTCACAAAGTCCCCACAGGATCCCTCTGCCTTGCTGAACATCTGTGTGCTTTTGGCTTGCAGGTCTCCCATGACATCTTGCTGCAACTGAGCAGCTCCTATATGGCTGCAGACGCTTATCCCCACCCTCTGTCTGACTTGGTGTGCCGGGGGGAGAGCAAGGATTTACACTCCTACTTTGAGCAGAGCATCCAGAACCTGCTCAAAGAGTCATCAGAGAAATTCAAGGGGTGGCTGAGCACACCAGGGCCCCTGAACACGGAGCTGTCCTGCAAAAAGGTAAATGCCACTGTATGGAAGGGCTTGAGAACATGCAGGAAATGTGTATGGGGTGACCTCTCCAGCTGCCAAAGCAGGTCCCACCCCATCCCTCACTAGCCAGCAGATGAGATTGTGCTGCTCTGTGGCACTGAGAGCCATCAGTGAAGCTGCTCAGGGGTTAGCACTGGGACTCTGTGGGACAGACAGCCTGTGTGACCCTCACCTTGTCCCCTCAGGTTGGGGATGGGCACCCTCTGCGCCTGTGGAAGGTCTCCACAGACGTCGAGGCCCCTCCCGCCACGGTGCTGCACCGGGTGCTGCGGGAGCGTCACCTCTGGGATGAGGACCTGCTGCAGAGCAGGGTGGTGGAGGCGCTGGACAAGGACATGGAGGTGTACCACTACGTGACAGACAGCATGGCCCCGCACCCGCGCAGGGACTGCATGGTGCTCAGGTGAGGACGGCCGGGACCCGTGGGGTGTCTGGGCTCGGTTTGGTGCATCCCCTCTGCTCCAGCCCCATCGCCTCCATCTCGGGCTGTGTGGGCCCGCCCAGTGCCGGATCCCGCTGTGGGCCCCGCGGTGGGCACGCGGTGACTCCGCTCTGTGGCAGGCGCTGGCGCACGGACCTGCCGCGGGGAGCCTGCCTGCTCAGCTCGCTCTCGGTGGAGCACGACAAGGTTCCGGTGGAGGGAGGGGTCAAGGCCATCGTGCTCACGTCCCAGTACCTCATCGAGCCCGGCGCCATGGGCCGCTCCCGGGTGACGCACATCTGCAGGGCTGACCTCAGGTAATGGGGCCCTCTGGGGAGGGGATGGACCAGCAGGATGTGCTGCTCCATGATATTGCCAGGGTCTCTTGGGCCCGCTCATCCCCTCCTGCCTCTTCCCTTCTCCAGGGGCCGGTCTCCCGAGTGGTACAACAGGGTCTTTGGCCACCTCTGTGCCATGGAGCTGGTGAGGATCCGAGACTCTTTCCCAGCCCTGAGTCCCAACGGCCCTGAGACAAAGATCTGAGGCACCAGGAAGATGTTCTGTCCTGTCAGATGTGGACTTGCCAGTGGATCCAGACTGGGGCTCTCAGCAGGAAGCACGGCATGGACAGTGCCTGTGGAGAGGGAGACAGAGGCACATATCTATAAACGTCCTTTCACCCCAGGCTGGGCAGTCCCGTCCCACGGCCCAGGGGCTGTGGGGCAGGGTAGCTGCAGAGGGGAAGCCGTGGTGTCCCGCAGGAAGGGCGGGGGAGCAGAGGGGAAGAGTGGCCCTGGATGCAACCTGTGGCAGGAGCTGGGGCCCCCACACAAGCCAGGAGCAACGGCAGGGGCAAAGGAGCGTGGAGTGAGGTGGGAGGAGCGAGTGGGGAAAATGGGGCCATGTCCGCAGGTCGCAGTGTGGGGTCGGGAAGTGGAGGATGGGCAGAGAGGAGGGGATTCTGTGTGTGGTGTCACCTGGTGGGGACAGCCAGGGAGCTACTGCGTGGTACTGGAAGAGGCTGCTGTTCTGGGAGGAGGGGGCTGCCTATGGATACATAGGTACAGCTCGAGTGCCAGGCCCTGTTGGGGGACAGGTGGAACCTGTTGCAGCATTGGTCCTGAATTCATGGAAGAAGCAGCCCTGTACTCCCTTGTCTTGCTCTTCCTTGGCTAAAAGTCTTCTCTCTGCAGTGGGTGTCACTGGGAGGAGGAGTGGATGGACCCTGTTCCAAGCCAAGGCCATCCCTCAAGCAGCCGACCCATTACTTGCATGGGACAGGGCATTGCTGGAGCCCCAGAGCAGCTGCGCCTGAGTGGGAAGGGGCAATGCCTGGAAAGAGGCATCCAGGTGGGGAGAGACTCTCCAGACCAGCTCCCCCTCTGTGCGGCCCTCAGTGTTGAGGGCCATACCTGGAGAGGGGAGGAGGGATGGCAGGAGGTGCAGTTGTTCAGGATTCACCCCTCTTTGGGCAGCTACACGTGGCCCATGCCCACCTACTCCCTGCAGAGACGTCCATCCCCCTTTCCATCTCTTCTTCCTTTTCTTCACGAAGGAGCTGTTCACTGGAGCTGTGAGCACCCAGGAGATGACCTGGTTTCTCCATTCAGGCAGGGACCCAAATTCCCAGACGTCGTTCCAACTGGAAGGCAACATGACCCATGAGCTAGGGAGCCCCAGTGTCAGTTTGACCATAACTGTCTGTCTGTCTTTTGGTAAAAAGAACAGCACAAATCAGCCTCTAGTCTGTGTTTTTATATATATGTATTTTATATATATATATATATAAAAATATAACTAACATGTGGGGGAGTGAATTTTCTCCTGATATTTTTTTAAAGTGTTTCTTTTTTTCTATTGATGAATACTTGTACAGGTGGAATATTAATATATAACTCTGGTGGCAGAGCTCAGTACCAGGTGATGCTCACTTAGAGCCGGGTATTTTGTATTTAAGGGACTTTTGTTTTGTATCATATGAAACTGAAGCAGTTATTTGACTTGGATCGGGGGCTGCTATTCCCATCTGTGCAATTAATAAAGTACTAACAAGATCTGCTGGCTGATGAGGAAACTTCCGTGTTCAGGGCTTCTCCAGCACCAGCGCAGCCCAGGGCTGAGCAATATGCAACCTTGGGGCTGCCCTGTGTGGGTGAAGAGACTCAAATCCAGTATTTCCCACATTCAGCTGTGCTTCAGGACCTTGCCAGGGTTTGGGGTTCTCCTGTCATTGCCACCTGCAGCAGGGAGAGCATCTTGAGGAGGAAGATGAGCATCCAGCATCAGAAGAACCATGTTGTGCTGGTGAATTCCCTGGAGCAGATGCCTCTCTCCACTGGAAGCAGTGATGGGAATGGAGTAGAATGTGCTGGAGTAGGTGAAGATGATGGTGACGAAGGCTGCAAGATGCAAGCCTGGAGAGGAAGAAATCCCTCTCTGAACTTGGCTAAAGTGTGGGATTGGCAGCAGTGAGACTGTTCTGTGTTCTGGCGTTTAGCACTAATGGGGACAGAGACACTGAGGCAGCCCCAGCTCATCCCAAATCCACCCATGGCCAGGGCTCCAACACTGGGATGGAGAGGGTACCTTCCCCATCCTGGAATGGAGGGTAAGCTGGCATCTCATCTTCCAGGGCCCTAGCATATTGGCAACACTCCATGGACCCATCTAGGAATCTGACTGATGGAGGGGTGTGAGCTCTTAGGGACCCCCACTCCCACAGGGAACCCTGTCCTGCCCTACACTGTCCCCATCCCCGGGTCCCAAGTCCCCAGTGGATTGAATGAAGGGGTTCCCCACCCCTCTGCATGATACTGTGCTGGGTGCAGACACTAAACACCCCAAAGCCTCTGCAAAGCTGGCTGGAGCCATCCCATGGCTTTTGGGCTCACCCCAGCCACGCTCCCAAATCTGCCTCCACTCAGCATCGCTAGCTTATCAATCCAAGAGTGTTTTCCTCCAACCGCTGCATTGCAGAAACTAGCATTTAAAATTAATTTCTTGCTCAAATTCTCCAAGTTTCATTAACAGATTTATGTTTTATCCCTACACATTATTACAATTATAATTTCAAACCTTATAAAAACCAATTCCTACAATTTAGCAAACCTCTGCATTTGCTAAATTACTACAGAGCAGCAATGCCAGGCTCAGTTTGGCTTAATTAGAGATAAAAGGAGAGAAAATCATTCCTTATTAGCCAGTCAGGTAGAAGCTGTACTGTATCTAGAGTGCAAACAGCCCAATTATGGGGAGGAACATGCACAGTTGTCTTCCATTACAGGTACTTGAAAATGTGCATCTGGGGAAAAGTAATGGTCATTCTTCTTCCAAAGAGAAGCTGCAGCCATTCCAGCTGGCTGTGTGGGCCATCCCCAGCACAGGAGTGATGCTTGTCCAGTCTGACCATTTGTGCATCCCTGGGATCTTTGGGCCATTATCTCGGTCCTGGCAGAAGCATCTCTAAAGGCATTGCTCGACCACAGCTCTCAGTGTACAGGTAGCACCTGGCTGGGGGAGCCTACCTGGCCCCCACCACCTACACAGCACCTACCTGGCCTCCCCCAGCATGCACCTTTACAAATACACCTCACTCTGTACCACACCTGTGCCAGGAAGGGGCCCCCACAGCTCTGCAACTTCTCTGTCTTCGTGGGCAGAATGTTCCCCTTGCTCTACATCAGCCCCAGCCAGGAGAGACCTTCTTGCCTTGGGGGATTTAAGCAGTATCTTCATGCTGGGGGCTTTCAGTGGGCTGGAATAACTTTCTCAGGGGATAGGAGTGAACTGGTTTCTCTTCCTACACTCATATCGGGGTTTTAACCCCAGTCAGCAGTTCAGTACCACAGCCACTCACTCCCACCACCCCCCATGTGGGAATGAGAATGGGAAAGAAAATGGAAACTTTGTAGGTTGAGATAAGAACAGCTTAGGAATTAACACAAAATATTATTATAATGCTAATGAACAGAGAGAAATAAAACCCAGGAGAAACAAGAGATGCCCAGTACAATCACCCACCCCTGCTGTCACAGCAGCTTTACACTCTGGCTGTATTTCTCAGTGTGAACTTTGTCTGTGGTCCAAGAATTTCCCACCCTTTGGCAGCAGTCCTTGTCCAGCTCCTGGGATTGCATCTCCTCCGAAGCCCAGGATGATGTAGGGCTCTTGGACACCTCCCCACACAGGTTCAGCCTCTGGGCTGTGCAGCCCAGCAAATGTTACAATACAGACCCCGAGGGGCTTGGGGAAGGCTTGTGCAACCTCATGGCATAGATTTATATCCCGGGATTTCAAAGGTGTGACCTCCATGGCAGAGCTCCACAGTCATATCCCAAGCAGCCTCCGCTCCAGCAGAGCTGTGCAGGCGCCTTCCCGCTGGGATAACTTTATCTTTGAGCAAACCATGCCAGCTTTTCCTTTTGCCTTGTTTGCCACTGGAATGATCCCTCAGTTCTCACTCAGGCTGATGCTTTTTACCTGATGCTTCCCTGGTGCTTTTTTCCCTCCTCGAGATGAAGACCACACTGCCTGCCTGACCTGGCAGTCACACAAACAGGTGCTCTGATTTCAGCATCCCTGTGGAACAGTCATTGTCTGGTCATGGACAAGATGGGAATTCAGGCATTCTCACTGCCTGCCCCCACTGCCAGAGATTTGGGGCAAACCCATTCATTTTTACATAAAAGAAAGGGCTGTAAACCCATGCAGTGCTCCCAGCCCTGCCAGTACTGCAGGAACCTGACAGACACAGCTCCTCTTGGGATCACACACCCAGCTTGGAGAAGAGCCTGCCATGTGTCCTGTGGGATGGTGAGTGGTCCCAGTAAGAATCCCAAGGGATCAGCCCACTTCAGAACAGATTATCTGTCTGCAGCTCCCAGCCTGAGGCACCTCAAGCTGGGCTCTGCATTCCTTTTCTGTTCTCAGGTGTAGGAGAAGGTCCTTCAGGCAGAAAAGAGATGGAAGTGGGCAGATGGGAGGTAACACTGCTTTAACTGGGGCTTGAAAGTTAAAAAAGGAACACAGGCAGAGTCATGCTGGAAACACATTGCACAAATCTGACCAGATCCGGTAGGTAAGTGAAGTCAGACAGTCCTTGTGGTGAGGGGAAGACGCAGGTGCTGAAAGAAGCAGGACACCAAGTCTTTCTTAGCAGCAGGGATGGATTAGTGGCACAGCTACAAAATGAGATGGAAGGATATTTGGGCAAGGTGCTCAGAGGATGCTCCAGCTCTCCTTTCAGTGACAGCCAGTGTGTCAGCCCCATGATTTTTAACTGGAATGATGACACCCTGCAGGTCCCTCATTGTGGTTGCAGAGGCCAGGAGGAGATCCCATCCTCCCCTGGCTGGTCCATCCTCAGTGCATGTGGCTCCTGCAGCCGGAGCTGCGGTGGCATTGAGGCACTCCCCAGGGCACATCCGTGGTAACGACAGATGTGATCCTGCTCCCAAGTGCAATTCATTTTTATAACATCCTGTTTCTGCTGGGGGCTATGAGAGGCTTCCTAGGGCAGGAACGCGTCACATCACCTGCTGAAGGTGTGTGTGTGCTGTGGGACAGCTGGCAGATGAGTGGCTCCTGCTGCCCTGGCCCTGCCCTGCTCTCACTGTTCCCTCAGTGCCTCTAGAAAAAGCAGTTCCACCATGGGTGCTCTCCCAAAGGTGCTGCTGCCTCTGCAGCCCAGCCAGGAGCTGGTGGTGTTGCATGATTCTTCCCAAACTATCCAGGATTTTTACTGTCTATCATCATACCCCTGTTTGTCACCTTGTGTGAGTTTATCACATTTGTTATTTTATCAATATAACAAAAAAAAACTCCAACCAAACAAAATCCACCCTAACAGTGTCACAGTCTCCAGTTCTGGCTGAGATATCTCCGTAAAGCACAGCCTCTCCCTGGAAAATGTGCTTTTCCCAGAAACTTCCCCAGCATCCCAGCCCCACCTCCAGATGTAGAAGCAGCATTTGCAATAATAATCAAACCTTTAGCAAACATCATTAGAAACAACTTGCCAATGAGCAGAAATAATTGCCAGGTTATTGCTCTACGGACAACCAAGCAAGGAACACAGGAACACCATTTTCGCCATGTTAAACAGGGAAACACAAGTAGGGAAAGAGAAGCACCAAAGGGCAAAAGTTGCTCTTTAAGGCCACAAAATGGGGAGAGACCCGCTCTGGTCCCACACCACCTGCTGCTTGGCTGGCCTTGTGCAGGGGCCTGAACCCATAGCTCCAGGAGCTTTGGCATTCCTGAGACTGGGATCTGGAGGCACAGCTGGCTGCAGTTACCTTGTCACCCTGTCCCTGCCCTTGGCACCCCGGCTGCTCCCCTGTCCCTTGGCTGGGACTCGGGCATCCACACCAGGCTGCTCTGGAACACCTCGGGAGAGCTTTGGAGTGCTCATTCCCAGCAGAGGAGCAACCCAGGTGCTGACGTTTTACCTAACCCAGGTGTTGATATTTCATCCACGGCCCCCAAATTGCTGAAGAAAGCCAGGAAATTTTCCCTTTCCCCACTGAACTCTCCTGTCCCTGCACATCCCTATCCTCCCTCGGCCGGCAGGTTCTGCGGGTGGGCAGCGTCCTTTTGGGGGGAAAACCAGTCACAATAAACTGATGGCAGTTTAGGGCGCCGCGGGGAGTGGATTATGCAAATGAGGACATCCGCTTTAATGGCATTCCAAGATTTTTAGTCAAATTTAATTACCTTCCTTCTTCCCTCTCCCTGTGCCTGTCCCTGATCAAATTAAAACAAACAACCCCCAGCAGAGTGTTTATGACAGGAATCGTGTTGGAGACTAATTAAAACCTGACGATTGTCACCGCGATGAGCCTGGCAGCCGCCCGTGCCAGGCGGCGGGGGGACAGGGCAGGCGGCACGGGGACAGGGCAGGTGGCACGGGGACAGGGCAGGCGGCACGGCACGCTCGGCCCTGGATGCTCCCCATCCCGTGTCACGGCTTCTGCCCGTGCCGCGGTCGGTGGAGAGGGACCTACAGGGGGAACACGTGGGTTTCAATTACTTCTGCAACCATTTAATGGACTAATTAATAAACCCATGTGGCACCTACTCCAGGGTGGTGCGGAGGCGGACGGGGTGAGGTCTGTGCGGGAGCCGCCGTCTGCCATGGAGCTGGGGAGGGAGGACAGCTGGGCTGAGCGCCCTGTCACACGTCTGTCCCCTTAGAGAGATGGCCCTGGGCACACGGGGGCTCAGGCTGGTCCTGGCAGCTCGCCCCAGCACAGCACAGCTCCCTCCACCCCAGCCCAGTGTGGGCTCCGTGATCCTGCCCTGCTTCCCCTGCCCTGCAAAGCTCCAGGTTTGACCTCGGTGTGGAGAAACCCCCACCGTGCCCTCCTCAGGATTTTGTCTTTCTCCCTGGGGTTTCCAGTGCCTGTGTGCACCCAATCCCATTGAGATCTAGTCGGCTGCCCTGCCTCCCTGTCCCCCTGGCCGCACAGGTCCAGCTGGGATGGGGAGGACGGATGGATGTTTGCAGGCACTACTTGGCCGAGCAGTGGGGAGGAACAATCTCCTTTTGGTGAACCAGCTGTGACCCAACCCCTTGCAGCCTCATTATGGCATCGATGAAGTCACTAAATGATCCCTTGTTCATATTCCCATAAATCAATAGGTCCTGGCGCTGTAACACACTGGCTGGTTCCAGTATTTTAGTTGGGATAGTCCTCAAGGGGAGCTGGGCTTGTTAATTAAATCCATCTAATCAATCTGGCCTGGAAGGGCACCGGTTAGTTATTCATCAGAGGCTGCACCGTGCAGCCCAGGCAATCTGAAAGGCAGTAAATAAACATGGAAATGAAAAGCTGAGGCAGCAGAATTTGCCTGGGCCTGGGAGACTTCAGAGCTGGGTTAGATAATATGGGATCACATGTTTAATTTAACAAAATCCAATAAAAAGTGCACCTGGATTGAACAAAATCCCTGGGATGGGGGAGCCACCAGGGCTGATGGGGGATGAGCCCCTGGGGGTCAGAGTGTGCCCAGCCCCTGCCCTCTCCTGACAGCCCATCCTTGTTCACACAGCCAGGGAGACCTCGGGGCGAGGGCAGCACGAGATGCAGGCCAGGCATTCCCAAAGCAGCTTCCCATGGATTGTCCTGCTCAGCTGCCTCTGCTGCCGAGGAACTCACAGCACAGTGGGGCTCACATGTTCCTGGGAAGTTAATTACAAAGAGAGCCTTCCAGGAACTAGGGAAGAGGAAAATTTCAGCTGATGGATGGGAAAAAAAAGGAGGATGATATGTCACTTTTCAGCTCATGGTTTACAGAATTGTCCCTTGCTCTAGTGAGAAATGCTGAGGGAGCCAAACTGCTGGGAGTGGACCAGCTCCCTCCCATCCCACCTAAGCCTGGTTTTGCCGTTGTGGGAAACCAGAGTCATTTCAATATTGTTGTGAATGCAAAGACTTGCAAATCAGTGCTGAATGAAAGATCACTGCTCCAAGTGGGGCAGGTCTGAACCCTTGGCCTGTTGGGTTTGCTGTCTCTTGCAGCTTGAAGAGCTGATATATCCCTTCCTCTGTCTTGGTTTTCAGCCCCAAGAACCTGGATTAACCTCCACAGGATTGGGATTGCCCAAGAGCATTTCCAGAGCAAAGGCAGAGAGCTCCTGAGGAGTGAGGGCAGGAACCCTCTGTCCAGCAGCCTCTGGGAGCTTTCACCAGCCCTGGCATGATGCTTCTGCTACAGGCAGTGCCTGAGCGATTCATGGACTGATGGCATAGCTAAATACTGGGGGTCAGGGGTGGGAGTGTGGGTCAGGGACCTGCAGGGAGGACAGGAGGAAGATGAGGCATCACTGTGCCTGTGCAAAGATATGTTCTTGCACCTCTGTGGGGGCTGAGGAAGAGATATCTGGAGTGGCTGGATGTGGAAGATGAGGAAAACCTGCCAGAATGCAAGCATGGGAAGAAATTCTGGGGAAGAGTGTGGCAGAGACACACCAGAGCAGGGACCAGCTCTGGCTGGGCCGTGGTCAGGGTTTGAGACTGAGCCTCCCATGCACAGGAATGTTTGGAGCTGGGGTTTGATCCCAGCTGCTTTTCACACCCCTGGGTGACTCTCAGAGGGAAGTGGCTCCCCTGGGACATGTAGGGCAGGGGGTAGGAGGAGGCCTTGGGTGGCCTAAGCCACTCCTGTGGGTGGTCTAAGCTAGAGCCTGCATGGAAAAAGGTAATTCAAGTATGCGTGGGTGCTGAGGCTGTCAGGGCGTAGGGAGGGGCACCGGATTAGCCTGTAAATCATAATAAATGAATATGCAAAGCTGGGGAGAAGGGTTTGTCCTACTGCAGCTCCCTCTCGGTATGAGAAATCTGATTTGGATGTGACCACACCACCGAGTCATTTTTGCAAAGCCCTAGACACCTGTAACCTTGAAACTTCTGCAGAGGGATGCTCTGCCTGTATTTTGTGACTGCGCTGCCATCGAGGAACAAGAGCCCTTTGGGAACAGCTGCTGTGGAGGGGAACAACTCAGGAGAGCAGGAAGGTGCCCTCAGCATCCTCCTCCTCTCGCTCCCTGAGATGTGTTGGGCTGGTAGAGCTTGCAGCCCTCCCTCCCCGTTCATCCAGCACAGCAGCATCACCCACAGCCCCGTCCATGGGCAGGGTGGGGACAGGTCCTGGCAGAGCCAGGACAGGGCACTGGGATCCCCGAGGGGTCCTTTGCCAGGGCGCAGAGACCAGATGTGCCTGGGCCCTCCCACCCCCTCTGCCAGCTCTTGCATCCCCCTGGGCTGGGCTTTTTCCTGTGGTACCTGCAGTTTTCCCCTCCTGCTTTCCTGGGGGCTTGCGATGGAGCTCTAATAACGGGAACATAAACTATTAAGTAGTTTCAGTCATGAAGAAAGAAGCAGGGTTTGCATCCAGGTTTGGGCTAATCCAGTGTTTTTCCGAGCTGGTTTCTCCCCCTGTGTCCCAGACTCCTGGTGATTCACCACGACCTCATTACTTTTGAGTTAACACAACGCACTTGGCTGCTGGTAGATGGTTTATTAATTCTGGACTGGTTCCGATGAAGATGTGTCCTATCTAGAGACAAAATGCTTTTATCATGTGTCCCAAGATTCTGGCCAACCCATTTGGTCTCCAAGCTTGCCTGGGGTGAGGATGAGAGCACAAGGAACAATAAATACAATCTTTCAGACAGTTTTTCCTCCTAGGATCAGAAAGCCCACACACACCTGCCTAAAGGGTGCCCGGGGCAGGGGATGGGGAGGAGATGGTTCATTGGTGTCCCTGTAACACAGCAAAACACAGGTTCTGTGTCCTGTTACTGGGATGAAGAGAGCATGTTCCCCAGTGCAGGGTGTTCCTGAAATCCCTGAATGGAAAATCCATAGGCCTGGAAACAAATGCATTTTTTCTCTCGCTGTCTCCATTGTTAGCTGGAGGAACAGCTAACAGAGTGTGTCTTCTCTTGGGGGCTGCAGCAGGAAGACAGATGGTGAGAGTGACTCCAGCTGTCAGTCCCTGGAGATGTGTGGAAGAATCAGTGTTTGACATCTGATTTAGCTCTGCTGCGTCCTCGAGTCACCACCATCCCCGGCTCTGAAAGACGTGTGCTTCTGAGACTGTCAAATTAAACCTCACCCAGCTGAGGGGCACGTGCTCAGCACCTCAGAAATGTCAGCTGGCAGCTCGTCACCAGGAACCAATGGATCTGGGTTCATTCCCTGTAATCTGCGTGTCTGCCTCCAGAGCAGAGTTACACTGGCCTGGGAGAGGACTGGCAGCCAAACCCAGCAGGCAGAAATGGGCATCAACACCTTCTGGGAAAGGGGGAGCCTTTGGGGAGCATACCCTTTCCAGGGCTGGCTCCAGAGCTGGGGGCAAGCCAAAGGGAGCCCTGCTTAGGGGTCAGCTGTGTTATCTGGGCAGGGGACGCCTGAGAAGCAGAAACACTGGTGAGGAGGAAGAGGAGGAGGAGGAGGAGGAGGAGGAGGCAGACATTCCAGGAGAATCCCCATCTGTATGGAGAGGGAGTATGGTCCAGGGCTGTAACACGTCCCAGATGAGGTGAGAAGGGCTCAGCAGAGCATGAGTCACTGCAGGGGAAGGGAGATCAGCTCTCTGATAAGAGGTGAAGAAACTTCCCCCGGCTGGTTTATCTTCATTCACTGACTTTGCCAGTGGAGCCTTGCACAAGTGTCCTTTGGGGACCCTGGCATTCAATCCCCTCCCTTGGCTGCTCGACAGTCCTCGTGTCCCTGCTGGGCATGTGTCACTGAGGTTCTGGTGCCCACAGAGAGCATGGGGCAGGGACACAGCTGCCTGTAGGGTCAATCCAGATAAGGCTGCCTCTGGTGACTCCAGTAGGTTCCATTTCCAGCACAGATTGGCATGAGAAGCTGAAGTTAAGGGATATCTTCCACTATCCCAGGTTGTTCCAAACCCTGTCAAACCTGGGCTTGGACACCTCCAGGGATGGGGCAGCCACAGCTTCCCTGGACAACCGGTGCCCATGCCTCCCCACCTTCTGAGTAGTCTCACTCTTCTCTCTCAAGAAAATCTCCCCCTGTGGTTCAGCATTTCCTTCTCATCTTTCCCTTCGTCCTTCCCTCCCCATGACCCCTCTCTGTCTGGAACTGCTGTGGGTCTGTCTGCGTGTCTGGACACGGCTCCCCTGTGGATGTGGGTCCCTCTGTGGGTGTTGGTGTGGATTTGGCCGTGGGTCCATCCGTGCGTGTGGGTCTGTTTGTGGGTCCGTCCGTGGGTGTGGGTCTGTCCGTGGGTATGGGTCCGGGTGCGGGTCCGTCCGTGGGTGTGGGTCCGTGCCCGGAGCTGCCGCACGGGGGCAGGCGGAGACCGCGGGAGGAGCGTGGGGCCGGGTCACCACTCCTATGGGAATATCTCCGGGATGAAAGCGAAGCCTGGAGCAGGGGGAACCCCGCGGGCTGCGCTGTCCTCAGTGGGGTCCGTGAGCTCTCTTGGGAGCCGTGGGACAACGAGCTCTGAATCCGGACCAATACATGGCTAAAGGGAACGAATCCGCTGGGAATGGGGTCCCGACTGTGGGAGCGAAGGGGTGAGCTTGGAGCGTGACAGGGGAGGCACAGGCACAGGATGGGTCCCACGAGGTGTGAGGGCACGAGGAGGTGCAGAGGGCACCTGCACTGGGAGCAAGTCACCAAACTGCTCCCAGACTCTCTGCTCTGAGTTGGGGGTTATGTTTGTGTCCATCCTGGAGCCAGAGCCAGGCCATGGGGGTGCATGTCCACACCTGCCGATCCCACAGCCAAACACTTCCAGAGTCACTTGCTTGGGTGCTGCCTGGGCCCAGCACCCGCTCCTGCTGAGAGCATCCTGTTCTGGACCTGTTTTCTCCCATCTTGGGTTTGTTCCCAGCCTTGTTCCCTCCCTGTGGTGTGTCCCACTGGAGACACCCGTGTTACAGCAGGATACTTGTGCCAGCGTGTGGGGCTGGCACAGGCCCCACCTGCCAGCAGCATCCCTGCCTGGGCTACCGCGGTTGCCGGGGCAATGGATATGATGTGATAAACAGAGGGAAATGGGGATGACGCCAGCAGGGAAAGGGCAGAATGGATTTTATTTCATGTTTATTGAAGCACAAATTGCCATAAGAACCAACTTCCTCGGGAGCAAACAAGGGAAGCTGAGACCTTCTGGGCTGCAGGGTCTCTCTCTGGGCTCTGAAACAGCTTTTCTGCCAACATCCCTGACCTGCTGCTTGAGCATGGGTTTTCCATGGAATTGTCTACTTACATTTGGATCTCGGTGTGTTTGGGAAGGCTCTGTCGGCAAGCGTGAGGCTGGGATGGCCAGGGTGCTCTGCAGGGAGCTACTCCCTTCTGCAGGATGCACCACTGGAGTAGCATGGGAGGTGGGGAAGGAGCTGGTGACCCCGAGGGGACTGGAAAGCTCTGTGCCTCTGACCAGGCTGGGAGGAGGTTGCATCAGAGGTTATGCCTAGTCTAACAGCAGATAAGGAATGAATAATCCCAGATTTTGCACCTAAATTTGCACAGGCTCTGGTGATTGATGCATTTCCATCTTTTTCTCCTACCTTCCTGGGCTGCAAGATGTAGCATTGGAGAGACAAGGAAGACACTGAGGGGCTGGATCATGTCCAGGGAAGGGAAAAGAGCTGGAGAAGAATCTGGAGCACCAGGAGTGGCTGAGGGAGCTGGGTGGGCTAAGAGAAAAGGAGGCTCAGGGGGCACCTTCTGGCTCTGCACAACTCCCTGACAGGAGGGGGCAGCTGGGGGTGTCAGGCTCTGCTCCCAGAGAACAGGGACAGGATGAGAGGGAACGGCCTCAAGCTGTCCCAGCGGAGGTTCAGTTGGATATTAGGGATAATTTCTTCCCTAGAAGGGTGATGAGGCACTAAGAGTCTCCCCAAGGCAGTGGTGGAGTCTCCATCCCTGGAGGGTTTTAACAGATGTCCTCTGAAAGAGTTACAGCAAAGGAGTTTAGGGAAGATCAAGTACCTCAGAGATGCATTTCCATCTGTAGGTAACAGTACCCCCACGGGCTGGTGCTCTCTGTGCATCCGTGTGTGTCCCCAGCACAGCCCCCACCCCACAGATGGCTCCTGGCTGGAGCAGGGATGAGCCAGCAGTGGTAATGTTATCCTTGCTGCAGATGGAATTGCATTTACTGATATTCAGACCCAGGAGGGCCCATGTACAACTCTCTGGTCGGATCTGCAGGGAGGGGAGGGCTGCTCCGAGTGGGAAGGCCAGTGGAAAAATGAGCCAAGGAATGCTGATCTGTACAAAGCCTTCCCAGGTACCCCACTCCATGTGGCTCCTGCTGTCCTGCTTCCAGGCCATCCCACTGCGGGTGAAACGGAGAAGCCCTTGAGGAATTTTAAAGTGTCTACAGGAAATACCTGAAACTCTCTGCAGCAGGAAATGGAAGTGGAGGAGGTTGAGTGGCCATGAGGGCCGGGACACTGGCCCAGAGCATCCTCAGTCTGCTGTGGCTGAGGATGTGGAGGGAAGGGGATTATCCACAGCTGGAGAAACAAAGGGAAAATATTTCCTTTAAGAGAAGGGGAAAGATCTTCTGCAGTCACTCACAGAGACCCTGGTTGGTTAATCCCCTGAGGAGAGGGGAAATGTGCTGCTGGTGCCGAAGGGGATCATTTATGGGTGAAATTATTGGTGATTTCTGTTTCCACTCAGCTGGATGACAGCAGAAATCCATGGAGAAATGGATGCAGAGGCCAGAAGTCTTGGCTGTGCACCTCTTCCCCATGCCCCACTTTGCAAGGCTCTATTCCCAGCTCAGCTGCTCTCCCCTTGCTCCCCATTCCTGCCATCCCAATGGATGGATGAGCTTGGAAGTGGCTCCGGCCTGCCCAGGACATGTCCCACAGGCATTCCCAGAATCCTGTCTCCAGAGATGTCTACCTCTTCTGGCTACAAGACCCACTTGAGACCCTCTGGGGAGAACAGGCAGGGGTGTCCTGACAAGTGCCTTGGGAAGAGGAGGAGGAAGAAAAAAACGAGGAGGAGGAGAAGGAGGAGGAGGAGGGCAGCAGGGTGAAGATACACATATGCCGTTGAGAGCCTCTTGGGAGCCCAGCACCCCCTCACCCTCTGGTCTCCTCATCAATGACGAACACGTGCACCAAGGGCCACCACAATGAAATATATATTTATAACAATCATCATTATTATTCTTTCATCAATTTTCTCTCCCGTGGATGGAGCCTGGCAGAGACTTCAGAGCAGGCAGAACTGCTAAAGCAGAAAGTAATGGTGCCCCCAGGACGAATAAACGGAGCACTTCAAACCAGCAGATGCTGCGGAAAGGCCCAGCGCAGGAAATATCTGCGGAATGAATTGGGAGCTTTATGGAGCTGGGGCTGAAAGGCTGTAGGAAAGTTCACCAGCCCAGGAGGGGAAGGGAAATGGGGAGGACCAGGATCTGGAACCTCCTAGGTTGGGGCTAGCATCCTGGGGAGTGGGGCTGGCAACTCAGGGTGAGGTATTGGTGTAGGATGGAAATCCTTGATTATGTAGGGTCTTACGCCAGCCCTGATAGGAAAGACAGATAGTTCCCTGCTCATGGGTGTCCCAAATTGCCTGTGCAGGAGCCAGCAGCTCAGTGAAACCTGAGGAAAAGCTGAGGGGCCACAGATGGGCACAGACTCAACCCTGAGGAAGGAGGGAGAGGGCTCTGAGAGGCACAGGAGCTGAGGAGCAATAACTGCAGCAGCATCCTTGGGACAGCGGGAGGCCCCTGCCCCTCACACTTTGCAGCTCCATCGATACCCACACTCCCAGCTCTACGTGGGCCTGGTTTGGGGAGCCCTGGGCAGCACCTCAGGAGATGGGACCCAAAGGACAGATGGCATCACTGACTGTGCACAGCCACTGCCGCCGCTACTGCCCAGTGCCAGGAAATCATCAATAAATCAAGAAAACAAGGCTCCTGTCCCTAAAAGCCTTCAGACTCAGGCAATCCAG
The DNA here is from genome assembly GCA_013400515.1 of Erpornis zantholeuca. Lineage (NCBI taxonomy): Eukaryota > Metazoa > Chordata > Aves > Passeriformes > Timaliidae > Erpornis > Erpornis zantholeuca. The sequence goes on along the minus strand of VZTN01027139.1, from coordinate 686,438 downwards.
CAACAGCTGGGATAAAGGCATTCCTGCATGTGCTGCTGAGGTTTGGCACGTGTCTCGTAGTTCCAGGTTGTTGTTTTTTTTATAGTACATCATAAAATAATGTTCTATATTCTATATACTTTTATGGGCGGCAGGAGAGCAGTAGAGGGCAGGGACGGCAGGAGGCTGGCCAGGAGGAGGGAGGCTAGGGAAAGGAGTCTCCAGAGGAGCACCAAGGTGGGCAAGTACCCTTGAAGCAGGGCCTGGCCCGGTGCAGAGGTGGGGGAGCAGCACCTGGAGGAGGGATGGGTCAAGTTCAGCATGGCCAGAGCAGAGCAGGGGGAGGGAAGGGTGGCTGGAGTGGGGGTACAGCCCTGGACATCTTTGCCCAGGGGGCTGTGAGAGGAAATCCTGCGCTGTGGGCTGGGATGAGGCTGTTCCCTCCTGCAGCAGGAGCGAGGAGATCTGAGGGATTTCTCATCCACATGCTGGATGCTGTGTTGTTCACAATAAGGAAAGTGCAGAGGGATGGAGAGCTCTGACAAACTGCCCTCTGCCCAGCCCTCGCCTCCGTGATGCCCATGGAGGGATTGCTGCTGCCCTGCTCCAGCAGTGAGGATGCATGGCATGGAGGAGATTGCACTATAGAGCAGAGATGGCACCATGGCACAGAGATGGCACCATGGCATCAGGGTGATGGCACCATGGACAAGCCCTTGGCTTTAGCCTGAGGGCACAGGAGACTGACCTTTCCCAGAGAGCCACTCCTTGGTGGCTCAGGGAACATGAAGCTGAGGGACAGCAGGACCTGAAAATGGGTTTTCAGGAAGTAAAATGCTTCTGGGAGTCGAAGAGCACAGGGCTTCGGTGAAAGAATCCAGTGTCACACCAGATCTTCCCCACTTCCCCCAGCATCCCCAGGCCATTGAACCAGTGGCCGTGTCCTGGGGCCTGCTCTGTCCCCACAGCCCCACGCCCACGCAGGTGCCGTGGGATTCATCTTCCGGGATGGGCAGGGCACGGTGCAGAGCCAGCACCCAGCTGGCACCCGGCCCTGGCTGCAGGATGGGCCTCATTAAATGCTTAATTTTTAAGATGTTCACTAACTTTATGGGCTCTTTCCTGGCCAGCAGTGGAAACTCTCCTGTGGTCCCCGATGGTGTCTGCAGGCCGTGCTGCCGGAGCTCAGCGTGCCAGGGCCTGCACTGCCGTGGGTGGCAGGGCCGTGGTCCGGAGCCCACCCGCCCGTGCCAGGCGTGTTCCTGCAGCCCTTCCTGGGCCATCCCCACGGCAGCCCAGGTGATTCTTTCTCTCTGCTCCCTGCCCCTGGGGCAGCTCCAAGCCTTTGATTCCAGAGGCTTGTCAGGACACTTCAGCAGCTCCAGAAGGTGCATGTAAACACAGCGATTTAAAAACGTGGTTCCAGGGGCTGTGCTGAGGCTAAAAATGGCACTGAGATAGCCCAGAGAGAGAGGGGTGTCCACAATAACTGATCTATTTTTTCTAAGCCTTGAGGAGCTCACAGCAATGGGGATGGGGCCACAGCTGGGGATCTGGGAGGGGAAGAAGGCCAGGGGAGGACTCACCCCTAGAAGACAGCAGGGAGGAGAATGTGTTGCTGTAGGGTCCAGGGAAGATTCTCTGACTGTTCAGGGAAGAAGAAAGGAGCAATTTTTAGATAAAGTGACTCGACTCCCCTGACAACCACATTGTTTATTACTGGAAAGTTGGAGGATTTCAGAGGGAAAGTGTTATGAAGGTCATTTATTCTGTTCAGCTCCACAGAGCAGCCAGGGCCTCACCATTCCCAGCCAGAGGTGGAACAGCTTGTGGATGTTTCCCTGTAAAATACAGCTGGGTGAGGAAGATCACTTCTTTCCTCCTTCCTTTACTATTTCACACCTTTCTCTCACCACGTCAGAGGCGCCTTTTGCTGTTTCACATATTGACAGGAGCTAAAGTTGAGCCCCAACCAGGGGAGCTTGTCAGGGAGGGCAAAGTGATTTTGGTTGTGGAACTGAGCAGAGTCCAGCGTGGAAGCTGCAGGGGCCCCTTCCCTGCACAGCATCAGCTGCAGCTATTGCCACAGGGATGCTCCGATGGTTGCTCCCTTGGTGCTCTTGCACGGGAGGGTCCCACTGACACTGCCCATCAGAGCTCTCATTAATGCTCTCCTCGCTCTAGACTTGGGGTGATCAGATCTTCAGAGCCTGCTCTGGCCCCTTCTCAACCTCAGTCCTCCCCCCAGCTTCCTGGGGCTCTATTTGTCTTTGCACCTTTGAGGAGGAGCAGGAGTGAGAGCAGGAGTGATGGATGGAGCAGGAACAGTGGCTGTAGCAAGAGTGGTGGCTGTAGCAGGAGTGGTGGCTGGAGCTGGAGTGGTGGCTGGAGCACGAGTGGTGGCCAGACACATGAGCCCTCTCCAAGCCAGCTGGAGGAGAAAGAGCCCTTCCTCCAAGCACTCAGGGTATCCCTCTCCATTCCCCAAATAGACAGGTTGTGGCCAGCAGTTAATATCCCTCTGGCACAGTGCCCTGCCCAGGCATGGTGGCAGGCTCTTCTTTTAATAACTTATTTATCTTTCCTTATTGCAGGAATGATGACAGTTTTCATTATTAAGCTGCTAGGTAATAGTGTAGCCTTTGGTGGGAGCTGACTCATCATCCCCTCTTTGCTGACAGTTGGATTCAGTTCCCTGGGAGAGCTGTGACGGGAGCAGGACGAGCACTGCCCATCACTGCTGCAGCTCTGTGGCCGGCGGGGTGGGCACAATGGGCACACACACTGGGCACACATGCTGGGCTCCCCAGTGATTCTCCCTGTCCCCAGTACTGTCGTCCCTGTGCTCCAGACAGGCTCCTGCCCCAAAGAACATACGCGTCCCTCGCTGTGGTGCCAGAGCAGGGACGTTGGGGACATCGAGTACAGGGCAATGGGAAGCACAAGGCAGTGCCATGACCCCAGCTCAGAGAGCTCTATAACTCCTGCCTTGCCCTGAAAGCAGCATCCTCCTCCCCACCCTGAGGTTTGGAAACTTCCAGCCCACAGTGGGAAGCACCCTGGAGCTGGAGGGAAGCCATGGAACAGCTGGAGGGGCTCTCCCTGCCCTGTCCAGCCTGATGCTCCTCTGAGCAGGAGGAGTTCCTGGGGATGGTGACACTGGGGGCTGTGACACTCATGGCAATGCCAATGGAACGAGGGCAGAGCAGAAGGGACACCTGGGACCCAGCCATGCGCCTGTGCCAGGCATGCAACACTGCCACCGTCACTGGACTGCGCTGGCGGCAGCAGCAGTGATATATGAAATCAATTAAACATGACCCATTTTTAATTAGATGTACAAACACGCCTAAAGTTAAATGAGGGCTCTTTATAAAGAAAGAATGCAGTGTGGTGCCACGTTAAATGAGAAACTCATGTACTTCCCAAGCGGGAGCTTCCTAGATTTACACATGGAGCTGCCTCTGCAAAGCAGCCCTTCTCCTGCTGCTTGGCAGAGGCAGGTTCCAACAGTAGGGATGTCTGGCTGTGGGGACAGGGACCCACAGGACCAGGCCACTGGTGGGACTGGCAGCTGGGAGGGGGCCTTATCCTGCACCTCCAGAAGCCTTAAAACCACTGGATGGCCTCCAGTGTGTGCCCAGCTCCTGTGTGAGCTGTGCTGGCAGCTCTTGTTGCCCCCTCCAGGCCCCCCCAGCTGGACCCCCCTGCTGGGCACATCCCTCTCTCCCGGAGGCACACCTTGAATGCTCACCTTGCTGCCCTTCCAGAGGGGAAGAAACCAGGAAAAAAGTGAACCAGTTTCTAATTATGCCTTGTTTGCTTTCATTTAGAGCTAATGCAGCCCACACAAAAGTTACTCACCCTAAAAGAAATACATATTAAAAAGCCCCCCACAGAGGCTTGATTCATTTTAGACTGTAGAAATTAAGTTGTGGCGATTTCCACCTTTCTTCCTCTGATTACACACTATTTGCATTTCAAAACAAACCATCTTTAATTTGAATCAAAAGTTACCAGGGCTCTTCTCTCCAGCCAGGGTACTGAAGCAAGTGGCACAGCCTTGAACACTTCCAGGGAGCTTCCACTGCTTCTCTGGATACCCTGTGCTTCACCACACGGGGAAGAATTCCCACCTGACCCTTCTCCTTGTCAGTAGGAAGCCATTCCATGTCCTGTCCCTCCATCCCTTGTCCCAAGTCCCTCTCCAGCTCTCCTGGAGCCCCTTTATGTGGAACAGCTTCTGAGGTGTCTCTGGAGCCTTCTCTTCTCCAGGTGACCACCCCCACCTCTCACAGCCTGAACTCTTTGCTGAAGCTCTGCCTGTGTTACTGAGGGCCAGGACTGGGGACACCGTGGATGTCCCCTTGTCATGCTGCCAAAGATTCAGTGGGAGATGGGCAGAGGTGAGTGCTCCCTCCTCTACCCTGTGTTTTGGTATCCCGTGGTATCACAGAATCATTGTGAATGAAAATCATTTGCCAAGAATTTTCCCTCATCCCAGATCCCTGGAAACGCAGCACCCCGAGGCACTGGGCACTGCCCTGCTCCCACCCCCAGCAGCTCTGGAGTCTGGTTCCTGGAGGTATCAGCCAATGTTCCCCTCGAATAACATTCCAGAGATGATTACAAGATATGTACAGAAAATAAATACACAAAAAGAAAATTTATTAAAAATAATAAAGCTGGGAAGCTGTGGAACTCCTTGCCTGCCCTGCTGGCATTGCACAGTGCCTGGGGGGCTGCCCAGGGACTGGGATGGGGCAGCCCTGCAGAGGTTTGAGAGACAAATGGGGCTGTTTGCTTTTTCCATCCTTGTGCTTCGCCTTTGGGGCAGGTCATGGAGCTGGGAGCAGCCCTTCTCCCCGAGGTCAGGCTGCTGCAGGTCCCTGCCTGGATCCCCCTCCCCACCTCCCTGTGCCCCCCAGGATGCTGCGCTCAGAACGGAGTGTGAGGCAGCTTGGAAGTGCTGTGCCAGAGGAGGAAAAAGAAGCCTATTAATTAACAGCAAATGTACAGTTAATGGGGCTTTTTCCCTTCCTAAACAATTCATCAAAATGATTTCATCGAAATTTAGCTGATGGGGCGCGAAACGCAGCTGCTCTGTCCTGCTCTGCGCTTTTTCTGTCCTGGCAGGAGCAGAACGCTGAGAGTGCAGCCTCGGGTTTGGGATTCACGGCGCTGCAGGATGGAGGCTCTGGGAGTGAGTCAGTGCCTCTGCCACTGCCAGAGCTCCAAAGATAAAGGAGCTGTAAGGGAAGGAGTTCCACTGCACCAAGCTGACAGAGCGCTCACCCCTCTCTTTATACATTTACTCCTTTACTGCCTCAAGTCCATTTCAACATGGAGCAGAAATTCCTGTTGGCCCAGTTTGGGGACTGCAATAGAGGCAGGCAAGGGAGGAAGGCCAGGCTGGCTCTTGGGGATGCTATCCTGGATATGTCCTGCTGTTATCCAGCTCGCCTGGATAACAGACCGAGCCCAGGAATGGCCTAGCTTCACAAAATACTTCAAAAACCAATAAGGTTGTTAAATTTTTAGTAGTTTTTTAAAGATTGCTCTTATATAGGAAGAGGGAAACCAGCTGTTTACAGCTTTAAAAGCTTGGCTTTTCCCTTAGAAGTCACAGTGCTTTTGGAATTTAAAGGTATAGAGAAAACCTAGAAAACTGCAATATTTTTAAGCGCTGCCTCCATCTGGACTGGGGGAAGGCACTGTGCTCCGAACAGCACAGCACCCAGAGTGGGATGAGATGGAATGGGATGGAAAAGACTGAGGGAGAAGAGAGTAGAATAAAGTAGAATAGCATAAGGATAATAATTAGAATAGAATAAGAATAAGAAAAAAAAAAGAACATAGTAAGACTAAGACTAAGATTAGAATAAAAATAAAATAGACTATTTTATTTTCAGCTAGAATGGACTCACAAAATTCATCTGTTCTAATCACCTGGCTCTTTCAGGAATCACCAGAAGCTGAAGCACATCAAGGGCACTGTCCAAATGCCTCTGAAGCCCTGACAGACTCGGGACACTGACCCCCTCTCTGTTCCAGAGAGGTGGGGTGGGAGCTGCAGCGATGGACAAACAGGATCCAGCTGCCAGAGGAGCAAATCCTCGAGCCTCACAACTTTCCCATCCAGCCATGAAACAATCTGCTGATTTTATTGAAACCAGATCGCTGCTCCATCCCGCAGCCGCTGCTCCAGCGGGTTCGGCACGTCCAGCGGCCCCCGGGAGCTGCCTGCCCTGCAAGGGGAGCGGTGAGGGGGACAGAGGAGAGGCAGGCTGGCCACATTCCCTCAGCAGCCTTGCCTACGCTCACAACGTGGACACATGTTTTTAGAAAGGTGGATCAGGCACTGCCAGGATCTGGAGGGGCTCCTTATAACCCTCACGGTTCCCATGCAGTCCCAGCCCATGTCCTCCGTGGAAGCTCAAGTTCATCCCAAAGGTCACGACTGAAACTGTTCCACAGTGAGTTCACAAGCAAAAGCATCCAAACCTGGGATCCCTTATCTTTGTGGTGGTGGCACAGGGAAATGGTGGCACTGGAGCATCCCTGGAGTGAGAAAGCACAAGAATAAAACCAGATTTCTCCTAGAAATACTGCAAAATCTGAATATTCCTTAGCAGTGGAAATCAGCCCTGGTGAGCCAAGGAGAGACAGGAGACATTCACACAGGGACTCAATGATGTCACCAGCTGGCAAGTGCTGCCACACGCTTGGTGCTGTGGCTGGAAATCTGAACAAAACCCAGGATTTATTCTTGGTTCACAAACCTGGATTTGGGACTGAGCTTTGAGGAGCTCAGGACGGGTTTTGAGTGTCCAGGGCGCTTTGATGGGGTCCCCAAGGGACGTCATCTTCCCCCAGGGTAGGAGGGAGGTGGGCAACAGGATAAAATGCTCCAGCTGTGGCAGAGTGCCCTTTAACATAGCAGGAGGAGATATGGATTGCATATTGAGGGGATTGCAGTGGGACCCTCTGAGTCACTGCTGAGGCATGGCAGGGGTCTCACGTCATTCCTAAGGGTCCCAGTGTGGGTTCAATGGAGGAGCTGATGGAAGGGCTTTGTTTGCATCTGCAGTTCCTGGAAGGGAAAGTGTCACATTCATATTGCTATGGAACTCCAGCAGGGCCCAACCTATCCAAAACCACCAGCACTTGGAAATCAGAGGCACCATCCCACCTGGCACCGTCCCTGATGGGACAGTAACTGGCTTGGGGGGTGTGGGAGGGTGGCTGGTGTGGGACCCCAGCCCACTCCCTGCCCTCCTTCCCTGGGAAAGCATCTCTGCTCACTGGGTGGGAAGACAATGGGTGCAGCCACCCAGGTGTGCTTAGAGTCATCCCAGATATACTTAGAGACACCCCAGGTGTGCTTAGAGACACCCTTGATGTGCTCATGGACCCCCAGATTTGCTCACAAACCCCAGATTTGCTCACAACTCCCCAAGTTTTCTCCCTTGGGTTCATTTATCTCCCACCAGCAGCATCAGGGCAGGGTGAGGGCCCCCCTCCCATTCCTTTGTCTGTGCAAGGAATTCTCTCAGGCATGCTGCAATAACACTCCTCCCAGTATGAGGACTTAATCCTGGTGGCTCCTTTCCATCCAGGAAAATATCCCAAATGTTTTAACAAGGCAGAGGGTTATCCAGCTCCTCACCTCCCCTCTCAGCTCAGAGAAACCATTCCCAAATTACCACAGGGATGTGAGCGAGCAATAACCAGGGATGATGGGCTCCTCTCTAGGACCACTTGGCTGCAGTCTGTTAAAGAGATATTTTGGGCACTTTTTTTCCACAAAGCCTGAGGTTTTTATGAAACAGAGCGAATTAACAAACCCCGGAGCTGGCTGATTTCAACCAAGTGTTTTGATGAATAATGTGCCATAATGGGCCCAAACAAGCTGGGGAGTTTATCTCATCCCAGTGCACGTCCCATCCCGTGTCACATCCGCTCGCTCCCAGCCCTCCTGCCCCGGCGCTGATTGGAGAGTCTGTTCTCTTCCATCATCTGCTCCGGCTGCTCCAAAATGGAATATTTTGAGGGTTCTAGAGAGAAGGGGGATTTTGTCTGCCAGAAAGTCCTTCTGCCGAGAGGCGTCTGCAGGAAGCTGAGCACAATCAACTTGCAAAGTTGGGAAATTTGCTCAAAATGCAAATCCTGTCCCTCTGGCTTGAATCCCAGCACAGCGCAGGTCATGGAGGTGAGGCGCAAACATGGCCCCAGGTATTCACAGCTTCCCAAACCGAACACCTGAGCTGGTTTGGGACAGATCCATCATTTCCATTTCCGTACATATTTATTACACTCAGCTCTCCTTAGCACTTGGGTAAAAAACAAGTGCAAATTGAGCCATTGATTGATTGATTGGTTGTTAAATTCATATGTGAGTTTACCTATTGGTTTCTATTTGTTTTTCTGAAAAAAAACCCACAAGCCTTAAAAAACAGATTTTTGCTGAAGTCTAGAAAAAAGAATTACAAAAAAAGATGAGGGAAACCTGCAGGTCAGTTCGTGGGACCAGTTCCCACTCCTGAGTTGGGTTGCTGAGAGCTCCTGAGGCATGATCCTGAGGATGCTCTGGGTAGCAGGACACAGGACCAGGGAATCATTTAGGTTGGAAAAGGCCTCCAAGATTGTTGAGTTGGTGGTGCCATGTGCTCCTATTTATAAATTACTTAGCTCTCAAATGCACTTGTGGCTGTTGTGGCTCCCTGGCTGGTGGGATCTGCTGGTGGGAGACCATGTGGCTCTGACCCTCAGCAGCACAGGAAGTGGCTGGACATGGGAAAAGGCTGCCCAGGGAAGTGGTCACAGCCCCAAGAGTTTCCAGAGCATCTGGACAATGCTCTCAGGCACATGGAAGGATTTTGGGGCTGTTCTGTGCAGAGCCAGGAGTTGGGAGTCCTGAGTGATTTGCCCACAGGTGAGTCCAAGAAGTCACTCACACCTCAAGTGGTGGCTGAGGGGTGAGGAGCTCTCTGTCTCCATCCAGCTCTGAGCCGCAGCTGTTCCTTTCCCTAATCCCTGGACAAGGCATCAGGAGCAGCAGTGTTCCTGAGGGAACAGGAGGGGTTTATGTCAAGCCAACAGGAAGGCTGTTCTGCAGCATTGGGATGTTTAACCTTCACCAGGAGGAATGGTCGTGCTATTGTACTGCACATAATTAATTGTTTGAATCCCAAGAGACCTGACTGGTTGTGGGCAGCTCCCAGCAAACTCCCAGATTTACACTGTCCCTCTCCTGTCCCAAATAACTGCATCCATCAGGGACCAGTATCGTGTGCCCTGTGGCTTCCCCCAGGGCAGACACCTGCACCCTTGCCCTGGGGGGTGGTGGGTGCCCAGGCGGGCAGTTTTGCTAGATGAGTGGGCAGCTGGTCCTGGTGTGCAGGAGCAGGAGCTGGTAAGGATGCAGTGCTTGCTGTTCTGGAGCCCCTCTCCTGCCTCATTCACCACGTTTCCTGTTGTGGGACAAATCTGCTTTTTGTGTAAATCTGTCAGCAGCGAGAAGTCAGTGAGTTTCCCTAAGTGAGTTTTTCGTGTATTTTTAATAAAGGTCACTCTGTGTTTACTGGCAAAGACGATCGATATCGGCTCATAATTCATGAAGGATCCCACTGGTCTGTAACGACCTGCGGTCAGAGCACACAGCAAGCCTTGTCCACAGCCTCTGCCAGCCCCCGGAGTGTCCAGCTGCATTCTGCCTCTGCCCAGCTGCCTTCTGCCCCTGCCCAGCAGGTCAGTCCCTTTGGAGCTGTTTCCTCCTTGTGTCCTGAGGTGAGGCTGGGAGGAGCCCCCAGCTCAAGCTGTCCTGGCCAGGCACTACTGCTCTCTCCTTCTGTGACACAGCCTGAGGGAGAACCACCCATTTCCATCCATCCCCTCTCTCCCAGGCTGGTCCCAAGCTGAGGCCAGCAATGAGGCTCCTGAGGTGCCTGTGGGTGGACATGCTGAGCCCCTGCCAGTGGCTGCCCCTCTCTCTGACCCCACAACATCCTCCCTGTGCCCAGAGCCAGCTGTAGCTGTGGCTGCAGGGCAACTTGGGCTGGCTGTGTTGAGGGAGAGTGGGAGGAGAGAGGGAGCAGGAGACTAATGCCTTAACAAATTTGATTTCAGAGCAAACGAGCTGGCTGCTGTTGTGCAGCTCTGGTAACCTGGTTTTGTGTTGCTGGCTGCACTGGGAAGCGTGGCTATTTTTAGGCTATTTTTAGGCTCTTAATGCCAGTGGAAGAAAAGAAAAAGAAGGAAAATAAAAGAAAAAAGAAGAAAGTATAAACCCTGTGGTAAATAACCGGGCCTGGGTGGAACTGGGGTGAGCTCTGATAGTATATCTGGAGCTGCTCTTCCCAGTGAACCCCATCTGAGGTCCAGGCAGGGGTGTACATGCACCCTAGGCCTCAGGTGGTGCCTCTCCCAGGGGAGGGATTGGAACATGCCTTAGGCTGGATGGGGACACTGGTGTGCTAGGAGGGCTCCAGCCCAGGAAGCTCCAGTCCTGAGCAGAGATGTAGGCTCAGGGATGGCCCAGAGTCTTGTCCTGCTGCAGGGTCCTCACATCCTACTCATCCTCTCCTGCCCTTCCCCCCATATTCCACAGGTGGGGCCACATGTCCCCGCTCTGCCTGCAGCTCCCTGCCCACTCCCCAGCCTTTAGCTGGGGTCTGCTCCAAGCAGGTACTGAGTTCATTGCCCTGAACTTTGGAATCAAAATGAAGGGAAATTTTTCATAAATATTCAATCAACAAAAATGTTAGCCCGGGATGGTGCATCACCATCCCGGTGATGTCAAAGCTGTAAGGACTGGTGGGAGCTGAGATCACAGAGCGAGCAGGAGCTGGCTGGAGTTACTGTCTGCAGGAAGGAGCTCAGCTGGTGATCCTGAACATCAGTTTGGAATAACCAGCTCAGTTCCCCTTCACAAAGCAAACCTCTGGGAAGTTTGAAATGGGGAGACGAATTAATAGCCTGAAACTATTTGTTGGGCCAAGCATGTGGCTGTGTCTGAAGAAGAGGTCAGGCTCATGAGCAGCATTTGAGGATGGGCTTCCCAAGGAGCCCTCAGCTTGGCTAGAAACTCTTGGGGATGGATTTGGGGTCTCCATGAGCCCTGTGTCTGGCTGGACCTGCAGCATGGCTGGACATGTGGTGTCCCCTGCAGGGACAGGGGCTGCTCTCAACCCCTCAGGATTCTACAAGCTATTTCTATCCCTCTGGCCTTTATTCCAGTTGGATTTGGGCAGAATGAACCTCAGTATGAGCCTGGGAAAAGCTGCTGGTACATGGCCTTGGGCTCCAGTGGACTTCCACTCTCAGGGGCTGGGGAGCCAAGCCAGGCAGGCGCTGCAGAAACAGACAATTTCTGATCAAATATTCAGCCTGAGCTGCCTTTGAACCTGCTGCTAATCCCTCCTTGGCCACGGCTGGGATGGCATTTCCCAAATACCAGTGCAAGGATGTATTTGCACAGTGTAAACCTGATCTATATCAAGATTTTTCCCGTTACATTTTGGTCCCATTTCTCAGGTCTCAAGGTATGAGAAGCTTGCCTATGAAGGGTTTGTCACCTGCTCTGTGGGTCCCTGCCATTGGCCAGGGGACTCCCATCCTTCCAGCCTTCCCCAGTGGGGCCCTCACCCTCCCCAACCTCCTCCTCTGAGTGAGAGATTTTTTCAGCAGCATGACCAGCATTTTACAGTTCTATCTCATACTGATTTTTCCAATCCTCTTGGCCCAGGTCCATGAGATATTGCTTCTCCTTTGCCACTGGTGTGGGAGCCACCAGCCTCTTTTAGTGACATCAGGGACAAAGCCACTTCAGTCCTCTCTGCCCCAGTCCTGCTTGTCTGTCCCAAACCTGCTTTCACTAATTAGGAGGGGAAAAATAGCAATCGTTAAAACTGTTCATCAATTTCTTTCTTCTGCCCTTCTCATCTGTTGTTGTTCCATCGCATTACTTTCCTCTGCTAAGAGCCCCTTAGGATCCCTCCTCCCTTCTCCCCTCTGACCAGCTCCTCTCCCCACAGCGGAGCCACAGGGGACACAGGATTGTCCTGGCTTCCAAGCACTGTCATCAAAACAGAGTGGCAGGAGGGGTGGGTAGCCTGGCACAATGGGGACAGAGCTTTGCCAAGTGTTGATGCTGGTGAGAACATCTGGAAAGATGGGATGGAAGGATGGCAATACAAGGGACAAGGAAAGGATGCATAGCTGTAATCTGAGACCTGGAGGATCTGCCCAAGGTGGGAAGAAGTGAATTCCCAACCCAGGGTCTTCCACAGTGCTCGGAGACACCCCAGGGCTGGTGCTGCTGGCACCTGTCCCTGTTCCAGAGGACACTCTCCTGCATATCTTCCCTGGAGAGGGAGGGCAGCTGTGTGAGCAACATTCACCCAGGAGACTGTGTCACAGAACAATAACAACAGGAATAATACAATTGAGCTTCCCTAATCTACAGTAAATGACTGGGGGACCCAGTGTGAGTTAATGTAATCTGTGGCTCAGCGAGTCCCGTCCCACAGCCGGGGTCATCCATCAGCACACGCACTGGGATTGCCCCTTTTGACAGCTGCAGTTTATTTTTAATTATTGATACTATCTCATAATGTCCCAGTAAACGCGTGGAAGTGAATTTTGTGGGAAAAATGAGGTCCCTGTACCAATGCTGGCAAGTCGTTGTGGGGAGCAGGGGCTCAAGGGTGTGCAGGGAAGGGAAGGCAGTGCCTGACCCCCTGAGTCCTCAAGACCCCCGTGACAGGGCTGGGCTGAGCCGAGAGGCAGCTGCCCTTATTTCCCTCTGCAGTATCAAGCAGGTCTTTCACGACCAACCACTCTCCCACCAGGCATTAATTGCCTTTGTCCCTGCTCCAGCCTGCTCTCCGCACCCTCCTCCTGCCCGCACCGTGCCCAGGGTGCCCCCGACCTGCCGCATCCCCCTCTCCCTCCCCGCTTCCCCAGCCAGAGGTATTTTGCAAACACAAATGCATTAACAAGCTGGCGAGAGCCCCCATGAATATTTCATGTTTAACATGCCCTCGTTTCCTCCCGGTTAATGGATCTCTCCCATTATGCCTCCGCCTGTCTGAGCAGGATACCTTTTCAGTGGAACATAAAAGCTGCTCCCCGGTGAGGTGGAGAGGAAACCACTCCGCTTTGGGATTCAACTGCCTGAGAAGCAGAGGGTCCAGTGTTGCCCTGGTGTGCTTGGAACACTAGGCTTCCCTTACCAGCTCCTATTTCCCTCCCACAGCCTACTTTCCTCCCTCAGCCCGTTTCTCCCTTTTTTTTCCTTTCTTACTGAATTTTGCTGGCCTGAGTGCCCCAAACACCTTTTTCTCCCAGAGCTTCCTGCACTGGGATGCTTCAGGCAGGGCAGAGGGACTCGGTCAGAGCTGCTGCTGGGAAAAGCTTGGGCTTAGGGAATCAAAAAGAGAAGAAGGAATTGATCCAGGTTTAATGAAATGTTACATTTTACTCGCAGGAAAACGTTTGGTTTGTTCTGAAGTGCTGGTTTTTAAGAAGTAGGATTGAAAGGTGTTTTAAAAAAGTGAAGGGTTTTGGAGAGCAAAATCAACACATTCCATTGTTGAAATGTCAAAGGGAGGTTCTTAATCTGGGAAAAAGAAAATTTAATTTCAAGATCTCAGTGTGACTGAAATGAAGGCGAAAAGCGCAGAATTGGAGTAGCTGGCCAAGGAAACTTGTACACAACAGGATGATTTTCCATGCGGAGGCTCCAATGGCAGCTCCAGGATCCTCTGATCCCAGGGGAGTCCCTTGGCCCTGCCCTGGCACTGCTCTGTCCCACAGCCTGGGATGGGAGCAGCCCTCCTGCATTCTGAGGGTGGCTGGATGGGCTGGCAGAGCAATCAGCTCTTCGGTTTGATACAGTTAGAAATTCCATGGAGCAGGAATGAAAACAAAGCCTGGGCCAAGAGCTGCTGCTGCCAAGGCGCCCTCACAGAGCTCTGGCTCCAGTCAGGTGCAGGGGTGGTGGGTGTTGATAGACCCCACTAACATGTGCACATGGTGGGAGGGCCACGGACACCCTGTGCCACCGGCACTGCCAGGGACCACGCCAGGGCCCCTGGGCTCAGCCTCAGCATCCCAGCACCAGGATCTGGTAGTGCCGTGGCTCCCGAGGACAGGGCTGTGCTGGGAGCTCTGCCCCAACACTGGGACCAGCTGTGCTGGGGATGCGATTATGTTCTCTCATTTCACCGGCACCGAGGGATTCTCAGCCTTGGATGCCAGTGGTGTCCTCAGTTCCTAGCCCCATTCCTGGCATCACCCATTCCTGGCCCAAATAAGCTACTTTTCTGCATGAGGTGATCTGGAGCAACTCCTAGCTGGGAGTATGGGGAAGCAGTGGGAAGGTTGTGCCCAAAACTTTGGGTACTGGGGAGGGAAGGGCGTCCCGTCTCACTCCATTGCCATTCACCTCCTGACTCCTCAGCCAGACTTGAGGTCCCCTCTGTGTCCCCTCTCCTCCTCCCCAGTTCCCTCCATGCCCGCTTCCTGCCTCCAGACCCTTTTTCCTTTTACATGCAGGATTTTAATCTAATTTTCTCAATGCAAATCTTAACAGGGAAAAGCCTTGAAATCGAATCTCCAGAAGTCTCCTTTCACAGTTCAGAGATCTGATTAAATTGCAAGGTTGGTTAATATTTGGTGCGACGGGGGGGACCGAGGGGTGGGAGGAGAGGGGAGCAGAGCGAGTGGATCTGTCGGAGGGGCCGGGGCCTTTTCAAATAATCTGTTTACCCCTGCAGCTAAGGAGCCCATTAGCAAGTGTTCTCCGTTCTAATTTCCCGTCGTGCCGTGTCCCGCAGACCTCACTGTGTTTATTTGGAGAAGCAGAACAAAATTGTTTGTATAATTAGATCTGCTACAAGGGCTGCCCTTGAAGGGTCCCCAGCAGGAAGCTTTCGATTGCGGAGGGCCCCCGCTGCCGTGGACCCCCAGCCCCCGGCACGGCCAACAACAACATCATCCCACTGGGATGCGCTCCGGGGGGCCCAGATATGTTGCCTGCCTGCTGCCTGCCCACAGACACACAGCCCCTCAGTGCTCCAGTGCACATGGGGCTTTTCCCAAGGGATGAAGCAAAGGGCTGGCCTGGCTGCCCACTGCAAGCCCTGCCAGGACAGGGACAGCCCCATGGGCAGGACCAGGCTCCCACAAAATGGCCACAGCTGCCCATCTCCAGCAGCCCAGGGTTTGGCTGCTCCTGCATCCCACCCTGCTTCCCACCAGTGTGGCCTCAGTCCAAAGCTGGGATGTTTTCCAGCTGTGTCAGTGTGGGGAACCTTCCTCCTTCCCCTGTCCCTTCCCTGTTGGGAATTCCAACAGAGCTGCCCTGCTCCCCCCAGACATCACAGAGCCAGGGATACTCTCACTACCAGCTCCAAGTGGGATCACTGGGAGGTGTTTCCAGCAGTGCAGGGATGGCTGACAGATCCCTCCTGTTCCTCCTGTGATCCCACCACAAGCTTGGAAGTGGTTATTTTGCTAAGAGAAGCAGTGAGCAGTGATAGGTAAATCAGATCTGGCAGAGACAGCCCTGCAGAGCCCTTGGAGCTACTGACATTCCTTTATTTCAAGAGTGTCTTACTGAAAAATGATTTTTTATATTTTTTCTGTTGACAAAAATTTCAGTGGGTTTTTTGGTAAATGAAAGTGCTTGAAAAAACGTATTTTCAGAAAAGGTTCAGGATTTAAAGAAATGGTTAGGGGGGAAAGTGGTCATTAAAGATCCCATCACTGAAAAAAATAGAAAATTTTCCCCTAGAAACAAAGAACTAAATGATAAAAATAAAATTTCTTTCTTTTTTTTTTTTTTCTGTGGGGTAGAAACCTCCCATCTCTTTGACTCCAACAGGGACACACAGCAGAAGGGCACAGAGGCAAATATAGCCCAGGGGACACTCTGCCTGTGTTTGGTGTTTTACCACCTCATCCCAACTCTCCTGACTCCAAATACTTCCTAAATAAGCCAAATGAACAACACTGGGCTCAGTGTGGATGATTAATTGTGGTGCTATCACCCCTCAGATGTTCAAACCCTGTAATTTCCACTGTGAACATCCCCATCTCGGGGTGTTCACCACATCCCACCGTGCTCCCCTGGCGCCGCCGGGCTCTTGGCACACACGGCTCTGCTTCTCAGAGCTAATCCCAACAAAGAGCACATTGTCCGTGGGATCCACCATCCCTGCTCCCAGGGATGCCCCTGGGGCAGCTGGAAGGGCTGGAGCTGCTGGGATCCCCAGAGCACTGAGCACCTCCAGGGCTTCTCTCCTGTTGTGGCTCTTCCTCCCTTAAGGTGGGTGGGAAACAGAGCCCACATGAGCAACTTAATGGAGCAGAACTTGGCTTTAATCTGTTCCCATAAATGTTTATGATCCCCTAATTATTAACATTTAATGCTGTATTAATTCATTGATGGGCTTTCGTTTTTGATTTTAATGGCTCAGCAATTCCTGCTCTCCCTCCTTTGCTCTTTTGTTCTTGATGGGAGGAAGAGGAGGCAGCAGGACACGGCAGTGTGATGGGCATGAAAGCTTTGCCTCCTCCGTGCCTCCTCCTCCAGGAATGAGGTCCCAGGCATCCACAGCCGCTCTCCTCCACACCAGGGAGGAGGGCTGGGAGCAAGGAGACACCTCTCAGCCATGGCAAGGGTCCCCCTGCCCTGAACCTGCCTTGCTGAGGGGGCAAAGTGCTCTAGAAATGCTGTCAAGCTTTGGACCAAGCTGAAGACAGTGGGAATTGCAGAGAGGGAATCTCGGAGGAAAACCCCGGGGAGGGAGAGCACAGCACACAAGGTTTAAAATGTTTATTTTAAGTGTCCTGTTGAAGTGCTCCCTGCGTTGCCCAGCTCACACACGTCCCCCGCAGCCCCACCCCTGGTCTGCCGGCTGAGATGTTTATTTAAGTGTCCTGAAAACTTTATCTGGAAATCAGTTCCCTTCTCTTCCCCTTGTTCGTCTTTCCACTTTCTTTTCCTCCCATTCATCACTTTGAAAAATGACCCGTTTTCTCTCCCTGGCTGGTGCCTCCTTCTCCCCGCGCTGCCCGGCCGGCAGCTCCGACAGCCCGGACTGCCCGCTAATAAATGGGCTTCTCCGGGCAGTCACAACTACATCCCGGGGAGCCGGGGCTGACAGATGGTCCTGCTCACTCCCGGACACGCCACAGCCCCGGGACATCGCTGTGGTGCCTGCAGCGCGGGGCAGCTGGGGTGGCAGAGGGACTGCCCTGTGCTGCCCACCCCGTGGGACCTCAGCCCTGGAGGAGGGACGGGCTTACAGAGCACCCTGGCGTGGGTTTCTCCCACCCGGGGCTGCAGGGCTGCTCTCTCTGAGGGCTCTTTCATCTGGCCACTGCTCCAGCTTCCCTCATTGTGAGAATTCGCTGGAAAAAAAAAAAATCAATTAACTAAATCAAACCCTGAAACAATTATTTGTCCACTTCCCAACCTCATTTGGGAAGCATAAACCCCCACACACTTACTGCGGGCTGACGTGCGAAGGCACATGCTGACTGTGTTTTCATGACTAATTTCATCTGCACTGAGAAGCCCCCTCCCCTTCACCCTTCTCCACCTCCATCTGTTCCCCACACTCTGAGCTGCGACAGCAAAACCATGGAAAAACAGCAGAAAAGAGGAAGGAAAGAGGGGAAAAGGCAGCAGGCTGTCACTGCACCTAGCACCACCTTCCAGGCAGGTTTTCCAAGACCTGATCAGAACATTCCATGTGGGTCTGTGCTCCCGCCCTTGTGCTGGGTGAGGATGGAGGACAGGAAGACCCATCAGCCCTCAATGTCCAGTCACCTAACCCCCTTTCCTCTGCGGCTGCCCCCAAAGCAAGGAGGTGACCTGATCCCATCCCTGTTTCCCCATGAAGAGCCCAGGTATTAATTTCCAGAGTACAGAACTAGCACTCTCTGGCCCAGCGCTCCCTGTGCTCCCTGTGTTGATCCCGAGAGCCATGCCCACTTCTCCCCTGGACTTCTCTTCCAGGCACTCACTGACTGTGGCACCAGCTGTAGCCATATCCCATGTCCTGGAGCTGGGGACGATAGGTACCTGGACCTTTCATTCCCACGGTCAGGCTCCTAAATTGTATCAAGTCAGAGAGACCAAAGGAATGATTTTCCAGAGGTGTGAGGATCAGCTGTGAGTTGCTTTGGCACTTGGGAGGGTGCAGAGCTGGAATGTTGGGGTTTGGGCTGATGAGCACCTGCAGGGGAGAGGGGCAGAGGAGTGCCCAGGATAGGGGCTGGGAACAGGGGTCAGGGATCATGGATAGGGGCTGGGAACAGGGGTCAGGGACTGGAGTGAGGTGGGGAACACCCCTGTGGCACAGCAACACGTGGGTGTGAGCACTGCATGCTCAGGTCCTCAGGGCAAGGTGAGCTCACCCTGCCTTCACTTGGCAGGCCCCTATCCACCAGCATTCCCTGCTGGAACATGGGCTCCCACTGCTGCTCCTAGGACCTTCAGCAAACACAGGCTGAGGTGCAGCCCTTTGGGCTCAGGGGCAGCACCAGATCTGCCAGAGGTACCCCGTGTTTGCACAGTGTTTCCTTTCCCTTAATCACTCTTGGGTTTTTAGCTGTCCTCTTCTCGCAGTTTTTCTTTATGTCAGCAATTAATCTATTGTCCCTCATGAGGAAAAATGAATTTCCCTGGGAAGAAAGTCAGCCACTTGTGTCACACATGAATGGGGCAGGAGCACATGTGGGATGTGAGGGGCTGGTGGCAGGGAGGGTCCCCAGGGATCCCCACAAGCACAGACACTGCCTGTGGGGCGAATGTGACTGGAGGTTATGACTGGGAGCTATGATGCAGTGGGTTTTTGGGGATGCAAGACCCTGCATGGGCACACACCTTACAGTGCCATTGTTCTTAGAGTTATTTGTTAAATGGCCCCTACAGATAGAAAAGTTTTAGGGTCTGCTGTCAGCTGCTCTCACCTCCAGCTCCATATTCCTCAGGATGCTCTGACTTGCCTCTGACTCCTCTATCCACCATGTCATGGAGGGAGGGAGTGGAACAAGGGCAGCAGGAGCTGGCTGGGCTGGCACAGGGCTCCACCAGCAGCCCCAGAGTCCCCCAAGGCCATGTGAGCAGATGCAGCTCCTTCAGCCCTCGCTGCAAAGTGCTGATACCAACTTTAATACAAGCCAGCATTAATGGGGAGCTTCTTTGTGAGTCTTCTCCCAGCATCAGCAGCAGCAGCAGAAGCAGCAGCAGCAGCAACCATGTCTCTGCAAGGAGCTGAAAAGCTGCCAGGCAGATTCTTGAGTGAAAAGATGGCAATGAAAGGGCCCTGGCCATGGCACAGCCCCTGCCTCCTCATGCAGCTGCAGCCAGTCCTGGTGTTCTGGGCTTGTCTCTGCAGAGCTCTGGGCCCATTTCTTGCATCCTGAGCCCACCAGCTCTCAGTTTCCAAGCAGTGGAGGTGGGAGGGATGGCAGCTGAGAGACTTCTTCCAGTCCTGCTGTAGCACGTGGCTGGGAGTGGGATCCAATGTGCACAAGAGCCAGAGGGAATGGAGCAGCCTGGAGAGAGTTCCCTCCACAGGGCTTAGACTCTTTTCCTGGGTGAATGGAAAGCTCTGCCTTGGCTGTATTGTCAGAGCATGTGTGCTCTCAGCTGCCAGCACACTGCCTCCATCCAAAGGTGGGAATCATCGAATCCCAGTACAGTTTGGGTTGGAAGGGACCTTAAAGCTCATCTTCTTCCACCCCCCTGCCATGGGGGGACTTGCTTCAAGCCCCATCCAACCTGGCCCTGGACACTTCCAGAGGTGGGGAAGCCACAGCATTTCTAGGCAACCTGTGCCTGGGCCTCCCCACCCTCACAGGGAAGGATTTTTTCCCAATATCCCATTTAAACCTACATCTTCCAGTTGCAGGTTGTTCTCTGGGAACAGGTACCCACTGAACTGTCTTCAGGGTCACCCCAAGAGGCTCAGCAGTCCCTTCCCATACACCTGGGCTGTTTCCAGGGAGATCCCCCAGTTAGGATTCCCTGATAAAAATGTGGCGACTCCATAAAGGACAGAGGCAATCCCAGCTCGAGTGAAAGCCCTCATGGCCATGAACCTGGCAAACAGCATTTGGAGCTCTGCAGCAAAAACAAAACAGACCCAGACGGCACATATTTTCCTTCCTTTGAAAGGAAAAACACAAAGTTAAAGGATTTAAACTCCCCCCCCCTTTTTTTTAGGGGAATTAAAGCAAAAATTCACATCTGGAATGACAACTCCTAACCCTATCCCGTACCCCCAAATTAATCAGGGCCTGTAATGGAAATGCTGACAGACTCATAACTCCAACCTTTCAAACACAGATCTGGTGTTAAACTGCCCCTGCAGCCCTCCAAGGAGGGGACTCGAGTGACATTGGGGGGTGGTGGGGAGCTGTTTGCCTCTGCCTGGCCAGGGACACTGCTCCTCTGCAGGACACTGAGCCCCTGACGCAGGGTGCACGGGCACTCCTGTGCCCTCAGACCCCTCTGCTCAGCTCCCAGGGCTGCTGAGTCCCTGTTCTGGGTGGAGGAAGCAGCCACATCTTGTCTTCTGGTCCCCAGGCCGTGCCCTCCTGCTGTCCCTGGGACAGCCCTGGACTCTGCCTTACTGCACTGGGAGCTCGTGGGCCAGGGCTTTTGGCCTCCCTGAGGGCTCAGCTCACACTGGCTGTGCTAAACCCAGCATGTTCTTCCCTGCAGAGCTGCTGCTCGCTCACGATTGTCTAAACTTTGGGAGCATTAAGGTACAAGCTGTACAAACAGAGCCCAGTGCCAGGAGCCCCTCACACACTCTGAGGCTCTGAGGCTGATGTCGTCCTCCCTCCGCTGTCCCCCTGGGGCTCAGATTTTACATCCCTCCCCAGAACAGCACCTCCAGCCTCTGTGGCAGTGGCTCTAATGTGGTGGTGGCTTTAGGGTGACAATGGCTCTGGAGTGATGGGTAGCTGGAGTATCCAGATCCCGGCTCAGAGGGAAGGGCTGGGGGGACATGTGAGTACCCAGCTGGGGACAGGCACAGGGTTTCCCTGGTGCTGGCAGTGCCAGAAGCTCCAGTCCTGGGCAAGGCAATGGTGGGGGCAACAGCATCCCCCCTACTCAGCTCTAGGATGGATAAAACATCCCCAGCCTCCAGCAGATGGATCCGGAGGCTGGGATGGATGTGCAGCTCTCACACACCCCTCAGTAACTGGGGGCTTTGCCAAAGGTCCCTGTCACCACAGCCAGCCCTGTCCCACCCCTGGCTGTGACTGTGGGGTCCCAAGGATCCTGGGGCAGGGAGCAGCCCCAGCTCGCTGGGAGAGAGGCTGGGCCGGCACAAGGGGCTGGGAGTAGAAACCTCTATTGTTTTCCCACCTGTCTGAGTTACAAAGGGCCAAATGGATTTTCATGAAATGTTATTAAAAAATGAAAAGGGTTTGGCTTCCGGGCCGAGGCCCCGAGTGCCAAATCCGCCCCAGGCAGAGTTTTATGACTAAATCTGTAATAAAAGCCTTTGAAAAGGGGGCTTAAAACTGTAGTCTCCACAGACCCTCTCCACTCAAGGGCAGCACATGGGGGATTGCAATGTGTTCATATCCTGCTTGGCCTCTTCTGAAGGCTTTTTTCTGTGACAGAGACTGTATACCCTGGAGCATCCCAGCTCTGCTGTCAGTGTCCTGCTGGAGGTGGCTCCCAGGCAGGCAGGGACCCTTCCTCTGGCAGAGTTTGGCTGGGGGGAGCATCAAGGGACCGGGGCAGAGGACTCTTAGCTCCAGACACATCCTAGGACAGAGCAGCTCCCAAAAAGCCCCGTGCTTGGTGCATGGCAAGGAGCCTGTGCGTCCTGAGGCTGCCCTGAGCCCTCACCCCACGGGACAGGGGTACCCTGCAGTGTCACCCCATGCTTGAGTTGATGTTTCGGCCTCCAGAGGGTGGAAGAGACATTTCTGAGGGTTTGTCAGAGGGCTGGAAGTCTGTGAGCACCCAATGGCTTGGGAAGGTCCTTGGGGAGTGAACTCGAACAGGTCCAGGTGGATGATAACTGGATGTCACACACTGAACCTGGCACATGCACTCCCTGTAAACGTGTTCTGGCTGCTCGGAATTCTGTGTGCAAACCTCAGCTTCAAATAATTTGTAAATAATGTTCTCATTACTTTGCTAGCTCTAATTAGGACAAAGGGGGGAGAAATGAAGTATTTAGGCTGACTCCCAGGGAAACTGTGTAGAGCAGAGCAGCTCCATGGGCTGCAGAGCAGTATCCTAAAGGGAGTGCCGGAAACCTTGAGCTGTTTAAATTTAGGCTGGGGAAGCCCTGGAGGTTAATTCAGGGCCTGTATTGGCCCAGGGAGAGGAGGTGAGAGATAAAAAGGCCTCTTTCATTGCTCGCCATGGCACTGCAGTGAAGGGCAGGCTGCACTTCTCCCTTTCCTGCCATTCCAGCTCCTCGGGCTGGGATCTCGGGCTGGGCCCTTTTGTAATCAGGGTTTCAATTGGCGTTTAACACGATCAGCGCAGCAGAGCAGTGAGACATCACTTCAGTGCTGCAAAGCCCCAGCTGCAGCTAAAGCTGTGTCACTTGATGGCTTTGCTGCCACCGCCGCCGTGTTGCCTGTCACTCACAGGCTGAGCAGGCTCTGAGTGCCAGCGAGGGATGGGAGACTGAGGGGGTGTTGTCTGAAGTTAATGACCATGGGGGGTGACAGGAGCTGCTGTTGGCTGGAGGTGACGCCTGTGGAGCTGCTGGCAGCTAAAGGACAGGTTGAGGGTGGGCTCCTGGGTGAAGTCTGGTCAAGATCAGGGCTGTGAAGAGATTCCGTGGGGCTCCCTGTGATCATGGCTGGGTTCAGATGGGTCACAGTTCACCAGATAAACCTCATGGATTTTGGCTTCTGCATGATGTCTAACAAATGAACACTCCAGCTTTGTGTGCCTCCTGCTTTGCCTGCAGAATAATCAGATATTGGGCAGCAGAAGTAGCTGTGAAGGTACAAAACCCCTGTGCCCCAAAGAAAACTGGCTCTGAGAGGGGAAAGAGCTGAGCCAGGGTGGGAAGGCCCTGGCACGGGGTGCCCAGAGAAGCTGTGGCTGCCCCATGCCTGAAGTGTCCCAGGCAAGGTCGGATGGGGCTTGGAGCCACCTGGAATAGCTGTCACTGTCGGGGCAGTGGCTCTGGGTGGGTGGTGTGAAGCTGGTGACACTGATGGGGCTGGATGGGGTCAGGGTGGCCAATGCCACCTGGGCACCCCTGCAGCTCTGGCACTGTGCCACTGCCCGTGCAGAGGGACAGAAGGTGATTCCAAAGGAGGGGTGGGCAATTCCCCCTCTCATACCTCAGAGGACAGCAGCAGGAAGGGGCACATGGGCCCAGCCATGCCAGGGTGGGCAGTCCCGCTCCGTGAGCCCCAGGAGAAGGGAAGCGGGTGTTTGGGATTGTTTGCTGCAGAAGGGAATGAGCTGAAGACAATGTCAAGCTCTGTAAATATTTATCAGATGAATGGGAGCAGGGTTTGAAACGTTAGACAGCTGAGAAATGGCTGTTTTAATAATTCTCCTGATAAATGAAAACTTCGGGTGGGGGGACAGGGAACAGGTCATGGGGGAGGGGAGTTGTTTAGAGATTTGGGGCTTGGGAAGCCGTCCCAGGCTGAGATGGGGCCATGGGCCTTCCCCCTTGGGGATGAGAATGAGGAGCCTGGACAGCCCTGCAGGACCTGGTCTCTGCTGTCTCCCACACCATGGCCTGTGCAGGGCTGGTTTAGGGGGGACACAGGAGAGACACACAGAGATGCATAAGGGAAAAAGACCCAATTCTCATTTTTTTCAGACCTAAAATTCCTGTTGCAGTGGAGCACAGGGGGAATGTGCAAGCAGGGCATCCAGCTCTCCTTGTTTTCCCGGTTAAGCATCTAAAGCTCCATGCCTAAGGAATGCAGAAGCAGGGCAGCTCCAGCCTTGGAATTCTTCCTCTGCAGTTCCTGGAGCCAGGACCTGGGTCTGGCTCAGCGAAGCTCCATCGGCTCCTGGCAGGGGACACCCGAAATCCCAGGGTGGGGGCTGGCAGGTGAGCGGGGGGGCTCGGCTGCACGGACTGTGCTTTCAGATGTGTGTGCAAGTTCAGAGCCTGCATGGAGAGTTGATTAATTGCTGGCCATCTTGGAGGGACTGTATTTTTTTTTTTTTTAAATAGTGTTATTTTAAACAAAACTTTGCCATTCCCCTTTAAAGGAGACATCTGGGCTCAATGTGGCAGGCAGGGGAGAGGCTGGAGAGCGGGGATGGGTGCAGGGAGAGGTATGTGCAGGAGAAACATTGTCCCTGCATGGGATCCGTGGGGCAGCTCACCCTGTGCCGGGCTGGGGCCTGGGCCAGGACATGCCCACCCTCCTGGCAGTGCCAGGGGGCTCAGTAGGACAGGGGATCTTTGGCCAAGGATCCCTGATTTGCTGCAGGGAGGGGAGATTTGGCTTTCCAGTGACTTCCAGGAGAGAACACCTTGGAGATAAACCCCATGATACTGTTCAGAAATAGCTGTACTCTGGATCCACCAGGAAGAACCCTGCTCCTGCCAGGCAGGCAATAGGAGAGAAATATGGAGGAGATAAAGCTTTCCCTCTCCACTCCTAAAGCATCCCCAGACTCCCTGGGAATGTGTAGGAATATCCCACCTGGGCAGGCTATCCTATCAATGTCCTTTATGGGGTGTGCCTCTGGCTGTGAGCATTGGGGGATATTGGGGTGTTTGGGGTACAGGGAGCTCTGGTCTGGCCTTTTAACCACTGCAAATCTTAGACTCCTCTATTCCCTGGGCTTTAGGGCAAGCTAGAGCACAGCTGAGACAGAGGAATAAAGCAAAGCTTTTGTATTTATTTGTCTTTTAATGCTCTGCCATATTCACCTTTCAGGAAATTTCCGTCTGCTCCACGAGCTCCTTTCCCGGCTCTGCACAGCGGCTCCACATGGTTTCGTTTTCCTCGGAGCACCAATAAATCTGTGAGTGAAAGCGGCTGCTGGAGGGCTCTGCTCCGCGGCAGACCCTGCCTCGCCCACGCAGGATGTCCGTGTCAGCAGCCTGCAAATCCTGGTGCCGCCCGGCAGGGAGCCTGGCATGGGACTGCCTTCCCGCCGGGATGCCGCACGGGCAGAGGGTTCCCGACAGGGCAAAAACTTCTCCAGCGGATCTGTTCAGAGCTGGATGGCTCTGCCCAGGCTCTGGGAACTCACCTGCAGCCACCGAGGGCTGGCACTGCCCCGGGCCAGGGGACAAGGTGATGTCCCTTTGGGTGCTGCAGGACAGGCAGGCACCCGCACCTGGCACAGCACCCAAAAGCTTTTTTGGGAGCTCCAGTTGATTGCCCAATATTGTTCCATCAGCTGCAAAGCCTCCAGAGCCACTTTCCCCCCAAACAGGGTCCTGGGAAGCAGAAATCATTGCCAGGTTCTCCTCACTTCAGCCAACTTCTCAGCTCCCACTGTGAGAAACGTGTGTTTTTCGTTAATGAAAGCTGAGATTAACTCATGACCCCAGAGTCTGGGAGATGGCACTTTAATAAAACTGATAAATAGCAGCTTTCTGATAAAAATCACTTCTTAAAATGCAACACGATTGTTTTCCCTCCCTCCCCGTGGCCCCCCAGGCTCAGGCGTAGCTTGGGAGGGCCTGAGGGCACAGAGAGGGTGTGAAACAAGAAGGTTGTGGGTTTGTTCCCCAGCAGAAATTGCCTGTGGTTTGCTCCAGGGCTGGCAGGTGCTCCGAGCCGAGGCTCCATCTCTCAAATGGGCTCCCTGGATTAGAAGCAAACACTGTTATCCTTTATTCCTGTAGATCTTGTTGATAACTCATGAAAATGATTTTGGCTGCACTCACGGTTCAGGCTGGGATCTCTGACATCTGAGGGCAATGCCTGTTCCCTGCCAAGCAGAGACTGGAAATCTTTGGGCTGCCAAACCCCCTCCTCGTTCTCCCTCCTCCCCAGCCTCCGGCAAAGGTGGTGCAGGATTTGCTGGGCTGGAAAATTGCATTTTCCCACTCATATCCCAGTCAGGGTTTGGCCTGGCAGATGGGGGCCTGGACTGTCCTGTCTCCCCTCCTGGTGACGGGGGCCTCATCTGCAGTGTCCCCCCAGCTCTGCGGGTGTGTGGTGCTGGGAATGGCCTCAGACTGAGCCAGGAGAAGTTTAGCTGGGTATCAGGAGCACTTCCTTCATGGAAAGTGCTCCGGCCCTGGCACAGACTCCCAGGGCAGTGGTGGAGTCCCTATCCCTGAAGGGATTTAACAGACACGTGGATGTGGCACTTGGGGACATAGTTAGTGGTGGCTTTGGCAGCCCTGGGCAACAGTTGGACTCCATGGTCTTTTCCAACCTTCTGTAAATGGTTCTGGGATTTCACAATACCGTGGCTGTCCCACTGGAGCAGGGCACAGGTTCCTCCTTGGTGCAGACCAAGGCCAGTGCTCAGTGATATCCTGCTCCAGCTGCCTTCATTCTCCCCTCCTCCTCCTCTTCCTCCTCCTCTTCCTCCCAGCTGCCTGGTGCTTTCTTCCCAAGCAATGCTCTTTTCCCAGCTCCCCCAGCTGCCCCCATTTCTAAATCCATCCTGAGTTACAGCTGAACTGGGATGCTCAGGGAGGGCTGACTCTGCAATCCAGCCCCTGGTGTTACCTTTCCCTTTGCTCCAGGGTTTGATCCATCTTGGATAACCAGAGAGCTCTTCTGGGGAAAGCAGCTATTTTTATTTCAGTTCTTACACCAACCCAAGCACATTTCTGCAGGCACAAAACAAATTCCACGTGGAAGAGAATTAATGTGGCCCCAGAGCTGTGCTGGGAATGATACAGACATGGCAGAGGAATGAGGCCAGAGCCCTGAAGATGCCTGGGAGTAAGAAAATGTTCACTGACAAGAAAAGCTGTCATTAGTGGTTTATGAAGGTGTTTGTCCTGCCTTGTGGCAGGAGAGAGAAGGGAGAAGTGGGATTTGGGGGGCTGTTTCAGCCATCCCTCACCACAGCAGGTCACAGCTGCCTCTGTCCAAAGGAGCCCAAGCATCCCTCATGGTCCCCCTTGCCCCTCAGCTCCATCCCCCTGGTGCTGCTGGCAGGGAGAGGGGCACAAGCAGGACTTTTGTTCCTGGGATGGTGATCCTGCTGTCCTCATCCCCATCATTGTGCCTGCGGGAAGATCAGCAGCTGATTGGGGAAGTCATTTCCTAACAGCACAAATCAATATTTATTATAATGAAAAAGGGAGATTGATATCAGGAAGAGTGATAATAATAAAAACCCCCATGTCTAAAGTTGTTATTTGTATGTAGAGCCAAGCATGAAAAAACCATCCCCAAACAGAGGCTTTGTTGGTTTCTTTTCCTTTGTAGAAACAGATTCCTCTGATATTCTCCCTCAGATGCTCCCAGGCACCCTGCTGAGGTTTTGATGTTCGGCTTGCATCCAGAATATTGAGCATGAAATCCAAACATTCCTTCTGGTGGCAGCTGAGGAGACACAGTGAGGGATAACGGAGGGGCCTGCACCATTCCCTGGGGGAGATGAAGACCAAGGGGCCAGGGAGCCCCAGAGCTGGGGGGTCTGCAGGTAGGGCTCAGCACCAACCAGACCCACATTTTAAACTACTCTGAGGTGTTTTTTGTATTAGGCCTACAAGCACCATGTCCAGGGCTCTGCCACCTGAGCTTTGCTGCCTGGGCCCCTGGGCAGGACTGACTCCTGTGGAGGCAGCAGGAACCCACCAGTCAGAGGATGGTCAGAGAGAGGTGTCACTAATATGTGCACCACAGACAACCTCACCTGGCCAGGAGGTTGTGTGGTCACTTCCCAGACCTGCCTCAAGCTCTCCTGAATCTGGACCAGGTGAGGCCAGGGGACGCTGCTGGAGAATGGTTTGGGAGAGTGGTTCCCAGCCAGTGGAAAGAACCTCCTCAAAATCTCAGAGATCATCCCAAACCTCAGCACCTCCTTACCAGTGGTGGCTTCTCAGTGTGCAGCATCTCCAGCTCCATCCTCAGAATACACATGGTTAAAGCAGAAGAAACAAAGCAGATTTCAGGATGGTGTAGAAATGGGACTCAGAGGATGCTCGGACATGAGCAAGCCTGTGCCTGTGCCAGTTCCCTGAGCTCCTGCTCCCCAGATTCCTGCCCTTTGGCCCAGCTGGCAGTGAGGGAGAGCAGGGACCAGGCAGGAATGAGCTGTCTCCTTAGCAAGGCGAGCTTCCTGAGTAATCGATAAATCAGTTTTGCGTTCATTAAATCACTATTCCCTGTCTGGAGAAGCAGCCATTAACTAATTGATCCTTCTGGGTGCTGTGCCCGGGCTCTTTGGTGCTGTTCCCACTGACACTCTGCTCTCTCCTGTCACTGCTTTGTGTGCACTCCCGTGGCCATCTCCAGCCTCTCCAGCAGCACTTTGGAAAACAAACAGCATTTTAGCATCAGGAACCTCACTAATC
This sequence comes from Erpornis zantholeuca, assembly GCA_013400515.1. Classification (NCBI taxonomy): domain Eukaryota; kingdom Metazoa; phylum Chordata; class Aves; order Passeriformes; family Timaliidae; genus Erpornis; species Erpornis zantholeuca. The sequence continues at coordinate 657,969 of VZTN01027139.1, read as the reverse complement.
AGGTCTGGGATTTAGGTCCCATACCTGGAATGTGCCGATCCCAGGTATTTTGGGGTGATCCAGTTGCCCTCATTACCCCACCTTCCCCTCCCGCATTCCCGCTCTGGGCTCCCTCACCCCAGGTCCTGGGAGGGGCTTCCCACTGTCCCCCCCATCCCAGCTTCTCATTTCCCAAAGCTGACATCTGTAACTGTTCCTTGCTTTGCATAGCTCATCCCTGTTCAATTCTCCCTTCTGAAATGCTCTAAAGCTCCCAGGTTTGCTCCTTCAAAGGACTCAAAGCTTTCCTCTCTTTCTCGGAGATTAATTATAGCTTCAAACACCTGCAGTAACTTCCTTCAATTACCAGGATTCTGCTCAGGAACTTCTCAAGGATTAAAACTTCTCCTGCCTTTCACTTGACAAAATCTTGCTCTGAGCCAGGCCCAGGCCCCACTGGCAGCTACAGCTGAAAGAGTCGTAAATTCAGGTTAATCTGACTAAAACCCTGCAGTGTGCAGAGAGGAGCTGTTTTCCTGTCTCCCAAGGATCCTGCCCATGGAAGGGTTACTTTTCTGCAATCTTGGAGTGGATCTGAAGGCCAAATCCCTTATTTCTGCTCACGCATCACCACTTAAGCGCCCAGTTTTGCTCTTCATCTCATCAGTAGTGGCTTCCCAGGGCCAGGCAGGGCTGTGGCAGGAGGGAAAAGGGTCAGGGATGGGAGCTGAGCTGGGAATGCAGGTGCTGGAGCTGGGAGGGTCTCCAGACACCCATGGCACCATCCCACACTGGGTCCTCCAGAGGCTCTTCAGGGGACAGCTGGAATTCATGGCTGTGACACCAGAGGATGCAGAACTCTGCTGCACTGGAACATCCACAGTTCTGTGGGATGGAGGAGAGAGAAAAGGGGAGGGAGAAGAAATGGAAAAGAAGAAAGAGAAGAGGTGGAAAAGGGGCGAAGAAGAGATGGAAAAGGGTGTGGAGAAGAGGGAAAAGGGGATGGAGGAGAGATGGAAAAGGGGGTGACACTTCACTGAAGGTGACAAGGGACATACTTCCCCCTGGGATATCACTCTGCTTCCTCTCTGCTGCCTGTGGGAGGATGGGACAGCCCAAGGCACATCCTCAGTGGAGCCCACTCCCCACTTTAGAGGCTTCTCCTTTTCCCAAGGGTGAATCTGAAGGCCTTAACATTTTTCCTGCCCACCCAGGCACTGAAGGAGACCCCGAACGATTTGACTGATATTTGTGGAGACAGTGAGGTGACAACATTGACTGACAAAATGCTTGTTTGTCTCTCTTTTTAATTTCTGCAGTTAATGCAGTGTTCCAGGAACCCTCCCCAGAGGATGAAGCACAGAATGATCCGGGGGGGCTGTCTGGGCTTGGTGGCCCAGCACATGGACCCCCGAGCTCTTTGCAGTGAAAGGAGGATGAAATTTATATCATACCAGTGAACTGATCCTCTTATCTGCATTGTCTGCTCAGCATCTAATGAACTAATGAAATATGCAACAATACAGCTCTAGAACAGATCTCGCTTTTAAATTAGCACTAATTAGAGATAATTATCTTGGCTGGTTTGATGTTTCTGTGTAATGAGCTCGGGTTTTCTTTTGTTAGGAATTGGTGTGGTCAAATATACGAAGCGGCACGCTGGATTTCCACAAGTGCCTCCTCATTCCTGACTTGCTTCAACATCTCCGAGGGGTCCCCTCCCCTTCTGATGCCATTCCACTGAACTGCCTTGTTGCTGCCCCTCCCTGATGGTGGGAGGGCATGTAAGGGAAGAGCCAGGAAAAGGCACTGCAATCCCTGCAGCTCCCACCCTCCATGTTCTGTTCTTGCTCCCCCAAAAAGTCTGGGGAAGGGGTAGGATGGACACACGGCTCCTGCTGGCACTTGACACCAGTGAATTGTGGCACAGGTGGCCAAAATTTCCCCTTCCCTGGCCCCATCCCCTTCCTTTTCCCTTTCCCAAGCAGAAGGACACGGCACAGCTGAGGACAGCCCAGATTTGAGCGAGTGGCTGCGTGGGGCTGGGGTGGCCCTGGGGTTAAAGCACCATCCTATAAACAGCAATGTGCCACGAATCCCTCATTTTTCCAGGGAATTTTAACAGCCTGGCTGGTGACAAGCTGCCAGGACAAAGTGCTGTAAGGGATGATAAAATCACACATCCCTCTATTGCAGAGCAAGGCACCCATTCCTTGTGCTCTGTAACGAGGGAGCTACAGAGCTGTGGGAGCTGTGAGGGTCATGGGGCAGGACAGTCTGGCATTGTGGGGCAGTGAGGGACACGTGGCCAGGACAGCCCAGCATCCTGGGGCCACCCAGCCAGCCCTGGGCTGCTGCCTCCAGCCTGTCAAATAATTCTGTCAGCGCCTGTTTTATGGACCTGAAACGGGAAAAAGGGAAAGGTGCTGGTTGTGCTGCATTAGTGGGGAATGGGGGAAGTCCTAAAATGGCTCTCTACCAATGGAATGGGGTGTCTGTCCCCAGGAACCCTCTCTCCATGACATGGCCAGGACTCAAGGCTTAGATTCCCTCCCCATCTCGCCGTGGGTTGAGCAGCAAACACCACAGGCCCTCCCAGCATTTAACCAGATGGATGAGGCACGGTCCCCTGGCACTGGGGCCGTGATGCCTGACAGCCAAGGGAGTTCCAGCTGAGTGATCCACAACAAATCCCTGGAGAGTCTTTGGGAATCACGGGGTGATGGCCATAGCTCACAAGAGCAGGGTCCTCAGGGAGCCGGGCCAGTCACCAAGGTGTTCCAGCCCTCTCTGGCAGCAGCTGGCCCTGCTCCCCCTCACTGCCCTGTCCATAGGGAAGGCAGGGGGCACATCCACCCACCCTGGGGCAGGGTCCAGGGGTGGACTGGGGAATGAGGGCCTTGCAAAAGCTGCAGAAGCAGCAGTGGGGCAGCCCTGGGGGGCTGCGGGCTCAGGAAAGTGTGGAGGAGGGGGTTGGAGAGTGGAGCTCTGCTCACCACCTTTCATCTCACCAGCACCACAACACCTCTTTATTAACAGCCATTTCCCATTTATTTTGATTTATGTCCCTTTCCCATTTATTATGATTAACACTTGGAGGTTGTGCTGGATCCAGTATTGGCTTCTGCAGAACATTTTTATGAACACACATATCTGGATCTATATATCAGCTTGCACATAGACATGGAGATTTTTCTGCACAGACACCTCCCAGACTCTCCTTCTCTCCCAGCAGGGGCCCAGAGCAGAACCAGTGCTGGGGGAGCTGCTGCTCATGCATGGCTGGGGGAAGCGCTGAGCCAAGGGGTTTCTGTGCCACAGAACAGAGCCAGCAGAGCTCCCAATAATTTACATCTGCTGGCCCTTCCTCCTGTCTCAGCCCGGGCTCCCTGAGGCACGGGAAGGGCCCATGAACCCTTAAAGCTGGCAGGGACTGTTGGGCTTCACTGGATCCTGCAGAGCTCAGTGTGCCATCATGGGCAGTGCTGAGTGCCCTGGAGCTGCAGGAAAATGTTCTGTGCTGCCTTTCCATGGAACCACTCACCAGCAGGAGCAGCTGGGCCCTCCAGAGCTGGTTGAGGGGCACTGGGAGACATCGAGGCTCTGCAGAGCAACTCTGCAGGTGCTCATTAGGAGAGGAGGGTTTTGCAGCCTCTTTTACCACACAAACTGGGTGGGGGGTGGCTGCAGGACCCCCTGGGATGGGCCCCTCTGCACAGGGAGTGCACAAGGAGGCTCACTGCTATCAGACCTGAACCTCACTGCTATCACTCAGCCAGACCACAGCGAGACGAGACGTGGCCCCTGAGGCACCTTTCAGGCAGTACAAGTGCTCACACGAGGAGCAGGACCCCGCGGGGCAGAGCAGGGAGGAGCAGAACGCCTCTGGCTGCCCCAGCCTGCCCACAACAGCGGCCCCCGGCCCCTTCCCTCTCTCCGCAGAGCAGTGGAGATGCAGGACTGGGAAAAGCCTGACCTGCTCTTCCTGGGAAGGAGGAATGGTAAGAGCTGAACAGACCAGGGGGATTCAGGCTGCAAACAGCAAGGGTGGCAAAAACATCACCCACAGCAGCCTTGGAGCCGGGCACCTTCTGCCACCATGGCCACCACAACTGCTCCTGTCACCTCCTCTGCCTGGCCTGGACAGAGAGGGACAAGTGCGTAGGGAGAAGTGAGAACCTGCACTGATCTCCTGGGAGTGGTCAGGATCACCTGTCATTGTTATCTCTGGAGTTATCTGGAGAAGAGCTTGTTCCCATTGGGAGCAAAAACACTTCCTGCAATGTCTGGGATCTCTGGCTGCAGAAACAATGATTTTACTTTTCCAAAGACAAATAAAGATGCATTCATGGGCTGGTATTTGTTTCTGGTGCCATCAGAGCTGTGAGTAACACGAGGTGATTTAAGGCACCGTTTCGAGTCCCCACCTTCCCACGAGCTGCCTTTTGTCCCCTCTCCACCGCCCTCCCCACCTGCAGCATCCGGACACTGCGGTGCTCCCCGGCCCCCGAGCAGCCCCTCTCGGGCACAGCAGGGCTCCAGCAGCCTCTTCATGGCATTTTCCTTCTCAGATCGAGGACACGAGCGTCACCTGCCCCGCAAGCAGCCGCGGTGGGTGTCTGGGACAGCCCGGCAGTCTCGCACCGCAGCCCCGCCGCCGGCAGCCCCAGGGCGATGTCTCACATCTCCGCTCGTGTCACGCCTGCATCCGCTCCCAGCGAGGAGCCTCGTCCTGTCCCTCCCCCCTGGTGGCCTTGGCTGTGTTGGCCGGGATTATCCCTTCGTGTGCCAGCCCTTATTGTGCTGCTCCTTGCCCCACTTCCAAGAAGCGAGGGGAGAACACCGTGGCCTTACGGAAATTTGCAGGGATTTGCCCGCTGGGTCCGTGTGTGACAGGAGCTGAACACGACACGTCGCTTTCATCACGTGTCTGTGGGCCCCACCTCCAGGCTGGCAAAGAAATCACGGATGCTGAGCAGCCAAAATCCATCCCAGGGCTTTAGTGATGGGAAAATAAAGAGCAAATGTAGGGATGTGTCTTTCATTTTCATTCAGAGAATCATTTGGGTTGAAAAAGACCTTTGAGTTTGTCTAGTCCAGACTAACCTGGTTCCTGCCAACCATCTCTTGGTGCTTCTTCCATACGGGAAGATTTCCAGAGCCTTCAGTATGCCCAGAGAAGTCCTTCCTGCCCACCTGCCCCAGCAGCTCCTTCTCCAAGAGGAACATTCCACCTGGCACTGGATGCTCACCCCTCTTTGCCTTGCTGGTGCCTGGGCAGGAGCTGGGTTTGGGGATCTCTCTCCCACATCAGGGCTCTGGGCCCCAGTCTGAACCCAAGAGGAGGAATTGGTTGATCTGTTTTTGGTCACCACCCTCAGCTCACTATATACCCCACAGTGTTCCTTCCCACATCCACCGTCCCTGAGAGCTTGACATGTTTTGTCCCAACCACAGAGGGATTTGATTTGGTGAAGGGAGAGGGAAGAGTATTTGTAGGTGATTGTGCCTCAGACGCAAACCTTCCCTGGGCCAGGCATCCAGGAGCATCACCCCTGCCCCAGCCCTGCCCTGAGCCACACATTGCTGCTATCCAGCAATCCCCTCTGGCATCAGGGATGGAAGTGGGGCTGTCACTGGGGGCTAACACATCCCAGCAATGTGGACATCCACTTCTGGCACAGTGATGGGGAGTAGAATTGACTGCAAGACCTCATAAACTTCTGGAAGCCCTGGAGGGGCTGGCAGGTACTTCCCTTTCCAGATTAGCTCCTGCACACATCCAGCCTGTGATCTTGGGAGTCAGTCCAGTCCCTGGGTGCTCCATAACACCCAGCATCAACAGACCAGTGGCACCGGAGAATGCAGAATGGTGTTGCAGAACTGAGGATTGGCTCCATACCCCCCACCTCCCTGGATCCCCATAACAGGGAGGAGGAGGATGCTCTCCCCCCCTCGGGAAATATTCCCCCCAAGCAGCTGGAAGGGCTGAAGCAGAGGCATCCTGCACCCAGCTGTTCTGAGAATGATGTCAGGCTGGATTTGCACAGCTGGTGGAGGATCACCAAGGTGTGACCTCGCTGGACTGCTGGAACATCCAATGTTATGAAGCAATGGGCAAAATGCCCACGGACACCACTGCCTCCTGCACGAACCCTGTACCCCAGAGCTGGCCTGCCACACGTGGGCACTCATGCAAGAGGAGGAGTGCTGAGGTGGGGGTGGATCTCACAGCCATTTACAGTGTTCAAACCCACGAATTTCCCTGGCCAGGCCCCCCAGCTGGCTGGGAACTGGGGCTCCCTTCTGAGCCCATCCCATGGCACCATCAGGCTGTGGTGGGGCTCAGGGCTGCGGCTCCCAGACAACAGGGAAGTTCAAAGTGAGGAGGAGAAGGAGGAGGCAGAGCAGGACACTGGTTTGCAGCAGAACACCTCTGCTCCAGCCCAGCATGGGGCCTTTTGTAGCCCTGCTCCTGGCTCTGGGAGCAGAGCCACTGCCTCTGGGAAGGTGCCAGGTGCTCTGTACTCTCACACACTGAATGATTTTGCTGGCAAAAGGCTTTTTTCCTCAAAATTTCTTGCCTTTTTTTCCTGTGGGTTTGGGATCCCTCTCTCTGCTGTGACGGCAGGTCCAGGCTCCTCTCCCTGCCCCATCCCAGTCTTGTTTAGGAGGAGCAGCTGCAAATTAACCTCGTTAAAAGCCTCTCCTCCTGTTCTTCCAGCTCTGCTCCTCTGGAGCCAGGTGATGGCGATGGGGCACCCCTCAAAGGGGAACTGCTGCAGCTGTGGAGAGGCAGATGCTTTGTGCATCCAGTGCATCCCTCGGGGAATGAAATTCCCCATGCTGGTCCTGCTCCACCTCGAGGAGGCTCCTTCACCTGCCCTCCCTCAGACCAGAGATCATCTTGGAAATGGGAGAATTACCCCACTTCTCATTGCCTTTTCCCCCTTTCACCCAAGCACCCTGGAGTCAGCTCAGGCTTCAGGAGTCAGATCCATGCCTGCTGGCCCCGTGGGTTGGGAGCCAGACACATGAGAAGAGGAAGAAAGCAAGAGAAGAAGGTGCTGGAATACCATAAGGGGACAATGTGATTTCATTATCCTGACCTAGAGGTGCCTCCTTTTAAGAAAAAAGTATAATCTTTTAAACAACAGCAGAGAGGAGACACAGCAAGCGAGTGCCTCTTCCCGCGTTCACATCTGTCTCACATCGTCCTGCTAATTTCAAGTTACTCCAAACTCCTTTAATTCCCTGCCAGGGCTTTCAAAATATTTTTTTTTTTAACCACAGGCTAGCCAGCTCCACAGCCTCGAATTGAACATGCAAGAGAGCAATGAGAACAGGAATTTAAAAAAAGAAAGGTCAGGCTGTGTTCACAAGGCACACGAGCTGCTGCCCAGCAGGGAAGGGGGAGGAGGGGACAGCCCACTTGGTGATGCGCTGCTCCAGCCTGCCCAGACACTGGGGATCCAGGAGATATGAGCCCACAGGAATCAGTGGAGAGCAGCCAATCTCCTCTGCTTTCCCTGCAAAGCACCTGCTGGGGACGAGGCAGGGGGAGGGAAGCAATGCTGGTGTAAAACATCTCTGTGTCAGGGATGCTCCAGCCCTGCCCAGGCTGGCTCAGCCAGATCATCCCATTCCAGCCTTCCTCCTCCCCAGCAACCCCAGCATCTGTCTGGATCGCACTTTTCCCAGAGACCCACTCTGCACCCACTCACACATAAGCAGCCCCAGCTGGTCGCAGGCATGTCTCAGCAGGAGGTTTTAATCTCCTAATTGGCACATCCCAGTGGAAAAGCATTTAGGAAGATCCTGGTGCTCTGGGGAGGTCACTCTCCCATGGAAGTGCTTGTGTTGGTGTCTGTCCTGGCAGTGCTGGTGTGTCCTGTGCTCAGCAGCTTGGGCTGCTCACCTGTACCAGTGGGGCTGGTCCAGGGGGGAAGCAGGATGTGTGGGGGACTGTCACGAGGGCCTTGCGGGGCAGCACAATGCACAGCAAGGAGAAAGGAATTCTGGCTTTATCCACAGGTAGCACAAAACTGCAGCAATGCTGAGGACAGTGGTGAGCAGACAGGGACAGAGATCCAGTGGGGTCTGGTGGAGTTTGGATCCAGACATTCTCCAGGTCTCCTGGTCCGTCATGGTGGTTGAGAAGCCAGAAATAAAACAGGAATAGGATCAAATTTCTGCAGCAAATGCACCTGCAGAAGCATTCCCAAAGTCCCTACACTCTCATCTGCTTGGGAACAGAAGCAAAGATTAAAAGACAGGGACTGCAGAGCTGCTGTGAATCCATGTCCTGGAGCAGTTACCCTGGTTGGTGCCTGTGGAAGATCTGCCTGGAGAGGCAAAGCTGTGCTTTCTATGTCTGGACAGGAATGCATCAAATAAAAGCACAACCTGAAAGGCTGGGCTGGAACAACCAACTCTCTGCAGATCCCCCCTCTCTTCCTGCAAGTTGTGCTCTGAACTTGGAGCCCTCGGGAGAGCCCCCCTGGCAGCAGCAGCAGCAGCTCATGGCCCTGCAGGCAGGGAATTTCCTCCCTTCCCAACCCCATCCCCGTCTGGGGCTGGGATTGGGGCTTAAATAAATATGCGCCTATGTAAATAAATAGCAGCGTGGAGTTGAGAGGCAGGTTAATGGCTGGGGAAGCCGGGCTTGACCTCGGTGACATTTCAAATTAGTTCTGCTGCACTGGGCTGGGCCTTTGAAAGGATTTGTGCTCGGGCTGGACGTGGAGAGAAATGTTAAAATTCATCATGCGAAGAGGCTCTTTGGAGCTTCCTTCCTCCTGGGGAGAGACCTCTGCTTCCTCTGGCACCCTGGAATGAGTATCCGAGCCTGGGAGATGCTGGGGCAGATGCATGCCAAGCTCTCACCCTGCTCTGAGCCTGGGGGACCCCCAGGGAGGTGGGTGACCTCTCAGGTGTTGGGGCAGGTGCGTGTTGTACCCACACCTGCAGGTTGTGTTGGGGTGCACGTCTGTGTGTGAAATATCCACATGTACGTGAGCACACAGAGATAAAATTCATTAGAAGTGGGCAGAGAATGTATTATTAGTGCTTAATACATGCACTGAAAGGCAAGTAGATGGCAGCAGGGAATACATTCCAGGAACAAAAAGGGGTCATCTCCATGTGTCTGGCTCTCCCCTCTCGTGACTGTGTGTTATGATGAAGGTTTTAATTCTCTCAACTCTTGCTGACCCTCCTGCAGGGCTGCAGTTCTGCTTCTGGGGCAGCCCTCAGCCCTCATGTGTGAGGTGTGTTAATTCCTCCTGAACTGATACAATCATTTTTAATGTGGAAAGAATCCCTGTTTCCTGCTCCCCCCTGGGGACAGACTGAGACGTTCCTGTGGAAATCGAGCCTTGGGCAGGCTGTGTGCAGGGATCATCAGCCCAGCTGGGTGCTGGTGGTGCCAGGGACATGGAGCTGGTGTGGCCCCATCAGGGGATGTTCTGTGTGCTCTGCCATGGCTGCTGGCTCTGCCTGGGACATCTGGGCTTGGCCCCTCAGAGCTGGCCCTGATGGAGCTGGCCCTCAGAGCTGGCCCTGCCACACTACGAGGAGGGGTGATGACTGTGGGGCCAGGTGGTATCCCCAAGATTGGCCTGCGAGCACCAGCCCCAGGCAAACAAACCTGTTTCCAACAGCCCCAGGCTGCCCAGTGCTGGATCCTGATCCCTTTCCAGCCCTCCCCATCCTCCAGTCTTAGTGAATTTGTTTTCCATCCTCTTTAAGAGGCTGTTGCCAGGGCCTGGGGAAAGGAGGAGCAATGGAAAGCTTTGGTTCTCCAGCACCATCCTGACCTGTAGTCTCCCTACAGCAGCGACTGTGCTGGCAGAGTTGGACAGTGATGGGGTCCCCTCCCTGCTGCCACCTGTCTCAGCCTGGAGCTGCTGGGGCTCCTGGGCATGTATGGCAGCAGTTTCCAGTCTTGTCCAGCTGCCTCAGTGGCTCTGTAGGGCAGAGGACCAGTGGCCCAGGGACAGCTCTGGCCCACCTGCTCGGCTCTCAGTGCCACAAAGAATGGAGGAGCTGGTGCTCATTGTGAGGAGGATCAGTCCATTCCACCTGCAAGGATCACTCAGGGGCATTGTCCCTGCTCGGGGCAGGATCTGCATCACCTGCTGCCAATGCTTGTCCCCGCACTGGGGCAGTGGTGACACACTGTGACGGAGGGTGGAAGGGGAGAGACAAAGCTCTTTGCTCCCTTCCATGGGAGGAAAACTCTATTTTGAGTGGCTGTGTAGGAAGATGCTGCAGGAGTTGGGGGTGTGTGGGGATTGGGCTCCTGAAGATTTCAGACTGGGAAGATGCATTTGCATCAGTTTGGCTGTGGAGTGACTCAGCTTCTGACAGCCCTGCGAGACCTTTGCACTCTGCCTAAACAGGGATTATTTCATCCTCTCAGAATGGCTTAAGCACTAATAAAAGGCATTAAAAATTAATTTTCCACGCTGTCTGTTGGTGTTTCTCCCAGCCCTGGATCGCACTCAACAAGCAGAACTGATAAGCAAGCCCAAACTGTGTTCTCTGCACTGATGTCCCCGTGCAGACACCCCCCCAGCACATCACGAGGGGTGAACGTGCAGTTATTAACATTCCTTCTTTTTCCTTTCCTTTAAAAAATTAAAAAAGGGAAGATGTTGCTGGCAGCTCGGAGATTTGCTACGGGTGTCAGGCCTGCTCCTCTCTCTCCCTGTGTCAAATCCCCTGCGCAAAGGAGATTTGTACACACGCACGAGGCATTGCTGTGTGTGACATCCACTGCCCCCGACAGGCACCATCCCTCTCCCAGTGGCTGGGAGGGAGGATCCTGGAGGGAGAGTGGGGAGAAAAACAGGGAACAGAATAACAGAATGGTTTGGGTTGGAAGTGACCTTACAGACCATCTCATTCCAGCACCTCCATGGACACCTTCCACTGGACCAGGGTGCTCAGAATGTTCTGAGGAATCAGCAGTGGGGGATCAGGCAGGGGCTGTGCCCCCCAGCTCAGGCTGTGTGGGGTGTCACTGGGGCTCATGGCAATTTCTCCTTTGGGTCAGAAACTGTCCAAAAAAGACCTTTACGTCCCTTCTGGTGGCTGGTGAGGTCTTGACTGGTGCCTGTATCATGCAGGTGGCTGCTATCAGGAGACACTTGAGCTTTGGTGCTTATGGGTGACAATGTGGGACGTGCACATGGGCATTGAGCAGGATCCTTCCCAAAACAGGGATGAACAAGCCCTGGCTGAGCCTGGGGGGCCTGGCCAGCAGATGGGATCCCGGTGTCCATCAGCCCAGGCATGACAGAGGGATGTTTGGCAGAGGGACCAACAAAACACAGGCGGCCATGCGAGGACCCCAAGGTGACCCTGGAAACCAGCACCTGGTACTGCCTCACTGCACGGGCACCACCCCAGAGACACCCCTGAGCTGGGCACTGGGGTAGAGCCTGCCCATGGTGCCAGCAGGACTCCCATCCCTGCAGACACCAGGACACCAGTCCGGGAAAGGCACTGGTTCTCCATTCCCAGCCAGCGCCGCCACTGCCCCTGCCTTCCTTGCCTTGGATCCACCCAATTACAGCTAATTAGCTTTTCTGCCATAAAACCCTAAGGAGACAATGGAGAAAAGCCTCCTGCCTTTGACAGTAATGAAGTTAAATAGATATTTATTTATCCTTTTATTAGACAAACCAATTATAATTTTACGCTTGAAATAGCTAATTTTTAAAAGTGATGTCGAAGCATATGTATATACTGGGGTAATATATGGCCAGCCCTGGCCTGTAACAATCCTGCCTCATTACCAGCACGGCTGACGTGGTATTTAAATATCCTCTAATGCACCCATTCATAAAATGATAATTAAAAATACGCTGAAATGCAGCTATTAGGACAGAGATCCTGGTTATTTATAGGCTCTGGTTTTAGTTTTGAATGATAAAATCCAGAGTAATTGCTTGGAGTGGTGAAGTGTTGCTTCCCCAGCAGCCTGACCCACCGTGGCTGGGAAAGCAGAGGCTGCTGATTCCCAGCGAGCTGCCTGTCTGTCCGGGATCATGGGATGAACGGGCTGAGCCTCCCGGTGCCCTGCAGGAGAGAAGAGCCCAAAATGTCACCAGGGCACAGGGACTCTGAGTGTTCCTCCTGCTGCAGGATGAGCCGTGTCCATCCAGCACCTCCAGAACCCTGGTGTCAAACAGTGGGATGGGCAGAAAAGCTGCTACTGATTGCAAAGCAAACACCAGGAGAGAGAGTCCCAGAGAAAACACCTGGGAATGAGGGCCTGGAGTGGGCTCTGTTTTCCCCACCTCTCCCTGCCATCTGGACGTGGAGTCGGGTGGCTGGAGACCACCTGACTGCTCAGCCAAACACTAGAGGCCAGAGATCATAGAGGGACTCTTAAAAAATTAATTTCCCTGTCTATAAAGCCCCGGTGAGTGCCGCTGAGTGCTGGGCTCAGCTGGCCCCTGCGGCTCTGGGCAGGATCTCGCCCTGTGGCACTTGGAGCCATCTGGTCCAGCCCAAGCCCCTGGCCTGGCCGGGGTCCTGTGCTGCTGATCCCACCCACTCCTCTGGCTCGTCATCCACTTCCCTCTTACCATAGCACCAGGGCCTCCTGCACACATTTCTAGAGGTAACAGGAATGACTTGGGAAATGAGAAATTTGCTTTAAGATGTGATTTCAGCTGTCTCACACCTAGGTGGGATTTTCAGCTAATTTCCCTGAATATTCCTAGTTGGAGACTTTTTGCCCCAGGACTAAATCATGAGCACAAGCCACCAGAAATTGAAGCTTCCCATGCTGTAGCCCAGGGCTGGGGTACAGAGCTAGTGCCATTCCTTGGTACCATTCCCAGGACACTGGACACCCTTTTCCAGGTCACCCTGACTGTGAACGGAGCTCTGCAAGACGATGGCTGAGTTTTTTGGGAGACAAGTCCAATTCCTCACAAATCCTCATAGCTGAACACTTTACTTTCCAAAGGAAAGAGGCTTTCTGAGGACAGCCAGCTACCAGCAGATGGGCACAGCAGAGCAGGGCAGCTGCTGGAGCTGGAGGTGCTGCAGGAGCCTGGAGCTGTGGGCAGGAGACCCATGGAGCCCATTCTGGGTGCTGCTGCCTTGCCATCCCTGTGCATGTTCCTTGCCATCCCTGTGGCAGCTCTGGGGCTCCTGGGGCTGTGGGATGTCCCTCCTTGCAGCCACAGGACCAAGGCCTCAGGTCTCTGGGCTGTGTAGGTTGTTTTCCATCTCCCATCTGCTCCCTGCTGCTGCCATCTGGCTCTTTCCCAGGCTGGACACTTTTCTCACACCTTTACGTCTCCCACAGGCTCTGCAGCTCTGGTGAACATGGAGCCCTGGCTGCTGCTGCCGGTTCCCAACCACTGTCACTCTGGAATTGTCTTTGTGCTCCTGCTGGGTCTGCCTTTCACAAGGGACAAGTGCTGCTTGTCCCTCATTGCTGCTTCCTGCCCCATTCCTGGGAAGCCCACGGGGAATGCCGAGCCGGTTTGCTGCACCTCCTGTTTTTGATTTTACTCCACGTTACTTCATCTTCCTAAATGGAACTGTTCTGGGCCATTCTCTGGGGAGGCTTTAGGAGCCAAAACAAGAGCAAGACCCCAGGGATGGGGGGGGATGGGTGCCACTGTGCCACTGCCTGGCTCTGCCAGCCCAGCCTGGTCCTGCACAGCCACAGTGCTGAGGACGGGCAGGTTTGTGTGTGACAGATGTGAGCCCAGTGTGTGACAGATGTGCTGCAGCATCTGGGCACAAGGAGGGAAAGGGTTTCCAGGGCTGGGAGCAGCCAGGGTGTGGAGCAGAGCGACTCTGGAGCCAAATCTCAGCTGCTACAACAAAATGATGAGGAGTGGACCAGAACCCCTTAAATCTTCTGCTAAATGCACCCAAACACGTGCCCTGCCTGCATCCTGCTGGGAGCAAAACCTCCTGCAGAAGGCTCCAGGACACCCCATCCTTGCTTTCCCACAGAGATCCCAGAGAGCAGGGGCTCTCCCAGTGTCCCCCTAGCCATGACCCCCCATTCCTGCTGGCAGTGGGCTCAGATGCCTTTGCCGCCTCACACTGGGTGCGGGTCTGTGCCTTCACTTGGCAGCGCTGGGGTGTCTGCCCACAGCATCCTCCAGCCCCCGCTGCTGGGGCAGCCCCGATGCCACGGTGGTGGCTGGAGCGCCTTTTGGGGAACCCCAGGCTGGGGGTTTGCTCGCTGGTTTACAGGGTTCTGCGGGGACACCTTGGGGACACCGAGAGGCTGCATCCTCCCGGTGCCCCCCTTCCCCGGCCCGCAGCCGGGCTGTGCCCCCGCGGGGCCCCCTCGCTGCAGACACTGGGTGGCACTCGCACGCCTTGGCACGGGAGCTGCCAGCAGGATTTTTCCGGAGGAAAGCACGGGGATTGAGGGGTGGGGAGGAGGATTTACCGCTCTCCCCTTCCCCCAGCCGGCCCGCGGCTCCGGGGGTCCCTGGGGTCCGTGGGCGCTGCGCACCCCTGTGGGAAGGCAGCCTTGGGGTCCTCTCGGCGGCTGCTCCCTCCTTCCGAAGCATCACCAGAGGCTGCACAGCCCCGCGACCCCTGCTCGGCAGCGGGCTGTAGCTGTGTCCCCCCATCCCAGTCCCCAGCCCCTCCCAGCTGGGGGAGCACTGGGAGAGCTGTGGCTGCTGCCACCCCGCAGTCCCCGCTCAGCACCATCCCCTGTGCTGGGATCCCCCCAGCCCCGCACAGGCCCCCGCACACGGGGAACCGGGTGGGAATTACAACACATCATTTATTAAAGGGTTGCTGTCAAGGTTGACAAGCCCCCAAATTAAGTAGCTTAAAAATTCCATTAGCTGAGGTCTTTCTGGTGCCATGTCCTATCTCACTTTTGTTTATCAACCTTCACGGCTCTGAATATCTGGTAGCTGCTCAGCTGTGTCCGTATGGTGGAGACACTGGGGGAGGATGGGGGTGCCGGGGGAGGGAAAAGTTCACCACACGCAGCATGTCCAAGGAGCTGTGAAGGTGCTGGGAGCTGCTCACACCAGCCTGGGAACACGAGGGCCTCAGGGTCACGCGTGTTCAGCACTCCAGGAGCACAAGAGGAGAATCCCCCACAGGGAGGGGAGCAAGAGAATGGGTTGGGTGGGATTCCAGGGCTCTGAGGCTCCACAGGTGGTGGCCCAGTCCCCCCACAATCCCTGCCAAGGTAAGGGGTCCTGTGCCCTCTGCTCCCAGCCTAGAGCTGCTGCTCCTTTGGCCATATGGGAAGGGAAAAATTCTGCCTTTGGGTCAAGAGAGGTGCAGGTAGGCTGAGCAAGGGTACATGGACCCCTCAAGTCACTGCATGCAGTACCCAGGCACCAGCTAAGGAATATGTGCCGCTTCTGCCCAGCTCCTCCTGGCACTGCTGCTGCATCCCTGGGATGTGGCAGGACCTGGAGTTCCAGAGAATGTGGACTGTCTGCCTACAGGGATCTCTAGAGTGCAGCATTCCCTGCTCAGGACAGGGCATTTGCACAGCTAGAATGTCACATTCCTTTAAAATAAATGCTGGGACAAGAAATGTCAGAGAAGCCAGCGAGAGGGTGACAGAGTCTGGCACGTGTCACTTCCAGTTACCGGCATCCCATGTGGGCCCAGCGACATGTCCTCACCCATCCTGTCTCCCAGAGCTGCAGCGCTGGGGAACAGAGTGTGGCAGAGGCCATGGGGACGGGCCACACTGGCACTGCCAGTTTGCTCACACTGTGTCACCAGCCAGGGGCTCTGAACACAGCTCTGGACACGGCCCTGGACACAGCTCTGGACATGGCTCTGGACACAGATCTGGACAGGGCTCTGTACACAGCTCTGGACACAGCTCTGCATACAGCTCTGGACACGGATCTGGACACACCTCTGGACAGAGCTCTGAACACAGCTCTGGACACACCTCTGGACACACCTCTGAACACAGCTCTGGACACAGCTCTGGACACGGCTCTGGACACAGCTCTGGACACACCTCTGGACAGAGCTCTGGACACACCTCTGGACACGGCTCTGGACATGGCTCTGGACACGGCTCTGGATACAGCTCTGGACACACCTCTGGATACAGCTCTGGACACGGCTCTGGATACAGCTCTGGACACGGCTCTGGATACAGCTCTCACATTGCCCAAGGGAATAAAGTGCTGTTGGCATCTGACTGTGTGGGTACCACCCATTCCTCCACCCCCTGTGCTGAGGGAAACCTGCTCCCAGGCTCGAAACTGTCACACTGCCTTTGTCAGGGAGATGTCCTGGGAATGCCAGCAGAGGCATCCACATACCAGTGCCACCCTCTCTGGAAATGCAGTGCAGAGTGATGGCTCCTCAGTCATGCTGGCCCGAACCAGCCCAGAGCCAGGAAGGGACACACACCCTGAATGTGGCTGCTGGAGACAGAATTATTTCCCCACCCCAGCTCAGGTGTCCCCTGCTCCTGTCCCATGATGGTTCCTAACACTTTCACAGTGGCAGGAAAAGGAGGTGTTGTGTCTGTCAGTCTGTCTGGCTGCTGTTCACTTCCCCCTGCACAAAACCAAAGAGAACAGGATATATCAGAAGAATCAGCCAAACTTCAGGAGCCATATACAAAACTCCATTTATTTTCAAGCACTGAGTGTTAATCACTCCATGACCTGGACCAGCGTGTCCCTCACCAGCCCAGCCCATGTGGTGGGTTCACTCCCTGGTTGTTAAACAGCAGGTCTGAGATCTGCTGTCCCCATCAGTGTCCTGTCCTGAGCACCCCGTGGGACCAGAGCATCAGCACGAACTGAACCAGGGAGGTGGGAAACACCCTCATGCCCAAACCTGCCATGTCCCTGCGGCACAGAGGGGAGGGGAGTGTGTGTGTGCGGGGCCAGGCACCCTCCCTGCGCCCTCCTGGCTCCAGGAGCAATTACTGGGTGTGAGGGGAACAAGAAATCTGCGTGAAAAATCTAGAATAAGCAAACTGCTCCATTCCACCAGGAAGGAACCCGGCTATTTTTAAGTTCGGGGATGATGCACGCAGCCAGATTAAATATTCAGACTTGTGAAAAAGAAAACAGGAGGAGACTGAAAACATCCCAGCTCTGTCTGTCCCTTGCAACCTTCTTCCCACCCACTCCCTGGAGCTGCCCGGGCCCCTCTTGGTGTCCCTGTGACACTCGCCTGGAGCTGGGAGGATGCAGAGGGAAGGGCACGGGGGTGGGTGGCTGGTCCCACATGGAATGCCAAACGCTAAATATGTGCCAGGGCATCTCAAGGAACGGCTTGTGAAACCCACTGACCCAAATTCTCCCACCCAGAACACGTCCTGGCTGCGCCACGGAGATAATGAGCTGAGGCAGCAGATGCATTGTTGGCTGCCAACCCGCCGGGGAAGCGACGCCGGCGGCCACGGGGACGAGCAGAGAAAAGGCTTGGGTTACCCCCACAGTTTGTTATCGCGGTGAGATAAGAGCATCCCCCAGGCACCAGCCTATCGCCCCCCTGCCCTGGGTGGGGCACTCCCGGCCCTGGCTTGGGAGCGATGGCTCCTGACAGCGCGGGCGCGACCTCATCGCTGCCACCACATCCACGCCGGGACAGGGACCCCCGCCCCTGACCCACTGCCCGCAGGAGCAGCCAGCACCCGGGGGGGCTCCGGGGCCGTGTCCGCGGGCTCTGGGCCGGCTCGGGAGGCTGTGCCGCCCAGGACTGCCCTGGAAGTGCCAGCTGGCACAGCCCGAGCACCACGGCAGAAGCTCCTCGGGAATGAAGGGTTTTCCTCCCCGCTCGGTGTGCAGACCCCATAAATCAGAGCCTGAGCTCCGCAGCACCAACCCGAGCTCTGCCTTTTGGGGCACGTTCCGCTGATCGCCGCTGTTGTTGTTCCCATTCCCCCCCCGGAATGGTGTCGGGACGTTTTTATGAGCCCTTTGTGCTCTTGGCCCCGCAATGCAAGCACAAGGTGAACAAATCCACAAGCCGTGGCGGCAGGTGGGGACACTCCTGCTGCTGGGAATCCTCGTGGGCTCTTTTCCAAACCAAGACCTCCAGCACTGCCTTTCTGCTGTACAAACCAAACCAGCTTGGTTTAATCTCAGTCAAAGAGAATGGACTTGAAATGTCTGTTTTTTTACGTGAGGCTGTGCTCAGTTATTACTCTTTGTCTATTTTTTTTCTTTTATATTAAGAAAATCAAAACCCAGGAAACCAATATTCCTGTTTCTTCCTTAAAATTTGATTGTATTAGAATTGAAATGAAGGATTTTACTACAAATCCCCTTGTACAAGATAAAAATGCCTAAAGAAATGTTTTCAATGATCCAGGAAATACCTGTTCAGGAGCTGCTCTGCCCCATCACTGGGGTCAGGCACCTGCAGCTCTCCTGGCTGTGCTGGAGAGGCCACGGCCATAGTGTTGTGGGTGCCCTTGCAGAGAGAAACTGCCTCAAGTTTCATCCTGGGAGCACTTGGCCATTTAAAATACTTTATTTTTATATAAAGGCCATGAGAATTTGCCACTGGATCCATGTGTCAAGATGTCCCCAACAGGCTGAGGGTTGTGGGCTTCACCTCCTCTGGCCAGGGTGGAAATGGCGAAGTTCCCTCTTCATTCATTGTATTCAAAAATTGGGATTTTTTTCAGGTTCTAATTATTTACCCCTCACACTAAAGCTCCTTCCCTTTGTAGGTCATTTGTCATGACAGTTTTAAAACCAACAAACAAAATTACCCAAACTGGGGAGGTGATGCTGAGGGTTTCAGAGAACTCCTCTGGCTCCTGTTTGCCCAGACAGCATTCCATGGATGAAGGAGTTTCAAGTATCTGAGAAGTGATTGCCAAAAAATGGGTTGGAGATATAAGGAGCAGCAGTGCAGAGGACTACCAGAAATACCCAGGATTAAAAACAAGGTTTAATTTTAGTGTTTGTTTTGTTTTCAGCCCAAAGGCTGCTGGGGGATGTGCACAGAGAGATTGAAAAGGTCAAATTACCCAAGAAGCACCCGTGTTAGAGGTGATTAAAGTACAGAGAGGTGTGGAAGAAAATTATTGTGTCAATTATTTTAAACAAAGGGAAAACCACAAGGACTGGTTGATCACCAGCCCCTGTCTGCTGAAAAATGCTCTTTCTGGTGTTCCCTGAGCCCTTCCAGCAGCAGCAGGAAGGAGGTAACCCCTCACTCCTGCCAGCCTGGTAGAGATGATCATTCCTGGTGAATAATAACAGTGAGTATTTAATTTATTGGGTTAACTCCCTGTATCCCATTCCATTTGTGATGAACAAAGGAGAGTGGGATCCATGTGCAAGCAGGGGAGGAAGACAAGGATGAAACCACCTTGTCTTGGGTTTTTCCCACACTTCCTTCAGCAACAGCAAAACATTTTGATTCACTGGGCCAACGTTTGCCTGGTTTGTTTAAATATTTATAGACACGCGTAGTAAATATTAGTGGCAACCTACAAGCATCCAGCAGCCATGGGAAGTGTGTCCCCACAAGTGCCAAGGCTCAGCTGGGATGTGGAATTTGCTGTGTTTTGTAGGAGAATGGCAGAAAATGTGCTCACAGCAATTTTTACGATTTGCCATAAAATGTGGCATCATGATACCATGAAAAAAAAAGAAAGGATTAACTTGGGGCCCTTGGTAAATATTACCCAAGTGTCACCAGTGTTACCTGGATGGAAGTGTCTGTCCTGGTGCAATGGGCAATGCCACCACCCTGTCCCTGTCACCCGCAGGACCTGGGCTGTGCCTGCTGCCACAAATCCCTGGCCTTTCCCATGAGGGACAGCAGCTTCCTCCTTCCTGTCCCTTCTCCTCAGAGCAGCCTCTTGCCTCTGGGGATGAGTGATATTATTGTTATTTAGCTCAGCAAAGCAGCGGCAGCCGAGGCAGCAAGAGCTAATGGAACAGCTCCGGCGTGCTGCCAGCTCCATTCCCGCTCTCCTGAGAATCCTCCTGACTGGGCAGGGACTGTGCTCCCGGTCTGTGGTTGCTCTTGCTGCTGTGCTCAGCCCTGTGGCCATGCTCATATCCCAGATGAGCAATTACTGCTCCATGGCCGGGCATTAAGCAGCTTTGGGGACCCTGCCCCTCACCCTGGCATCTGGCTGTCCCTGCACAGACTGGCACATGTCCTAATGGCACTGAACTGTGGTGGCATGCCAGATGCACGCTGGATGTGTGTTGGTTGTGTGATGGATGTGCATGCTGGATACGTGTTGGATTTGTGCTGGATGTGTGTGGGATGTGTGTGGGATGTGTGCCAATGCTTGTGCACAGGCAGGAGCACACACATGGGCACAGACAGGGAGTGGCAGTGTCCCTGTGCTGCAGTAGGGTGGCACGGGGCTGTGCTGCTCCTTAAGGTCTTTTCCTGTGCTTTAGGGGTGCCCCTGTGGCAGGATGTCAGTGCAGGTGCTGAGAGAGGCACTGAGTGAGATTCTGAGGGAGGTGCTGAATCCCCCAGCTCAGGGCCAGGCTGGTGGGTGCTATGACTCTGGGAATGTGGGTGCTGTGTCTCCAGGAATATGGGCTCTGTGTCTCTGGGAACATGGGTGCTGTGTCTCCAGGAATGTGGGTGCTGTGTCTCCAGGAATGTGGGTGCTGTGTCTCCAGGAGTGTGAGCACTGTGTCTCCAGGAATGTGGGTGCTGTGTCTCTGGGAACATGGGTGCTGTGTCTCTGGGAACGCTGTCTGGGGCACCGGGAGCAGTGGCTGCCCTGCTCCCTTTGTCTCCCTTCCCCTTGAGCGGGGCATTTCACATCCCTATTGACAACGTGTTGGGGACATTTTGACATCGAAGTGACAGTGGCATTTCCATGACCTGAAAACGGAGCCGGGGCCGTGTGGGCTTTGAAGGCATTCGCTGTCCGGAATCATGAGCTCGACTGTGCCGGGCTGTTAAAGCGCCGTGATGGGAACAGCAAGTGACAAAGTGTTTCTGCAGAGAGCAATCCGGCCTGGCAGGACTCATCTCCCTGAGCCCTTGGAATCTGCAATATTCATTAGGACTTGGGAAAAAATGTGCTTCCCTTGGAACGATGCAAATTGTGAAAGGGACCCGTTCTCACGCGTGTGCCCCCGGGGCGCTGCGCATGGCGTGGAGGGCACCAATTATCCTCCTTTCAGCCCATTCTGGGTGCGTTCAGAAGCGCCGAGCCCACAGGGACAGGGGAAGGGGAATGTCATGGTTGGTGTGTGGCCTCCGTGCCCCGTCCTCTGCCGAGCCAGGGGAAGGTCCCTGAAGGAGCCCAGACGTCCTTGAGGCTCCTGGCAGAGGCTGGCTGAGGGACCAGCACTGTGTGTGACGGCAGCTGTGCCATGGCAGCCCCGGGACTGGGGGTGGCAGGGAGCCCTGAGGCCCAGAGATGTTCTTGCCTGTGCCATGGCTTCGTTATGGCACTGTGAGGCACCACAGCATGTCACTCCTGAGGACACCAATCCGTGGGACACCACACCATTCCAAGGGACACCACATCAGTCCCTGGGACACCACAACACCATGCAGTTCCACGCCAGGAAGGACCATGCCACACCATGTGGCATCACACCACGGCACATAGGACCATAGCATGGCACAGCACAGCACAGCCCAGCCCAGCACAGCACAGTACAGCACAGCCCAGCCCAGCACAGCACAGTACAGCACAGCCCAGCCCAGCACAGCACAGTACAGCACAGCCCAGCCCAGCACAGCACAGTACAGCACAGCCCAGCCCAGCACAGCACAGTACAGCACAGCCCAGCCCAGCACAGCACAGTACAGCACAGCCCAGCCCAGCACAGCACAGTACAGCACAGCCCAGCCCAGCACAGCACAGTACAGCACAGCCCAGCCCAGCACAGCACAGTACAGCACAGCCCAGCCCAGCACAGCACAGTACAGCACAGCCCAGCCCAGCACAGCACAGTACAGCACAGCCCAGCCCAGCACAGCACAGTACAGCACAGCCCAGCCCAGCACAGCACAGTACAGCACAGCCCAGCCCAGCACAGCACAGTACAGCACAGCCCAGCCCAGCACAGCACAGTACAGCACAGCCCAGCCCAGCACAGCACAGTACAGCACAGCCCAGCCCAGCACAGCACAGTACAGCACAGCCCAGCCCAGCACAGCACAGTACAGCACAGCCCAGCCCAGCACAGCACAGTACAGCACAGCCCAGCCCAGCACAGCACAGTACAGCACAGCCCAGCCCAGCACAGCACAGTACAGCACAGCCCAGCCCAGCACAGCACAGTACAGCACAGCCCAGCCCAGCACAGCACAGTACAGCACAGCCCAGCCCAGCACAGCACAGTACAGCACAGCCCAGCCCAGCACAGCACAGTACAGCACAGCCCAGCCCAGCACAGCACAGTACAGCACAGCCCAGCCCAGCACAGCACAGTACAGCACAGCCCAGCCCAGCACAGCACAGTACAGCACAGCCCAGCCCAGCACAGCACAGTACAGCACAGCCCAGCCCAGCACAGCACAGTACAGCACAGCCCAGCCCAGCACAGCACAGTACAGCACAGCCCAGCCCAGCACAGCACAGTACAGCACAGCCCAGCCCAGCACAGCACAGTACAGCACAGCCCAGCCCAGCACAGCACAGTACAGCACAGCCCAGCCCAGCACAGCACAGTACAGCACAGCCCAGCCCAGCACAGCACAGTACAGCACAGCCCAGCCCAGCTCAGCACAGCTCAGCACACACAGCACACAGAGCACAGCACACACAGCCCACCATGGCACAGCACAGCACGGCACGGCACAGCACAGCACATGGCACCTGCGCAAAGCACAGGGATGTTGCTTCTCCAGGGTTTTGTCTTCCCTGGTGCCAAGTGTCCCCACAGCCATCCCACATGCACAACCACCAGTGTGCCCCTGCTCCAGCCCAGGGTGACACTGGTGCTGGCTGGCCCTGTGGGGACAGCCCTTTTGAGAAGCTGGTGCTGGGATCTGGGATGTTCACCATCCTCCAGGGCTTCCTTCCCCTCTCCTCCCTGACTTTGGAGGTGCCTCAGACAATGCTTACTGTGGACTTTGAAGGCAGTGGTGACCCCTGAGAGTCTCCAGCACTGCTGCTAGCAGTGTTTGATGGGGAGGGAGGTGCCCAGGGGTGTTTAGAGGACCATCCCTGTCCCAGTGCTGCCTTGCTGGTGGAGCTCTGAGCCTGGGAGCCCAGCTGGGAGCAGAGAGGGGAGCAGGGCCTGGGAGCTCGGGGGCCATCTGGAGCCTCTGGGAGATGTATAAACATCCACAGCCCAGGCTCATCTGTCAGGGCTCAGTGTAAACACCCTGGAGTGGGAGAAGGGAACCCCTTTCCCAGGAGCAGGGCTCCAGGGGATGACAACACATCTGGACTCTTCCCCCGGTGTCAGGGGACCACGGGAGTTGCCTGCAGACACCCTGACCCTCCTGAGGGATCGCAGCACTGTGACAGTACAGCTGGCTGTCCCTGGGCTGGCCATGGGGAACTTGGACATTTGCACAACCATGGAACTGCAGAATTTGAAGGTTGGAAAAGGCCTCTGAGATCATTGAGTCCAACTGTTCCCACTGCACTGCCAATGCCACATCCACACATTTTTTGAACAGTTTCAGGGATGGCTGTGGAACAGCTGATTAGGACCATTCGGCCTCTTCACCACCCAGCCTCCTCTGCCCCGCTAGTTCAGGAATCCTCTGCAATTAGATGGAATCTGGGTTTACTGGAGATGTGCTCCCTTGCTGCCACTGCTGCCGGAGCTGCAGCAGAACCCAGCCACATGCAGGGCTCGGCTCTGCATCCCCTCCTGCTCCTCTCCCACAGGATCTCACAGGAATGAGGGTAAGAAAGAGAGGAGGGACCGTGCTGGGTGGCAGCAGAGATGAGGGTTGGGTGGGCCACCAGGCCAGTGCCAAGGGCTCTGTGGTGCCCTGTGTGTGAGGAGAGCCAGCTCAGGGAATTAATACCTTAAGGACAAGGGGGAGTATTTCGACTGTGGACTGATAACTTTCTACTTGACTTACAGCAAGATTTACAAGTTTCTGTCCCGATTTGATAAAAATAAGCCTGTTGATAAAGGGGACAGAGGGTTTGTGCTGAGCATGAGGCACACACACGACCCATCATGGGGCCCAGAGCCGGCACAGGAGCCTCCCAGGGGGTGGCCACCAGGGAAAGGGTTAATTTAACCAGTTCTCATGGGGTTTTGGAAAGTTCCCTTTTTCCAGGAGGCTGCCTGACGCGCTCTGACAGGGCCCTTTGAGCTGGCACAAAGGCAGTGCTCTGCCCCTGCCCTCTGAGCGCTCCCACCCGCGCCAGCAGCAGTTCAGAGCAGCTATAATCTCACTAGCAGTGCCTTTTACTGCTGTCACTTCGAGCCTCCTGCGCCATGTGAGTGCCTCAGATCTCCAGCAATGTAAAAAAGCTAATGAACGAGGAATAAACAAGTGTAGCCAGGCAGAAAGGCTGCACGCGGGAACATCTGAGCCAGCCCGGCTGCTGGGCCAGGCCTGCAGATACCTCAGCCAAAGTGATCCGTAATTAAAAAAGTCTAATCTTCCTTGGTATCCAGAGATAAAGCAGGGGGGAGGGAGGGCATGCGTGGAGGTGACAGAGAGGGGAAGTCATGGTGGGAGCAGAAATGGAAGGAGAGGAAGAGGAAAGAGCAGAGAGGAGGAGGGAGGTTGGTTGGAGAGTGCATGAGGAAGAGGGGTGGCACAGAGGAACGGAGTCCTGGGGACCCATCCCTGCCAGCTTGGCTCCTGTCCCTCCATCTGAGGGAAAAAGGGCTGGAGAATCATCCTCCTTGATGAGCCCAGGTGATCCCTCTCCTGCAAGCCAGAAAACCAGGATCCTGCTGGGAGTCCAGCCCTGCTCCCTGCCCCATCTCTTCCCCCCTGCTCCATCCCCATCCCAGGAAAGCCTGGCCCGTGGCTGTCACCACCTCAGCACAGCCCACGGGCAGCAGGGACCTGGCTCTCTGGGGTTTGGGTCCTTGTCCTGTGGTCACCACTGGAGAGGAGCTGGAGAGGTGGCACAAGGTGCAATCATTCCTATTTTCCCCTGCCTCATCAGAAAGGGAAGAAGTGTTGTTTTTTCTGTAAAGATAAATAAGGGAATGGAAAGCCAAAGCTCATTAAAGTCATGGCTGTGAATCATTTACTCTTCAGAGTCTCCAGGGGCCAAGGACCAGTGGGGTTAAGTTGTGGCACTGGGCCAGGCTGAGTCCCTCAGTTGTCCCCAAAATGCCCATTTGTCCAGCAGAGAAGGGAAAGCTGAGGCCCTGCAGCCTCCCACCCGCTGTGCTGCACACCAAACATTGAGCTGCACCCCAAAAGAGTGTGAGGAAACCCCAAATCCACCTGGAATACTCTAGAAATTCTGGGTTAATGTTACTTAAGATAGCGGCTCCAACTGTTGGCAGTTATCCCATCATTTTACTTTGTGCCAATATTAAAACTCCTGGCCAGAGCAACATGACAGACCAAGTGAAACTCCAGGAGATGTTATGAGGAATGACAACTTCATACCTTGGGATGGAGTCACAGGTCACCATTTTTTCCTCCTAATTTCCAAAGTTAAAAAAAAAATAATCGCAGCCCTCTTGTTCCCTCTGGTTAAAAGTCAGAGCAGTAAATTAACAGCATCAAAGATAGAGAAAAAAAACAGCCCTACATAAAAGCAAGTGGTCAATTTGGAGCCCTGGGAGGAGAGCCGAGGGCTGATCCAGCCGGGCTCAGTGCCTTAAATGTCTCTATTGTTCCTTTGAAGAAAATCATTGAAGTCAATGGACTCACTTAAGTGTTGGAAATGAGATGTGTGATTAAGCCCCTTGCTGAAGGGAGGCCTCAAAAGTTAAATTATCTCATAACCAGGCAGTGCAACAGTATCGGGAATGGGGAGCATCCTCTGCCCCATTGCAGAGAGCCCTGCTCTGTGTTTTGTGGTGCAGGCGGGGAGAGAGCTCTGCCCCCCAGCTCCAGCGCCCTGAGACCGCAGCCTTCCACTGCCCACACCAGGGAGTCGCCGTCTCTGCTCGCCTCTTTTGCTGTTTCCTCCCTAATTGGCAACTTTTAGAACCAATTTTATTGTCAGCTTCCTTACGTCCCGCATTATCCTCATCGGGAGCAATTTAAGGATGAATTATCTCACCTGGAAGCTCTGCCCCTCCTGCCCGGCAGCGCCGCACATCTGTCCAACAGCTGCCAGGGAGGAACGGCGGGAGCGGGAGAGGCCTTGCAGAGGTTGGTTACGGAGGGGTTTAATAAACTCTGCTCAATGCAGGAGCAGGTTCCTGCGAGCTCCGTTATTCGAATCTGGAAACATCTACAGAGACTCAAACAAAAGGAGACAAAGAGTATATTGCATTTGGTATTTCTTCTCCAGATTGATTTATCACTGTCACGTCTGTTCCTTCCTTCCCTCCGCATTCCTGTCTCCTGGTAATGCTGTAATATCTTTTATTATAGGATATTATATAATGCACTCTATCGCTGCGAGTGTTGTTATTCCTAGACCAGATTTCTTTATTCAGACCCAGTTCTGCAATCAAGGAGTCTCCTGCTCGAGCTGGCTTGGAGGCAGAGCCTTGCACAGACACTGGCACTTTGTCCCTGAAGGAAGACAAAAAGCCTCATGCTTTGAGGGGTCCTAATCTGAGGATTGGTTCAGCCAAGCTGCCTCATGGGGTCTGGTAGGTGCCCCCAAAAAGGAAGAAGAAATAGCAGTATTTCTACTCTGAGTGGGTTTTGGTGTGGGTTCTGGAATTTGTGTAGGGTTTTTCCTGCTTTCTGTGGCAGTTCTCGGATATGGCCGTGCTGAGCCATCCCCATGGCCAGGTGGCTGGAGGAGCTGGTGACACTCTGGGGATGCCCCTGATGCCTTGAATTGACTACCTGAAAACAGAGGTTACACAAGATTAAGAGAATAAAGCAGGTATTTATTGAAGGGCCTTCAAAGGTACACCTTGGGCAGTCAAGATGGACCCTGGGTCATGGGTTCTTCACACTTTTAGAAGTTTGGTCCATTTGCATATCAAGGTTTATTCTCCAATTACAGTTTCAGGTAATGATGTAATTACCCCAAGTTTGCTCCCCCATTCAGAGGCTTTAGTTTACATGTTTTGGGGCCTGGGACAACAAGGCGTCCTTGAGTTCAGGCCCAGAGAGGGCTTGTTCTGTCTAACAAACAGTAGAACTCTTAGAGAACAGTACCTAATAGGCTATATGAAGTTTCAGAGTTACACACTAAACAGCATAGGATCTGAAAAATATAAAAGTTAAAACTAAGGCATCACCCTGCTCTGGTGGGAGCAGAGCCAGGAGCTGTAGCTGTGGTGGGTGGAATTGTGGACACATAAACCTGTGAGATGAGCTTTAACATCCTGTCTAACCCAAACCATTCTGGGATTCTGTGATTTACTCCTTTTTATCACTTGAGCAGCCCAAGTGGATCCTTGTGAATCATTGTGGCACAACTTCCTGGCAAAGTGATGTTTCCCTCGTGTACCAGGACAATAAAAGCAGAATTACAAATTGTTCCTCTGCTGGAAACTGCACTCAGAGCCTTTCTCTGCTGCTTTGGTCCCAAATACTGTCTGTGATTCCCCAGTGCCACAGCCAGGAATACCATTCCAATGGTGGTGACTGGAGCAGTGAACGCACAGGGATGACAGGTTTTGGGGGTCTGTTTGAAGTCTGAACACCACTCTGAAGTCATCATGGATGGCAAGGGGCCAGAAGGGCCCATGCTGAAGAAGGACTGGCCAGGCCCACTGTAATACACGGCCACAAAGAAGGGAAGTAGCCAAAGGTATTAGGAGGTTTCCAAAAGGGGTTAGGCATCATCTTTGAAGGCAGGTCCAACAGGGGTGATTAAGCAACTCCAGAAGAACAAACCACAGCCCGGCAGAATGTGGGAGGACGCCCAGGGGATAAAATCATCCTGTACGTGACTGATTCCTTGTGCTCTTCCTGGAGAAAGCCCATCTGGCAGGGACTGGAGCATCCCGAGCTCTGAGGGGCTTTGGTAGGGGCTCTATTTTTGTCTAACAGCTGAAATATCAATAAAGGGGATTTGGTGGGGGGCAAGTGGGCTCTGACAGGGGGCCCAAGAGGGTGGGTGAGCTCTGACAACCCAGCAGTGACAGAGGCGGCCAGGGCATCGCTGTGGAGGGGACAGGACACTGCAGGGGGTGAGGGAGGATGGGGACATGGCAGCAGGGCCAGGGCATCGCTGTGGAGGGGACAGGACACTGCAGGGGGTGACCAGGGACACAGCAGCAGCAGCTCTCCCTGCTCACCATGCCCAGGATCAAATCCAGCTTCGGACACCTCTGCGGTGGCTCCCAGCCACTGCCTGTCTGGGTCCCATCAGCTTTCCCAGTTTGGCACTGGGAGGGCTCTGGTGCCACTGTGAGACCAGGAGTTAATGTTTTCTAGAACCCAGGGAAGGGGGACAAGAGGAAGAAGGTTCTCGAGTGTCAACAAAAAAATTATCTTGTGCAAATAAACAGAAGAGATGGATTATCCCGCGTTGTTTGCGCAGGGAATTGCTGGAATGCCTGCTCACTGCGGTGCTCCCTGGACCTGCCGGGGGCCCAGGCTGGTTTTCCACGGGGGGCTGGCTCCAGCCTGTCCCACCATTTCCCTGGGCTTGTGGAGGGATCTGCTCCGGGTCACCTTCCCAGGCTGTGGTGTGGCCACGTGCTAAAGCAGCGCAGGGGCTCAGCCCCTCGTGTTGTGCATGTACCCAAGAGCATCTTCTCCTCCTGTTCTTGGGTGAACCACAAAGCTCAGACCTCCAGCGTCCCTGCTTCCCTGCCTCCTGCCTTCAGCCTTCCTCAAATCCTTTTTTCTAGGAATAAAGGCTTAGATCAGAGTGAGATCTAGCCAGGATGCACAAAGACGTGCAAGAGATAAAGAGCTAAATGCAAAGTAATCCTTATGCTCTCCAAGCAGAGGATCCCCAAGCACTTCCCAGGCAGTCCATTGTCACTGCAGTGTCAGGAGAGGGTTGGGGTGACACCCACGTCTCTGCCAGAGGGTATGACCCAGAGGGCACATCAGACCTGGAGCTCAGGGAGGTCCAGCCTTTGTGTTTGAGGAGGATTTGGTGATGATGGGAAGTCTGGGAGGTGCGGGAGAGATGGAACTCTGCATGACATACAGGGGGCATCCCATGCCATGGCAATGCCATGCTATGATGATCCAGGTCATGCCAATCCCATGCCATGGTGCCCCTTTGTTTTGGTTTGAGATAGAATTTAGGGGAGAAGTATTTTTTGATAGAAAGTAGGATTTTAATTATTCTGTTTTTTACTAGGTTTGGGAAGAAGAAATATTTTTTGGAGGAAAATGGAGAGGAAGAAATTATTTATTTAATAAAATATACACAGGGAAAGAAAAAAAAACCAGGAAAGGATAATAATGTTAAATAATAAACAGATGATATAGAATATATGATACACCATAAAAATCACTCCAAAACACCCTTCTTGCTCTCATTCTGTTCCTGGCTTCACCTTCACTTCTTGTCCTGGCAGAAGGAGTTTCACCCGTGCAGCTGCTCCCCAGCCATGAAAACTCCCTTCCTGCCCTATTTCCCTCCACCCCTCCACAGCCACTTGGTACTGAGCGGGATGGAGCATCTGTCCTGGAGCCAAGGCTGATTCCAGCCTTGTTTAGGCTCAGGCTGGAGCCTCTGGCCAGATCTGAGCTGTGGCAGGTGGCAGGGGACACATATCCCCATGTCCATGGCTGTCTGGTGCTGGTGGGTGTTCTGTGGGGCACAGAGAGGTTTCAAAGGGTGCAGAAGTGTATTAAGGGGTGCAGAGATATTTTAAAGGGGCACAGAAATGTTTTAAGGGGCACAGAGATATTTTAAGGGGTTCAGAGAGCACAGCCAGGCCCTGGCTGAGACACGGCTGCCACAGCCCAGCACATGTGTGTTGGAGAGGAGCCTGTCTGCAGCCCGGAGGAGCAGATCCCCTGGGTCCTCAGCTTTAATATCCTCTGGATTAATATCTAGGAACTACACATTTATGGGAACCCAGGTTCACACACAGTCCTGCACATGCAGCAAGTGAGGAGTGATCAAGCTCAGGCCCCTGCTCTGCTGGCAGGGCCAGGCAGGCACAGGGCAGTGCCGTGGAGCTGGAGAGGAGCAGGAAAGCAGCCCTGGCTCATTTGTTTTTTGTGACATCATGGCCTCCTCTGGCTTTTTTCACAGTTTTCCTCTGTTGTATTTAATAGACTTAATGGATCACACAGCACTGTAAGAACAACAGACCTTCAATGTTTTTATTAAAGCCATCTAAAAAAATCCCTCTGTGCTCGAGCTTTCCTGCGGGGTGACTCCGCTGAGATGCTGTTTCCATTAAGGACAATTGTGGTGAATAAAGAAAGAATGAACAAACAAATGGAAAAAGGGAAGGGGAGGGAGGAGTGGAGCAGAGAGAGCTGCTGCTGGGAAGGGGTGATTCTGTCCGTGTCCCCTGCCCACGCTTGACTGGGACTCCTGTCACCCAGCCTGGCATGGGGGGCAGTGCCAGGGCCTCCTGCAGAGCCAGACTGGTCTGGGGAGCACTGATGTTGCAACTGCTGCCTCCATCCTCCCAGAGGTGTCACAGAGGGGAGACACTGCTTTCACACCTGTCAGGTGGGGCTATTCCCTCTCTCCTTTGGAGCTGTAAGTGCTGGAGGGAAGGAGTTCTTCCTCTGCCATGTGTGTGACTATCACCACCCAGACATGGCAGGTTCCTGGGTATGAAAGCTTTCTGGCTGCAGGGCTGCCAAGCACCGAGCAGGTTGGTGAGTGCTGTGCCAGGTGCCACCAGAGATAGCAAGAGCCACAGGCTTTGGTTGGCAGTCTATGGGTCTGTCCCTTTGCACACATGCTGGGGTGGAGCATGAGCACCAGGAAAAGCAGCTCTCCAGCCCTGGTGATGCATCATCCATGTGGGACCTGCTAGTGCTTCAGCGTGGGGTGAGGGGACACCAGCAGGGAATGCCACGGCCACTGAGATGCCATTGAGGACCCTTCTCTGTGCACTGGGATGTGGAGCACCACCAGGGTGGAGGATGTTCAGGCCAGGGAAACAGGAGCTGTGTTCATCCCCAGGCCCACACTCCCCGATGTGCAGCTGGCTGGAAGAGGCTCTGCCCCTGTGCACACTCGGTGTTGGGCCAGCATCTTTGTCACCCAGTGGGAAGCAGCCAGCTCTGCCTGGCACAGCCCAGCCCAATCCTCCCTCATCGTGAGCTGGTTGCACTGTCTGGACCAGCAGATGCCCCAAGGCCGAGCAGGGCAGGAGCTGTGGCTGCCAGAGGGGTGTGTAGGATGGCCTGTGCTCACCCTCGGCCTGAACATCCTTCTCCATCTGCCAAAAGACTCTCAGCTTTCTTTCTGCTGCTTTGATCCTTTTTCTTTTCAAAAACATTTCACTTTGTGGGTGCTCAGAGTTGAAAAAGGTCTAGAAAAGCCCTTCTGTCTCTGCAGGACCCTGGGTCTCTCGTCTGGCTGCAGCTGTCAGCAGCCCCTACCAGCAGTCCCAGCCCACATGGACAGCAGTTTCCCCCCACATGGGGCAGGGAAAGTGCGGGACACACCAGAATTCCTTTGAAGGGGAGATGCCAGTTTTTAACCGGAGCTTTGAACCTTCCTCTAAAATCCCAGGGAACCTGACCTGGCTGATCCCATCAGTCAGCACACACAACTCCAGCTCTGAAGTTCACTCTTCCGTCCGTGCCACCATCCCGAGGATCACGATGATGGATGAAGCCTGTCAGTCCTGCAGGTATTTTGGTTGTGAGAGCACCCTGGACACCCAGGGTCCACCTCAGGACATCAAATGTCGTGGCCTCTGGATGGCAGGAAAGGAACCACACAAAGGGCAGGAAGGGAAGCACACAAGCACCATGGGTGGGTTGATGGTTGATGAGTTGGTCACTCGGTTACTCTGGGGCTGTTGGAGGCACTTGGCACGTGATCCCCTTGGGGACACAGCAGTGCTGAGCAGGAGCAGACATCTCTGTGCCACCCCAGGTGGCTGAGGGAAGGTTTTTGGGGCCCAGCCTGAAAGCACGTACTGCAGGTTGATGTCTGGGTTTTTATTTTCCCAAGGACTCTTTCCATCTCGTTATCCTGTGCTCCTTTGTGCACCCTCAGACACCGCGGAGTTCTCAAGGGTTTGACAGACATGGGCAAAGCTCTCTGAATTATGCCACTCTGACACTTGCTCGACTGTAACACCTGGAGAAGCCCATCCTACCTGCCCTGCCAGAGCTGTTCACTCAGCCCTAAATCAACAGAGACGGTTCTTGCCTGCGCCTGCCTCTCGCAGCTCACAGAGCAGCTCCGTTTGTGCGTGGCCGGCGCTGTTCCCTGTAATGTGCTAAGCTTCCCGACATGATGTTTAGCACATGTTCCCTGCTCTGCCCCCCCGCTCAAAGGCAGCCTTATAGTTTGCAAATGGGATGAAACCACTGTGCGGCCCCGCGCCTTGGCCGAGCTCCCGCCCCGCGCTGCGGCTGCCAGAACCTTCGCTGCACCTTCCAAGTCATTATGTGTAGTCAAAAGCCTGCCAGAAGGGCTGGGAGGATAAAAGAAAGGAGGAAAAAAAATAAAACAGAACCAAAAACCCCCTAATGCACGGGAAGGAGTGTCAGAGTAAGCGAGGCATGTCCTCCATGGAGCGCTGCCCGCCGCTCACCTTGCGCTGCCTGCTCCAGGTGGGTCTCCTCCCACGTTGGCCTTTTGGGGAACAAAAGCCGTGCTTGCCCGGGGAGGAGAGCTCCGTCCCCCCTGGGTTTGTCTGGGACGCCTGCCACCATCAACAAACCCAGATCAGTGCCGAGAAGCTCGGGGGGATGTGTCGGGGCAGGCTGGG
The DNA here is from genome assembly GCA_013400515.1 of Erpornis zantholeuca. Lineage (NCBI taxonomy): Eukaryota > Metazoa > Chordata > Aves > Passeriformes > Timaliidae > Erpornis > Erpornis zantholeuca. The sequence continues at coordinate 625,120 of VZTN01027139.1, read as the reverse complement.
AAGCGCGGAGATGTGGCTCAGCCCTGCGCAGACACTGGGACCGTATCCTGGGGATCAGGAAACGCCTCCGAGGAGCTGATGAGTGCGGATACAAAGAGCTGTGGTCGTCTGTGTAAACAGGGAACCGCAGCCAGGAGAAAGGATCAAAGCTGGGATATTCACCCAAAGCCGCAGACCTCTACTCTGGGCTGGAGGAAAGCGCCGGTGCTTGCCCCGGGCTGTCAGCGAGGGCACGGGGCAGCTCCCGAGGGGTGGGACACAGGGACGGTCTCATGGCCCTTCCACCTGCTCTCGTGGTTACAGAGGTGGCAGCGGTGCCTGAGCTGCCCGCGGGCGCCGGAGGGACCGGGGCGAGCGGCGGAGGGACCGGGGCGAGCGGCGGCAGCGGGATCAGCCTCTCGCGGGGTGGCAAAGGAGGGGACGGCGAAGGGAGACAGGGTGAGACAGGCGGTGAGGAGCAGGACCAGTGGAGAGAAGAGATAGCGAGCAGACAGAGCCGCCAGGCTCCTGCCGATGCAGCCAGTCCTCCGAAACGACTGCTTGGTGTTTTCCCGGCTCCCACCATCAGGAGAGGCTGTGCACTCACCAGGGAGCTCCGCTCCCGCTCTCAGCCAAGGGAACGAGATATCTCTGCCCATATTGGCACCTCCCTCTCCTTTTGTTTCTTTTCTCCATCCTTTTCGGTTCTGCCTGCACTGGATGCGGTATTTCGGGAAGCGGTCCTTCGGGAAGCAGTGCCCTGCGCTGTGCAGGGAAAGCACTTTCCAGCCCGGCTGCTCTGCCAAGACCCGGAGCGGTGGCTGCTGGCACTGCCCGTGGCTCCGGCTCATCTGCTCCGAGGAGCTGCTCCCGCCGCAGCTGCCGGACGTCAGCGGCCCCAGCCACCCCTTGCTGGAGGTCCTGGACTTCTCCCAGTGACCTGGAGCTGTTTGCCATGTTCCTGCACAAGACCTAGATTCTAATGCCAGCTGAGCAGCTGTATAAATGTTTTGTGACATTTCGGAGACAGAATGGATCGTGCTGCTCAAACCTCCTCTTTCTGAGCGCATTCAAATGGTACCTTTTCAGTTTCAGGGAACTTTGTTTGCTTTAAAGGCTTTATGATCATTTCCAGCAGAGGCCTCAGACAGCCAGCCTGCCTCAGTCCTCCATCCCAGGACATCCTGCAGGCCAGCGCTCCCTTTTTCTCTGTGGGGTGGCCTCCACCACAGCCACACTCCTCTGCATTCAGAGCTTCCCAGGGGCTTCAAACTCTTCCCAATCCTGGAGCAGCCATTCTAGTTATTAACATCCCTTTCTGAACACACACAGCCTGCTGCAGTGTATGCCTGGCCCACAGGCTCTGGGCTACCTGAAAAAGAACAGCTAAAAGCATTGCTGAATTTGTTAATTGGCACAAACTGCAAAACTCCTCTGTGGAGATTCTGCCATCTTATTTAACGAGACCATTCCCTTGGCCTCGAGGCAGAAGGGAAGGACCCCAGACACCTAATGAGTTTCACAAAGGCCGGTGAGTTAATGGATCTCAGGGTGTCGACTGGAAAAATTAACTTTAGAATCAAGTCTTCTGCAGTAAAAGAAAATGGTTTGAGGTCTAGAAATGATCACAGGGGCCCAGTACACACAGTACACCCAGGAGAACCAGCCACAGTGATACCTGTGTGACAGAGACATACCATGGAACTGGCACAGGTTGCCCAGAGAAGCTGTGGCTGTCCCATTCCTCGGAGTGTCCAAGGTCAGGCTGGATGTGGCTTGGATCAGTCTGGGATAGTGAAAGGTGTTCCTGCCCATGGCAGAGGGTGGGACTGGTTGAGCTCCAAGGTTCCTTCCCACCCAGACCATTCTGTGACTCCTTGATTCTATGCTCTCATCTTATCAAAACAACTGCTGTCACCTCTGGCTCCTCAGCTGGGAAAGCAAAGTAAATATTTCAGCATTTAACAGCCCCTTTTCTGTGCTTCAGAGCTTGGGGGGAGAATACATGTCCATAATTGTACTTCAGAATATGAAGTTCTCCCTTACATAGGGTCTGCCTAAAAGGCAAACTCCCTTCCTTCCCTGTCCCACACAGTAATTTCCAATTAATGAGAAATCTCACTCCAGACTGGCCTCTCCTTGTTTAAAAAACAAACAGTGGCTCGATGCTGATAAGGATTTAAACCCAACTAAACAGCAGTTTCTTTTTACATGAGAACTACAGATTTAGTGCTCTGTATGCTCTCAGAAAAGAGGCAGGAATTGGTCAAAATTTCCTTCCAGATCTGTGCACACACAAGGACTGATATGGCTGGATGATGAGGGTGTTAAAGCCAGCTTTCCCTCCCTCCTGGCAGACACCGGCTTATTCTTTACCCCAAACCCTTACAGTTCATTTTTTAAACCTCTTGAGCAACTTATCTTTCAGTATCTCTCTTTGGAACCTCCCATTCATCACAGCTAATTGTGGGCTGCCAGCACCCAGAGGGGATTCTGCAGCTCGGGCTGTTGTCACGGTCTGGTGGATGGCATGAGGGGAATGGCCGAGGCTGGGCTGGCATTTATCATCTCTCAGAAGAGTTTGCTTAAAAAAATAAAAAGGCAGAGTCTGGATGGATGAAACTGAGTCAAGGGCCCACACAACAAGTCTGCAAAATCCTACAAGGGGATGGAAAACCATTCTCTTCTTTTCCCACAGGTTGGGAAGCACTGAAATTCCCTGGAGCAGGACATGGCAGGGACAGCAGAAGCTGCAGCCCCTGGCACTTCCCAGGCTGCCTCATGGTTTCTACTGATTTCCTGAGAGAAGTGTTAAGGCCTTTGGTGTTTTGGGATTTTTTTCCCCCTCCACTTCAATAGAGGAGGGGAACAAGGTTTTATATCCTCTTCCCAACACCATTTCACTGAACACTGGCCTTTCAGCAGGAAGAGATTATCTTCAGCTAACTTTTGTTTGGAAGGAAGAAATAAGCACTTTGATAACCTCTTTGATGCAGTGGAGGATGTTGATTTCTACATTTTTTTTTTTTATATCTCATGATAGCTCTTAATCTCCAAATGTTTGTCAAACTCACTTAAGAACAAGGGAGGAAGCAAAGTGCCCAGGGGGTCCCACAGCTGGGGTGAGGCAGGTTTATCACTGCACAGGAGGTGCTTTAGCCCTGTCCTTAAGGAGCTCTGTGTTCAGAGGGATTTTCCATCACCGCCTTGCTCCATGGCCTGAGCTCCAATCCCCCCAGCCCGGGATGCCATCCAAACTCATCCGTGACACCATGGCTGGGACTGCTCTGCGTGCTCAACCATCCAGGCCAGGCTGGTACCTGAGGGCATGTGTTGGGATTCATGGGACATGCATGGGAATGAAGAGGTTTCTCCCACCTCCCATTGGGTCTGGAGGATGTGTTCAGAAGCAGAGACATCTACTCCTCTGGAATGAGCAAGTGGAGCAGATCACCCTGAACTCTGCTTCCTCCGAACAGCCGATGGCAACCAGAGCACTGGGAGCAGCTGCGGAGGGTGGGCAGGGAAGAGCCCCAAACCAATCCAGAAAATCCAGCCTGGAGGGAAAAAAAGGCAAAACCCACAAAGCTGAAAGGCGGAGTGCAGTAAGAGAGAGTTACCAGGAGATTTTGAAACACAAAGCCAGAGCCAGCCCAGAAGGAATGTACACAGAGTGCATGAAAATCTCTGCTCCTCCTCTGACAAAGAGCGTTTTGCAGTGCCTCAGCCCCAGTGCCTCAGCCCCAGCGCCTCGTGCCTGCTTTCCCTCTCCTGTGGTCATGGGGAGGGGGCCAAAGGCAGGGCTGCAGGCTGCCAGCCATTGATGTCTTCTCCAAAGGCACCACGAGCTTTCGTCGCTGCTGGAAACCCCAAAGCAAATTCCAGAGATTCACCCAAAGCATCCTCAGGCAAAGGGAAAACAAATCCAGAACACCCAGGAAGACCTGCAGCCTCAGCACCTCCCTGTGCTCCCCACAGTGGGGACATTCCAAGGCCATCCACAGCAAGGGGGTCACAGAGATAACTGGCGTTCACTCTCTGGAGGCTGTGGCAGGGATGGGCAAATGCCCATGGCCACAGCCTTGGGAAGGTGGCAGCCAGAGGTGACTGCACCAGCCCAGCACCCACCTGGCTGCTCTGCCCACCTCACCTCTGTGTAGGAAAACCTGAACTCCATCACCCCAGTCAGACCATAACCTCGTTTGACCTTTCATTCTGAGCAGCACTATGAGTTGGTAACAATCCTAATCCATCTCTTTGGTACTGAACTTCCAGCATCTCTCTCCCTTAAAATTCCCTGGAGGCCACTCACAGGCATGGGGCTGATGCCATCTCCCCATTGTCTGACCACAGCAAAGACTTAAAAGCTGCTGTTCTGAAACATTTCAGCAAAAAAGAACATTATTAACAGCGAGATGATAAGACTTGCAGGTTTCAAAGGCAGGAGACATGAATGATTCCTTTTCCTAAGGAATGAAACCAAATGAAAACGCAACATTTCCTTCAGAAGCAAGAGCTCCCTCTCAGCCAAAAGGAGGACAGAGAATGGCACGTGCTCCTGGTGATCCCGAGTGAGCAGAGCTCTCCCTGCACAGAGGATCTGCACTGCATCCCCTTGGTCTCCCCTCCGGAAGGACAGGAGATCGGTACTGCAGAGCGAGGCAGATGGATTTTGTTTGCCAGAAGGCCATTAGGGTAAAAGGAAAATCCCACTTAGCAGAAGTTATGAATTTCCCAAAGTCAGGCTATTGGCACAGGTAGGGGACGGGAAGTGCTGATTATTAATGGATTAATTACTTCCTCCCCAGGCTGCCTCTGACATGTTCAGAAGCTGCCCAGCGGAAAATGGAGCAGGTTCTTCTCTTCCCAGGGCATCCATGGGGCAGTGGCCTTAACCATAGGGCACTGGCCAGATCTCTCCAGGGGGATGCTCACACAGGGAGCAGCCCTAACATTCAACTGGGCCACCTCCGAGAAGGGAGGTGGGTTTGTCTTCTCCTGTCTCAGGGCAATAGTGGGAGAACTTGAGAGTCCCTTCCGGTGCCTTAAGGAGCTCCAAGAAAGCTGGAGAGAGACTTTGGACAAGGGCCTGGGCAGACAGGACGGAAGGTAATGGTTTCTCAGTACCAGAGGGAAGGGCTGGATGGGAATTCCTGGCTGTGAGGGTGGTTGGGCCCTGGTACAGGTTGTCGAGAGCAGCTGTGGCTGCCCCATCCCTGTCCAAGGCCAGGTTGGACAGGGCTTGGAGGATGCTGGGATAGTGGAAGGTGTCCCTGCCCATGGCAGGGGGTGGAACAGGATGGGCTTTAAGGTCCCTTGGTCCCTTCCAACCCAACCATCCTGTGATGCCATGATTCTGTGAATGTCATCATAGAACAACCATGGGGTGCCCAGCCCCTCAGCCCCCCCAGCACCCCAAAGCCACTGCCTCGAGCTGCTGAAGCCCCCGAGGCAGAGCCCCCAGCCGGGCTGGGGGTGCTCGGAGCTGGGCCAGCCAGGTGAGGCAGGAGCAGCTGCTCCCTGCCCTGAGGAGCCTGCACAGCACACGCTGAGCTGTTAAGGACAAAACCTGTTGCCTGGGAGGCAGAGTTCCACCTGCAGGCTCTGATGGATGGAAAGTGTTTAAGTGAGAGTGCGGCAGCCCCGGCACAGCCAGCCCAGCACTCCTCCATCCCTGCATTGATTTATTCCCTTCTCCGCCGCCCCTAATGCTCCTCTCAGCTCTGCGTGGCTCAATGCAGCACAAATTAACAGAGCCCACAAAAGCCCTCCGAAGCCATTCCCCTGATTAACAGGTCTGTGGTGCTGAAAGATATCTTCATTTTCATAACCTGGCACTGAATGAATGGCAGCCACGGAACTGCAGCACGTCATTCCCCAAAGGGAGGAGTGGCACGGATTTTTCTATGCTGTAGGAATTGCCAAAGATTGAGACAAATGACTCAAGAATCAAAAAGAGGAAAGAGGAAAGCTGCGGAAGGAAGGACAAAATGCTGCAGGACTCACTGGGGACTGAGGAGCGGGCAGTGATGGCCCTGAGCGTGACCTGCCACAGCTCTGTCCATCCCTCTGGGCTGTGCAGGTCAGAGCTCTACCCCGGGGCTGGCCCAGGGACAATGGTGGCTGCAGCTCCTTGTGTCCCTCTCTCGGGAGCCGACACACTCATCAGCAGACAGCGGGGCAGTGACACACGTGTCCCTTGGAACCATTAAATATGAAGCTGGAGAATACCTCCGAGCTCACCGTGCCCAAGCCTTGTGCAGTGCCAGGACACACTTTTGATGCTTTTGCCACATCACTGGAGTTGTCTTTTCCTTCCTGGCCATGGTGAAATCGCCAGTGCTGGGGGGGACCCCAGGCACTCTTGTGTGAAGCAGTGTCACAAGTCCTCCCACCCAGGGGACAGTTCCTCAGCTGGACCCCTGAGTGCCAGCCAGGCTGTGAGCAGAGCAGGGGGGAGCAGCAGTGTGGGGCAGTGCTTCCCAGGTCCTCACAAAGCTCCATTTTCACTCTGTCATCCGGACTAAAACCCCAGAATATGCTGGGTGAGAATATGAGGGTGAGAACCCTCCCTGCACAGAAGGTCTGGGCATCGTGCAGGGTCTGGAAGCTGGGCTTAGGCCACTTAGTGGCTCTCCAAGCACTTGACCCTGGGATTTAACGACTTACTGGGCCTGGCTGCACCTCCTGCATCTCTCCAGAACTATGCAGAGGCTGTTCTGTGCTCCAAAGGAATGATGGGGGTGGGGAGTGACCCTTCCAGCTGTCCCCTGTGCTGAGACTGGGGCAACCCCGCTGGCCACAATTGTTGCAGTTCCCCCTCTGTGGCCGCATCCTCACCCTAGATAACCCCAGGGAAGGGAGGGGAGGAAAAGCTCTGGAGCCAGATAAAGACAGACGGATTATAAGGTGTTTATGCTTTTGCAAAATTAAAGTCTTGAAGGTGAGACAGGTTTACATTGGCACAGAATTAATGGTTTGATGCAGCACAAGGGGACAGCGAGAGCAGGGAGCGGGGCCATCCATCAGCACGCGCCGATGGCACAGGGGAAGGAGATGCCGGCATAAATCAGGCCCTGTGCAGGAAATAAGCAGGATGGATGACAGGCAGGAGCTGGTGATCTGTTATTCCCACCGCGCCAGAAGATGCAGGAAATGTGGCTGGGTGAGTTCAGGTCTCATTCCAGCACCGGAGTGCTGGGTGGCTCCAGGCGGGATGAGCCTTCCCTGCACTGCCAGGTCCATGGATGGGGCTGCAGAGCAGCTCTGTGCTCACCTCACATCCTGCATAAATGATCACAGGCTGAGGCAGAGCAGGACCTGGGGGCTTCAGCCCCTCTCTGGAGGTGTCAGTGCCAGCTGCCATCTCCACATCCTTGAAGAACTGAGCCCAAACAGAAGAGGAGGTTTTCCTTTCCTTGAACAGCAGCTGGAGGAGATTAGGGGTCCCTCACTGATCCTTCTACCACCTCTGCATTGCTCTCCTTCCCTGCCAGGGTGTTCCAGCTCTGCTTTGGGAATGTGGGCACCCTCCTGAGGGAGATAAGACAGGATCAGGGCTGCTGATAGGCCTAGGCTCATCTCTAGTGTGCAATTCCCTAATTTTAAGACTTGGGCTCAGTTTCGCTGGTTATTCTCCAGACCTCCCCAGCAGTTCCTGGTGCCGCTCCGACTTCAAAGGGAAATGAGACCTTACACGTTTAATTGAGGCAAATTTCCTCCCTGTTGTCGGGTCAGTGAGGGGGGATTAATGGGGGCCAAGGCTCAGCCCTCTGGGGACACCCAAACATTTCAACACATGGGGCAACTCTGGAAGGTGAAAAACAGGCGATGGGGAGCTGGAGGTGACCAGGGCTGATCAGGAGCAGCTGAGACACATAAATCTCTCCAGCCATCAAGAGCTGCAGCCTCCCCCCACCTCTTTATTTAGGCTGTGTTTCTTGAATGTAACCTGAAGCAATTAAGCTCTTTCATCGGATGTCCTGACTTCAATTTACCTCCTGCTTAGTGATATCACCAGCAAAGGAAGGACGTGAGAGGTTCTTGCAGCCTTGCTGGGGATGGATGTGGGCAGAGAGAGCGCAGGTGAGTCCTGCTGTCCTGGTCCCTCCCTGCAGCTCTGTCACCTCCAGCAGCAGCCCTCACCTCAGGGTCACCTCTCAGGAGGGCAGCACAGCTGGTGGGACCCGCTTGGGTGCCTCAGACACTCTCTCCCCATCTCTCCTCTCCTGGTGCCTGTCCATGCCATTCCCGAGGGATGAAGAAGAGCTGTAGCAGGGAGGGACGAGGTGTCGGTGTGGCTGTGACGGGGAGCTCCAGCCCTGTCCCCAGGGGACACTCCCGAGAGAAGGGGAACACCCCAACCCTTCCGAGCTCCTGCTGCGCTCGGCCCTTCCCCCCTGCACCGACGCGGAGCCAGTGACAGATTGTGCCTCACCCGGCAGAGATGTGAGACGGGGTTTGTTTGGACAGTTTTAGGGTCACTTCCAGGCTCCCGGAGATCCAGCTGCTGTCAGCAGCCGGCGACGCAGCCCTGCAGGGACCCGACCTCTGCTCCTGGAGGTCCCACCCCCGGGACACCTCCCTCCTGGTTTGGGGAGGAATTTCGGATGGGTTTTCCTCCTCCGACCCACCCCAGCCCCGAAGATCTCCTGCTGGCAGAGCTGGGATGCCGCTGGTCCCAGCAGTCATCCCTGGTCCTCGCTCCTGCCGTGCCCAAAGCAGAGGGGACAATCCAGCCCCAGTGGGATTTCGGATCGCTCTAAAGGATTCCGGATCCCACAGCGTCACTGCCTGCCATAGTAAAGGCAGCGAGACTCACTCGTGTGAGTGACCCGGGGGAGAACGCGATGCCATTGCTGTGCCAGCGCCGCGGGGAGGGAGGGAGGGCGGGCGGGGGTGCAGGGGCCGAGCTCTGCAGGCAAAGCCCCCCCTTCTCTTATTTGAGTGCTCAGCCCCTGCTGCGAGGCTGAAGCCCACGAACATTAACCCCGAGGCTATAAAACCTGACTCGGTGTTTAACAGCCGCATGGCGAACAACAGCGAGCCGAAAATGCGCGGAAATTCCCAAGCCGAGGACTGCGACTGGAATTAATTAGTTCTTGCTCTGACAACCTTTTCTGGTGCCACCAGGTGGTAACAACGTGCAGGAGCCGGCCGTCCCCTAATGCCACCCTGTCGCGGGCAGCTGGTCTTAGGCACTGCTGGGTGGGAAAGAAATCCCTGTGCCTTGGGACATCGATCTCCAGAGAGCAGCGGTAGAGCATAAATCTTCCCTGGAGTGTTGTATGGCGGTGGGGGAATGCTTTTCAAGGATGACGGGGTCTTAGCTGCTACAAATGTCAATTTTCTCGAAAAGCTTTTGGAGAAAAACGAGATTTCATGAGCCCCGTGCACTGCGGTGCAGCGTGGGAGCCTCGGTGGCCCTGCCTTGACTAACCACTGCGCTGATGGGGCCGTGTCCCCACTGTACCTGTCCCCAAAACAGGCACCCACAGCACGGTGGGAGGACCTGGGACATGGCAGGTTTTCCTGGGGAAACCCCCAGCCTGGTCCCCCAAGCAGGGGAGGGAGGAGAAGGCTGGAGAGGGGTAGGGCAGGGATGACCTCAGCGCTAAACACTCCACGATAAGTGTTCTTTCTGGGCTTTTCCCGAGCCCTGATTGCCCCCGGGAGAGCCGAGCCGCACAGGGCGCTTTTCATCCGCCGGTGCTGCCCGGCCCCTGCCCGCCCCGCTCCACCTCCCGCGGTCCTGCCTTTACTTCTTCAAGGTGCAAAAAAGTGAAAATCCTTTGATGCCAGGAAGCGGCAGAGAGTATTTTCTGCTCCCAAAATAAAGGATACAATTTTCTAAGCATCTCCCCTCCTTTTGGGGCTCTCCCACCTTCGTGATCTCTCACTCCCTGTCCCTCCCGCCCCGCTCCCTGCCCAGGTGAACTCCTGGGCAGAGCCGGTTGTCATCTTTTCAACAGCTCGTTTTTCCCTCGCTCCGAGTGTGCAGGGAGCGGCTCTTACTGTTTACACACCTCCGGCTCTGGGGCGGGAGGAGAAACAATCCCGGCTTTCATTCCATGGACAGGACCGGGAGATGGAGCGGCCCCGGCCGTGGTACCCACCACAGAGCCTGGGATGGCCGAGGTGCTCCTCCCCAGGGACCCCCGAGCTCCCCACGTGCCAGGATACAGTTCCTGCCTCTGAGAGGCTCCTCCTCCGCAGGGAAATGCCCAGCCTGGCCGCTGGCTAGAGGTGATCCTGGACATTACCTGCCCAAGGCCACTGGCACATTCCTGGGTATCTCCCACCGTGGAGGGTCCCATCCCTGGTATCCCATGGCGGTGCTGGTTGCAAGCTGAATTTATCAGGACTGGTGCAGGAGTGTGGGCAGTCAGCAGCCTCTGCCTCAGCTCCATGTGCTGTTTTGTGATTTATTAAAGGCTGAGCCCGTCCCAGCCATTCCGAGATCACCAGGGCTGGGGAAAGTGGCCCCACTTCCCTGCAGCTGCAGTGGATCAGAGCCTCCGAGCTGGTAACTAGGAAGGAAAACTCTCCCACTCCTCTCCTGGCGTAGCAGAATTGTCTCCATCCCAAATTGTCTCTTTTCCCAGGGGCTGTGCTCCAGGAGTTTCACAGCTGCATATCTGCAAGGCTGCCCCGATGGAGTGTCCCCAGTGCCAGCAGACATGGCACGTCCCTGTGTGTGTGGGGCATATGGTCCACGCCCATCCTGTGCCTTCTGCTGGTTGTGAGCCCAGGAAAGTGTCCTTCTCCCTGTCCCTGGCATCTCCTGAGCCCTGCTGAGCACTGCACAACTCGTGCCATGGGGGGTGGAACAGACTGATCAGGTGTGGGGGAGCTGGATGCTCAGAGCCCCCGAGGAGCTTCCCATAGAGACATCACCCTGCTGCAGATGGAGATGGGAGCACGGAGCCACCTGGAGCAGCGGGCACTGCTGGGAGCTCGGGGATGCCCGGGGCAGTGGTGGAGAGGAGAGGGAGCAGACTCAGGGAATGAGATCTCTGTGCTAGACCCCTCCAGGAGTGACCTGAGAGTACCCCTGGCCCTGCAGTGGGCGCTGAGTATTGCCCCTGTGCCCTCCCAGGCCCCACAGACAGGAATGGGCTGGTTCTGGCTCAGCTGCTGCTGCAGCTCCTTTATTCATTTATCATCAAAGTCCCATCTCTGAGACGTGACAGAAAACACACAGATGAGGGAAAGAAGTAAAGTTTGCCGAGCAGGGTGGGAATTCTGTGCTACTTGGGGGACTGTGCCCTACTTTCTGGTGTTTCTTTCCCTCTCTGACAATACTCCAAGGGCAAAGCCTCTGAGGACCCCAAGCCCTTGACCTTCTTCGTCAGGCAGAGCTGCTCAGACGCAGCCTCCCCGACGGACCCTGGCTGGTGTCAGAATCAAGGATGTTGATTGCATTCAGATTCTAATTTACTCAACTTGCTACTAGGAAGTCATCAGAAAAGATGGTTTAAAATCATTCAGGGAAAACTCAGAGCATAAAATTTTAATTGCCACCTTGTGAAATGAGGTTCTCCTGGGCTGGCCAAGCCTGGCTGCTGTGCTGGGGTGGATGGAGATGTTCCTCACCAGCTCTGTTGCTGTAGGCAGGAGGATGGAGATGGAGACAATCAGCTGCTGTAGCTGCTGCAGGATTTGATCCCTACAAGCAGTGTAGGGACAACACTTTGCTGGACACCAGCAGTGGCCCTGGGTCAGGCACTCCAGGTACTCTGCTCCCATCAACACCCAAACTTTCATCCCTTTAGCAAAACCCTTTTGACATCTGTAAGAGCTTCCACCTCTACCTCTGCAGCAGGATTGCATTATTCATGATAACCTGGTTAATAGAATAATTCTGCTTGGTTTCGACTCAAAATTGCCCATGAATAGCCTTCAGGTTTAGTGATGTAATTCAAAACAGAGAATAAAGACCCCTGGGTACGTGGCCAGCCCCTGAGCCTTGGGACTATGGAATGCTGCCTCTCCCTGGGCACACACTCCAGCCATGGAGCTCTCTGGGGTTTCTCTTTGAACAAACTCATGTAAATCCATCCCAGATACCTTGTGAAAATCTCCTTGATCCTCTCTGGCCCTGCACAATAATCTGTACCCCTCAGGTGCTGAGGGAACGGGGCAGGTGAGGGAGGATGGTGCCAGCACAGACACGGCCTCACTCCTCTGCAGAATGCCACAAGTTTGCAAGTGGAAACAATAAAATGCCTCTGCCTTCCCCCTCATCCTCCCTCTGAGCAGGCTCCTGGCCTCACACAATTATTTATGTCCTGGAAGAGGCAAATCAAAGGTCATTAAGGCAAGTCCAGCAGCAGAGAGACAGATGTGCTGTCAGAGTGGGGCTTTGCCGGGCAATCCAAGCTGCTCCCTGCTGCCTCGGGCACTCCTGTCACCTGCCAGTGTCCCCAGGTACCTCGGAACCCACGGATCAATAAAGCCACACTGGGGCTGGGGTGTGAGTGTGCCCAGGACAGCATCGATCCCTCTCACCGCAGAGAGCAGAGTCTGTAATGGGCTGAGATGAGCCAGGGCTGACGGATCCTCGAGCAGTTGGAGATCAATAGCTTTCATAAAGCAGACTGAAAAATAGGGGAGAGGCCTAATGGCACTGGAGTGCTGGCCTACACTTACACAAGAAAAACAATTTGAGGAGGACCAAATAGCAACATTGATCATGCCACTATTTCCCCATTTTTATCTTTCTTTGGGAAAGTTCTTAGCTAACTCCAACATCCCAAACCTCCCAAACCTTTCTTGGAGCCCCGGTGCAAGCAGAAGCTGCATGTGGCATTGCTGCTTTTTGCACTCCCACTGTGTTGAGCTGCTTGGGTTTAACCCTTACTTTAATTAGGAAAACTCCCTGGACAGCCCCCCTCTCTCTCTCCCTGCACTGTCAAACCCTTGGATTGGAGGGAGAAAGGAGCATCTCCTGCACACAGGGACAGGGGCAGAGGGGCTCTGCTCTTGTATTACCCTGGTCTGCCGCCCACCCTGCCCTGTGCTGTGGAACACACAGTGGGCCCCACCCTCACTGCGACAACTGGTGGGAGTTTTGGGGCTGAACACGTCCCCTCCAGGGTGCCAGAGGTTCTCCATCCCTCTCAGGGAGCTGAAGGCAGCCAGAGCTTCCCCAATGGCACCACTGTGGTCACAGGACACGGCCCCACGGCAGCTCACAGGAAGAGTTATGTGCTCAGGATTAACTCCGTGCTGTTCTTGGCAGCACCTGAGCAGATGATTTATCTTGGAATACACCTGCCTCATTTATTACTTTTTTAGAGGTCTGTTCTGCAGTTGTGGATAAGTTCTGCCAAACAATGCTGGACTGGGGTTTTCTGTGGGATGCCATATCTGAAACCTGGGGCTATATTGGAGTCTGTGGGGAGTGCGTTCAGCTTGTCATGGACTTAATAAAGTTTATTAAGTCTTTGAGCCTTTAGAGTCTGTCTGATCCTTCATCGGGGCTTACAACTAAACTGTCAGGGAAAATAAATTTGCTGCTCAGGGGCAGGTGGTGAAATCGCCGTGGGTGCTAGGGCAAGGCTGGCAGGAGGACTGGGCAGAGAGGAGTGACCACAACCAGAGCTGGGTTACAGCCAGGGAATCTCAGCCTTTGAGGGAACAATTTGAAGAAACTGCCATGGAAGTTATGGTAAGGTCAAAGTGATAAAGCACAACACATTCATTGGTTAAAGCAGTTCAGAAGAGATTTATCTGCCATGTAAGCAAGAATCGTGGCAAGATTGGCTTGGTGCCAGTACCAGAGAGATGTCCTGAGACTGTGAGCTGGTGGAAAACCCAGGGAGGCTCCAACAAGAGATCATGGAATCATAGAACACTAGGATGGGTTGGAAGGAACCCTAAAGCCCATCCAGTCCCACCCTTGCTATGGGCAGGAGCATCTTCCACTACCCCAGGTTGCTCCAAGCCCCATCCAGCTTGGCCCTAGACAGTTCCAGGGATGGGGCAGCCACAGCTTCTCTGGGCACCAGTGCCAGGGTTTTACTGCCCTCATTTAAAAAAAATATATCCAATCTAACTGGACCCTCCTTCAGTTTAAAACCATCGCCACCTGTCCTATTTAGACCTTTCCCTGTCCCAGTCATGGCTGAGAACAACAAAGGGGGATAAAACCGGTGATGGACAAACCCAACCCTCACCCTGCCTGCAGCCTCATGTGGTGTTTCTCTGGACCTGGGGCTCTGTGCTGGTGTTTTGGGGGCTGAACAAACTGGGGACATTGTTCCTAAAATCCTGAGGCAGGAGGGCACTGCCAGAACTCTTCTGAAACAACCTCTCCATCAGCCTCCTCATGGCAGGTCTATCAAGCTGGAGCTATCCTGGGAGAATTTCAATCCTTGGAGACTGAAAATAACCCAGGCAAAACCCCTTGTGAAATGTCTCCTCTCCATCACTTCAATCCCATCCACTCCACAGAGCCACAGGGAAAAAGGGCCCATCTGTTTGGAGTTTGCTTTGAAAAGGAAAACCACTCTTCTGGGACAGCATCTCCCAGCGCCTGCTCCTCATCCGCTGATCTCTGCAACCTTGGCACAAGGAGCATCTCAGCAACGATTTTTCAGCACACCCGAGTGCAGGAGAGAGCCTGATTTACAATTATCCTTCAGTTACAAAGGTAATTTTAACTGGGATTAGCTGATCCTGTAAAGTAATTGAAGCCAGGAGGTCTGGGGCTGCTGCGCTGTTATTATCACCAGATGCCATCGGAGAAACAAAGAGTGAGGGCTGTCTCCAAAAGTGTGTCTCAAAACCTTCCAACTCCATCTCTCCAGGTATGAAGGGAGGGGGAAATCTGACAGGCAGGGAGAGGGGGAGACAAGTGTAGGGATGAATGAGCAGTGATCCTAAATGGATCAGGATGGACAAAGGGAAGGTCAGGGAGGCAGTGAGGAAAAGGGCTGCTTGTGGGCTGAACTCCTGCCCAGGGGCCTCTCTCCAGCCTGCTGTGTGGAAGGGGTGTCTCTTCCAGAAGGACAGCACTCATTATCCCTTCTTTTAGATAAAGAAACCATCCTGCAATTAAATGAGGAACCCCACCTACCCTCACTATCTTGGGACACTTTGATACATTTGCAAATGCCGCAGCTGCATTTGGGTTCCCCAGCCCAGCTGGTACTCCTGGCCCTCGCTGCCAACTCTCCCCAAATCAGAGAGCCCTTGGTGGCTCTCAGGACACTGGTGCTGCTGTCCCAGCTCTGCCTGGAGTGTGGCTGCTGACCTGGCACTGGCCCCAGCGTGTCCCTGCAGTGAGCACTGCGTTGTGCAGGAGTTCACGTAATTGCGTGGAGGG
Organism: Erpornis zantholeuca; assembly: GCA_013400515.1. NCBI lineage: Eukaryota > Metazoa > Chordata > Aves > Passeriformes > Timaliidae > Erpornis > Erpornis zantholeuca. The sequence continues at coordinate 609,810 of VZTN01027139.1, read as the reverse complement.
ATTTTGGCTCCTCTGAGAAATCACCAGATCCCGTAGGTGGTGGCTGGAGGGAAGCAGGAGCATGGGTAGGAGCGTGAGGAACACAAAGGGAAGGGCTGGGAGCTGCCTCAGCCTCTCCCTGCAGCACCCCCAGGCATGGTGGGGTCCGGCTGCCAGCCTGGCAGAGTCATCCCAGGCACAAGGGACCCTCCAGCCTGGCAGAGCCACCCCAGGGAACATCCCAGGACCCATGGGAACACCCGACTGGAGCAGCTGGGTTCTCTGGCAGGGGCTCAACTGGCACCTGCTGCTCGGGTTGTCCAAATTGTCCCCATGTGGCACCACCCCGGTGGCATCACTGCCACACCTGAGGGTGGTTTAGCTGAAACACCTTCAGCTGCCAGACACCCCCAGAGCAAAGTGGGACCAAGGCACTGCCCTCGCTGACAACAGCCCAAGATGCATTCAATTGAAATATTTCTCCTTGTTCAGTAAAACAAGTGAAGTTTTAGGACAGTTCAAGTGCAATTAAAGCTGTCATGTCACAGATGTGGGGTACAGTCCTGTGTAATCAGATGACAGCAATTCCCACACAGGACTAGATCTGATCCTAAACTACACATCAAGGTCCCTTCAACTCCACACCAGAGGGAGAAAAACCCCAAACACAATCAGGAAGAAAACACAATAAAAAGGAATTGCTTCTGCTGGGATTGCAACCAGCAGCGATCGCTGTGATTTGCACTAATCAAAGCCAGCCCGGCCCCGTCTGCTGGAATTATCTCTCCCACTAATCCCCAATGTGTTTCCTATTTGGGCTCTTCTGAGCTTCCCTGTGGAGCAGCCTGGGTGAGCCCATGGTGGGACTGGCAGGGCTGGAGCCCCCCTTCCCAGAGGAACACCTGGGGCCACTCCACTGGCCCTGGGACTGTGGAGAAGGGTGACAGTGACTGTCACCCCTGGGGGCAGGGGGATGCTCCCACTGGGGGCCCCTACATCCCAAGAACAGGAGCATCCCAGCACCAAGATGATTCAGCTCCCTGTGGTTCCTGAGCTTCTCTCTTTTTAAGGTCAAAGCAAGGAACTGTGTCCCCCAGAGCGCTGCTAGGGCAGAGGGTGGCTGAGACATAATCAGGAACCTTCCCCAGCAGCACAGGGAAAGGAGCAGGACCATCCTGAGATATCCTGTCATCCTCATCTTTAACGAGGGTCAGAGGGAACAAGAGACTGTACAGGTAAACCTTTATGGTGATTTAGTTCTTCATAAAAACTAATTTGTTTCCAGCACAAAACCATTTGTCATGGCAAAAGAGAAAAAAAAAAGAAAGTGAATAAAGGGAAAAAAAGGAAAAAAAAAAACCCAGGAATATTTCTGGCAGTTTCTGCTGCTCCACCAGCAGCACTGCTCTGTCCTCTCACCCCTCTGGCTCCACTGTGAGGAAAACAGCTCAGTGTTCCCAACACCATCTCTGCATCTAGGGCAGCAACACTGTGGGAACATGGGTGTCCCCATAGTGGCACAGGTGATAGACTTGGGGGGTGTCCCCATAGTGGCACGGGTGACAGACTTGGGGGGTGTCCCCATAGTGGCACGGGTGACAGACTTGGGGGGTGTCCCCATAGTGGCACGGGTGACAGACTTGGGGGGTCTCCCCTTGGCACTGCCTGGAATGGCTGGTGTGTGCTCACATCCCTTGGTGCAGCCCCACAGGCTGCCCTGGGAACCCCCTCCATCCCCACCCTTTCCATCTGTCCTTACTGGGCTGTTTATTTGGTCCAAACATTGGGCTGGCAGTTTGAATTTGCATTATTCCTTGCTTGTTATTCTTTACCCTGAGCAGTCTCAGCCAGCGACTCGGGGAGCACAAACCTGTGGTGGTCTCAGGGCACAGCTGTGCCTGCTGGGGATGGGCCTCACCTGGGGGGACCTGGGGGCTTCACCCGAGGGCCACACTCTGGGACAGCCCCGTGCAGCCCCGAGTGGCATGTGGGGGTCTGGGGGGTTCCTCTGGGGGCCACACTCTGGGACAGCCCCGTGCAGCCCCGAGTGGCATGTGGGGGTCTGGGGGGTTCCTCTGGGGGCCACACTCTGGGACAGCCCCGTGCAGCCCTGAGTAGCAGAGCCGGGGCTGGAGTGAGCAGCTCTGGTGGCTTGTGTGTACACAGAGCAACACGTGAGTGGTCATGGACATCAGGAGGGATCACCCAGGCGCTGGGACAGCTGGGAGAGGTACCAGGAGGTGTGGGGGAGCAGGAGGGGTGATGCCCACAGAAGCAGGACTGGTGATGCTCATGGGAGCACTCAGTGATCCAGGCTGGGTGACAAGGTGGGGATTGGTCACAGTCACAGAATTGATCATTGGACTCAATGATCTTGGAGATCTTTTCCAACCTCAGTGATTCTGGGATGCTGTGACTGGTGCAAAAAGGGCTCTGCACAGCTTAGCGGGACTCCAGGTGGGTGCTGGCTCACTTTCATTTGACATGGAGGGTTTTGGCTCTCTGTTGGCCAGCAGGACAGGTAATGACTCCATTGCCAACTCTGAAATAACCCAAACAATTCTCACTTTGCCAAGAGGCTGCACATCCCACTCAGACCTCAGATCCAGGAGCTTCAACACAGGAGCTGGAGCCAGAAGCAGCCCTCCTGCAATAGATAAACCTCCCCACTGCATCCCTGTGTCGCAGGGGAGGCAGTGCCAGGATAGGGGACAGGAGACTTTTCCTTTTTCTATGGAAAGCTGGCAGGTACAGGACCTACCAGCACAGACAGCTCTGCAAGGGCACTCAGTTCATCCAGTACAACCCTTTGCCAAAAAAAAAAAGGAATCAGGTAAACCCAATCTGAGATGAATCGAAGGAAAGTGTGATCAATTCACTGGCGGAGTGTGAGTGATGTCCACAGCCAAATTCTCTGAGTAAACTCTCCATCATGGATTATTCATTCATCTCAGCTGCTTATGAGGAAAGAGCAGAAAGCTGAAAATGTTCCAGTGCCAATTATTTATTGAAGGGATGTTCTCCTTGGCGGGCTCAGAACACTCAAGCACGGTGTTTATCCTGCTTTCCTGGGGAGAGGTTAGATCGACAGAAATGGGGGAAATCTCTGCCGGTGTTCAGGCTGAATTTCCCTGTGTTGAGTTTCATCACCTTTATTCACAGCTTCACTGCTTTTGGGCCATTCTGGACAATATTTCTTCCTTTTCAGTGTTTACACCCTTCAGATATTCCTAGACAGCCATTATACTCCCCATTAGTCTTCCCCTGGCCTGCTGTATTTCCTTATTTTAATCTTTCCCCATCATCAGTCCCTCCTGCCCCTTCATCATCTGTGCTGCTCTTCCCTGAATTCCCTCTGATTTGTCGGCATCATTCTTGTTTATGATTCTGAGATCTCATTTAGCATTTGATTTCTGCCAAAAATAAAATTGAGCTTGATTGTTTTCGCTGATGACTGAAGGAGACATGAATTGTTGCTTGGAAAACAGTCCTTGAGACAGCAATATGTGAGGGAGGGGAAAGCAAGGCAGCTCCATCAGGCAGACAAACACCCAGATGATGTTTGCTCCGGCTCGATTGGATCTCGGGATCTGGGATGTGCTGACAGTAATAGCCCCCACTATTGGAGTGTTTAGCTTTTAAACAGAAATGGGAGTTATAACTCAGGCCCTGGCATAAATCACCAGGCCAGGAATATCTCCCAGGTACAGGCCTGCACAGTAAACTGGGCTGAAATTCCTTGTCCTTGAGGAAAGGGGCAAAATTGCAGCTTCCTTTGTGTGGGAAAGCGGGGGGGGGGAGGTTTGAGTTGGATCCAGCAGTTTGGTCATCGAGACCTTCAGCTGGGAAAGTCACAACAGGTTTTGGCAGGGAATGTCTGGATTGCCATGGCGTTGGGAAAGAGAGTGGCGAAGGGCAAAGTGAGGCTGCAGGAGGATCTTCATCCAAGGAGGGAGATCCAGCCTGGCCACCCTGAGAGCAGCACAGGGACTGGTGCTCACTGCCCACACCTCTCAGGGCTGTCCATGGGCAGGTGTCTGCCTGTACCTGTAGCTGCATCTACACCTGTACCTGCCTCTGCACCTGCACCTGGATGGAGCTGTGGTGTGGTGCTGAGGGTCTCCACCATTTCTGGCCATCAGGTGATGTAATTTCTCTCTCTAAATGCAGGTTTAGGGACCTGCTGTTGCTCACCTGGAAGACCAAAAGCTGGATGGCTCCAGCCTGTGGCTCTTCCAGGTGTCTCCTCGTGGCTTCTCTGAGGAGGACTGACCTCCCTGCCAATCCCACACAGCGACTGGTACTGTCCACCAGGATCTCTTCAGCCACCACTGGGACAGTGCAGCTGCCACACATGGAATCAGAGAATGTTTGGGCTTGGAAGAGACTTCATCTAGTTAGAATATTCCATGGTTTTACTCTCTTGAGAAGTCACTGTGTGTGTCCGTGCCCGGGGAACCTCCCGGGCATGGCAGAGTGTGGGTGTGGGCGGATGGAAGCGAGCAGCAGTGACCTGTATCCTGTATCCATGCAGGAGCAGGACCTGGGGCTGAGGAGCAGCACCGCAGGAGAGGGGCTGCACATGGAAATCCCCCGGATCTGAGATCCACATAAACCCACGGAGGAGGTGGGGGTTGGTTTCCCCTGGGAAGCAGCTACCTTCCAGGGAGACCCAAACAGAGGATCTGTATCTCCGGGGGATTTCCATTTAAATGCTCCTTGGCAAAATCCCCTTAAAAAGCTGCTGATGACTCGTGGAAAGCTTTGGAAAACATGCTAATTGCTGGGAAACAATGCAGCATCTCCATGGTTAGAGCCCCTCTGCTTCCCTCCCTCCCTTCCCGGCACCACCAGAGGCATTTCCATGAGAAGGGCAGCTTTGTCTCTCCGGACTGTTCGTGCTGCTTATTCCTGCACCTGAAATCAGGCTCCAAAGTGTGGGATCCCTCAAGGCATCTCCACAGCAACCCCCCGTCCCTCCCCCGAGCAGGGTTTGGGACAGGGAGCTCCTGTCACCCCCGGGAGAGGGACAATTAGGGACGGGATTCATTAGCGCTATTACTATGCATGGCATGTGCTGCAGCAGCATCCCAAAGCTCCCGTCAGGATCAGGTATCCTGTGTGCTGGGAGTGTGTATAACTGCTGTCAGACACAGCCCCCGCCTCTGGAAACTCCACTGCTTTCTCCAAGGAACACGTGTTTCAGCAGTGGGGAGGATCCCGAGTGTCTCTTTGCTGTCACCTCCCACCGCTCCGACCCCACCAAGGGCTCTGTTCCAACGGGAGCGTCAGCTCTGGAATCAACTCCCTGCGCGGTGGAAAAAGCCATGGTACTTGTTGTGGCTTCATTTCCATTTGGTTTGTTTTGCTGTGGCAGAACTGGGATGGGATAGATGGGATTTCATCCCTTCCCATGGACAGCAGTGGCCTTTGGCTGGGGTAGGAAACATCCATGAACTTCCCCAGCCAAAGACAGGAAAATTGTCAGAGAGAGCTTTCTGCTCCTTGGACCATCTTGCAAGGGCTAATGATCCCTCCTGATGAGAGGGAGCAGGGAGAGAAGGGGAGAGGACCCTGGTTTTAAACACAAGGGAAATACCTGTAAGGAAAACCCTAATCCTGAGCGTCTGTGCCCCATGATCCGCCTGCTCCTCGTGCCGGCGTCTGAGCCCTCCTTCGCTCAGGCTTTTGGAGACCTGCCCCATGAGTCATCATCTGAATCCTAAATAATTCATTGGGGTAGGGATCTACAGAGACATTCCGGGTTTGCTCAGGAGCAGGTGGATATCTTCCTCTTGCTCAGGGGGACAGGGACAAAGCGATGAAAGAGCAGGGCGCTGTGCAGGGAGAGGCACGTCTGAGCCGCACTGCGGGAACACGGAGAGTTCCCATCGGCCAGGGGACGGCCAGGAACACACACAGCAGCTACAAGATGACAACAAAGCAGAGGGATGGCAGCAGTTCCAGTCCCCGAGCTGGCACTAGGCAGCCAAGGCTGGCAGAGCCATGCCTGCAGCAGGTGCAGTGCGAGGCGTGTCTGCGGACGGGGAGTGGGATGTACTCGGGACACTCATTATCCAGGGCAGGAGAGGTTTCTAGAGGAAACAATCCCATGAACGCTCACTTCCCCACACCCAAATTCCTCCTTTTTCCTAGAGAGGCAAGACCAACATGGCTTTTTCATCGCTTTGCATCCGAGCAAGGGATTAACTGTCCGTGGTGCCTCAGTGCAGACTGGAACCTTTCCAGGAAGTCAGCACCCTGGCGCTGCCTCTCCCTCTAAACGCTTTGGCTTCCTGCAGGAAAATTAAATCCATTAACAAGTTCCACTCCTGCTCGGAATTCAAGGCTAGAACTGTCAATGCTTTGGGAAGGAGCTAAATGGGGGGATTTCCATAACAATCAGCAGCTACAGCATTAATCCATAGTCATATTAACCTGGGATGACAAGGACACGTCTGGCTGTTCTCTCTAATGTAATCTGCCATTGTGCCCGGCCCCGCTGAGCCTGGCTTTGTGCCGGGCCTGGGCTGGGAGCAGCTCCTCTCCCCAGCTCTGGGCACGGCTCAGAAACGAGAGAGGGGAACCCAGGCAGGGGAAAGCATTAATATGTTGTGCTCGTGTGTGTGTGTGTGTGCCTAGTGCAGGTGTGGGCACACGTGTGTGTGTTCACAGTCTCTCCCTGTGCCGCGGCTGCCCCAGGCTCTGTGCACGGATGGGTGTTGGTGTTGGGTCTTTGTGAGGTGTCAAATACACCCGGCAAACAGAGGAAAACGGTGGAAATTCCAGTGTTGGATCAGGGCTCTGTGAGGGAATGTGTGGATGTAGCAGCAGGTGGATGTGTTGGGTGTTCAGGGTGTTGTGGCTCCCGGGCTCAGTCCCTGCGGATCTGCTGGCACAGGGCTGCTGCCGTGCCAGGCCCTCGCAGGTGGAGTTGGTGACAATCCCAGTGGTGCCAGGGCAGCTCAGGTGGATGGCAAAAGCGTCCTCTGCTCCTTTAGAGCACTGGCAGCATGTCCCCTGCAGCCCTGGGCAGCCCCGCTGGCCCTTCTCTTTCCCTCATTTTGCTGTATTGGCCTTCCTAGAAGCAGCACCTTCTCTGTGTGTGGAAGGTGCCCTGAGCCTGCTGCAGGCTTAGGACATGGATACAGAGCTGCAGGCCAGGACACCCCACCCCACATGAGCCTACTTTCTGGCCCTTCTCTTTTCAAAGATCTTCCAATCCATTCCATGGTTTCTGTGTTACTATTTAGTTCTTTTGTAAAGGGGGTGGAAATTGGAAACTCTGATTCACCAGGATCTTTGCACAGAAACTTCACACGCTGGAACAATTAATTATCCATTAAACCCTTTGTCTGTGTCATTGCATTGTTCCAGTCTCCCATTGAAGCCCCTCAGCAAGGCAGTCGGGCTGCCAGCCTGCGAGTGTGGCTAATCAACTGACGAGCTTAGAAATACAATAGACACAGCAACATGGTGCTCTCAGAGCACCACGATACCCAAGGGTCTCCAGCCACTCCAGAAAACATGGAATTAGCCATGGCTTGGCCCCACTGCAGGCCAGCAGAGCTGAACAAGATATGGTGCTAGCAGATGTGGCACTAAAACGCTTCTCCTACCAGCTCCAGCATCATGGAATGATTTGGGTTGGAAACTCCGTGTTGTTGCACCCCCTGCCATGGACAGGGACACCTTCCACTATCATAGGTTGCTCCAAGCCCCGTCCAACCTGGCCTTGGATGTTTCTAGGAATGGGGAGTCCACAACATCCTTGGGCAACCATCTCTGGGCATCATGGATTCAGGGAGTGATGGGGACATGCAGGTGGCCAGGTCACACCGAGTGATGGGGACAGCGCCCAACAGGGCAGCAGCTGCAGGGCAGCACTGAGGTATGAGGTGGTTTTAATGGGGAAAAACTGCTGAGAAACTGGGAAAATTTCAACTTAGCTGAGGTTAGAGGTGACGCTTGTGTCTGGAAAGGTGTTGCTGTGTGGCTGAAGTCTGGGAAAGCAGCATTGGAGGGAAGCAGGTGGAGGCATGAGATCTTTGAGGATACTTTTAATGGCAGAAATTTTGTCTCCGTTGTATTTAGGCCTTAATTACAGCAGCCATAAAGGTGTTTATTTCCTGGCGACGAATGGCGGGCCAAGGAGAGAACTCTCTCATCAGCGCTTACAGGTTTCAATTACTTTTTCTCAATTATGTTTATGTTTTCCTTGCAGCTTTCGGGAACAGCCCGTGGGCAGAGGCACTGTTCCCAGGAGGACAGAGAAGGTCAGGAGACCAGGCCACAGAGTCTGGAGAGCTTTGGCCGAGGTCAAAGCGGACAAAGAACAAAAATTTAATTGCGAAAGTGGATGAAGAGGCCTTTAGATGACCACCAGCCAAACCTTGAGCTTTCAGTGCAGTTTTTTAGTCCTGTCTCACTGGCCTCTTAGTGCCTACCCCGTTATGGCCTTTGCATGCCCGTGGGACACCTCTTTGCCCTGGCTGGGAAATGCGTGGCTGTGTCTGTCACGGGCAAAGGCTGCTGCAAAAGGCTCTGCTTGCATGTCACTTTAACACAGCCATGGCCACGAGTCCCTCACAGGCTCTGGAACAATGAACAATGAGCGATAAAAATCCAGAAATCACTCCCAGGTTTAGCCTCCCAAAGTTGAAATTTTTCCACGACCATGCCACAACCCCCCAGCCTCGCAGCCCTGGAGAGGAGCAGAGATAAGAGCAACTATCAGCTTGAAGAGGCTCAGGCAGATAAGCATCTTGCCTTGGAACAGCCGATAAAGCTGCAAGCTGGGAGGAATCTATGCCAGAGCTTGGGAGCCACAGGAGCCTGGGCTGGGAATGTCTCTTTAGAGAAGGGCTGTGGATGTCCTGCAGTGTCACTGACCTGTGCAAGAAGCCTCCCCTTGTGATGAATTCTAGTTCCCAGCCCTTCCCCTGGATGGAGCCCAATGGGCTCACAGCTCTGCCCCTCACCTGGTTCTGTCCCTGCTCTGGCTGTTGCCTCCCTCCGCTCTCCCAGGTGTGCTCTGTGTGTGAAAGTCTTTTTTAAGAGGGAAACGACAGGGAAATGGCCTCAAGCTGCACCAGGGGAGGTTTAGATTGTACATGAGGAATAATTTCTTCACAAAAACTGTTGCAAAGCATTGAACATGCTGTCCAGGGCAGTGGTAGAGACACCATCCCTGGAAGTGTTCAAAACCAGTGTGGGTGTGGCACTGCAGGACAGGAGGACGTGATTTAGTGGTGAACCTGGAGGGGTTAAGGTGACCATTGGACTTAATGATGTTAAAGGTCCATTCCAACATTAACAACTCCATGATTGTCTTCGACAATGTCACTGGTTGCCTTCTTTATGTGGAGCTGTTCAATCTGGGATTCCCTCCTAATCCTCCCACAGAGGGTCCTAATCGATCTCACATCTTCTTTTGAAAGCTGCTAGGGAAAGAACCAAAAATATCCTTCCCTTTGCCCTGCAGAGGGGGAGCCTTGGGGTGGGCAGGAGGCTGCTGAGATCCCAGCCAAGACCTGGGAACACAACATGGAGGGTGAGGGAACCACTGCCTCCAGCCCCATGGCCATCACTGCCCCGGGTCCTTTGGCTGCAGGGATCTCAGCACTAGGGGTGACAGCCCTGGCTGGATGGATAAAGGCACAAAAATGGGCACATTAACAGCTCCAGCACAGTTATTCCTGTTCCCTGTCCTGGACAGCTGTGAAGGCTCAGGCCCAGCCATGGTACTGGACAGGTGAGAGCAGGGGAGTGGCACCATGCAGGCAAAAATTCCTGCCAGGACACACAAGTATGTCCAACTCTTACCCAGTGCCATTTCTATTTCAGTTTGTCTCTGGGGCAAACCTCTGAGGTTGCCAAGTCCCCTCCTGCCCAGAGGTTCTTGTCCCCAGGTCCCCAGACAGGAGCACAGAGCCCTGTGAGGGCTGGAGCAGATTTGCTGACTCTGGGAGTGTTCTGTGCCGATGGCTCAGCGCTGTTCATTAGTCGGGAAGGAACTCGTCCCCAGCCCTCCCCCATTTCCAGACCAGGTGAAGACATGATTTATTGCACTCTTTAGTCATTATTCTCAGTTACCCAATTATGTTTTTTAAAGTTAAAAATGCAAGAACTTTGTTGCGGCTGCATCTGGGGATTCTGCAGCATCTGGAAGATTTGTAGGAAAATAAAACCCAGAGGAAACCAAGAACAGCAACACCAGCAGCCTCTTGAGTGCTACCTGGCAGCGATGTCCCCACCAGGTCACGGGGTGACAGAGCTCCCTGGGACTTGACCCCGGGCCTGGAGGAACCAAGTGCAGCTCATGCTGGGATGGGACATGCCATGATCTAGGGGATTTGGTCCTTCTTAGCAAAACCTGCTCTTGCCTACACTTGGGTCAATCAGCAGGGAGGGCTTGGCACAAGACAGACAAGGCTGCAGTGCTGCTGACTCAGCACTTCCCCTCACTGACTCCTCGAGTGCTGCCTCAGTGGGTTTGGAATCACTGGATCATCGAGGTTGGAAAAGCCCTCTGAGACCATCGACTCCAATGGCTCTAAGCCACCACTAATCCAAATCCCGAAATGCCACATGTCTGTTAAATCTCCCCAGGGATGGGAACTCCACCACTGCCCTGGGCAGCTGTGCCAGGGCTGGACAACACTTGGGGGGAAGAAATTTTCCTTAATATCCAATTAAACCTCCCCTGGAGCAACTTGAGGCCATTTCCTCTTGTCCTGTCTTGCCCTTGCCTGGAAGGATGGCTGACTTTTGGATGGGCGAAGATAGCAGAGACTCCAGCTTCCCACCACGTCCCATCTGTTTCCAGAGCCCAGCCCTGGAGCAGCTGGTTCCCAAAGGAGGATACTCTTGAAAGCCAGGGAATTCATTGCAGACTCCCAGGCAAAGTTAAGGTCTGGAGGGGAGAATAACAGAACTGATTTACTCGTGTTGGTATTTTTGCTTCTCCTCTCCCCATGTGAAGCACGTGGCATTCCTGCTGCTCAGGCATTCCTTAGGTGCAGGGTTATTTTTGCCAGTTTGCTGATGCTCAGATTCCTCCCTGCCTGTTTCCAGGTCAGGTCCCAGCGCACCTGGAGCTCCCCACCCCTTCCCTGTGCTTTCATCTCCCCAGCCCACTTCTGACCTGCCTCCTCTTGGGATCGCTCCCCTTCGGCTTCCCCTCAGAGGGCTGCAAGGGGAGCAGAGCCTCCCAAGACTCCCAGTGCCTTCACCACCTTCTCCAGCATCCCCACAGTACCCAGTGCCCAGATGTGGTCCTTTCCATGCCAGCAAATCCCCCCTGCCCAGACCTTGTCCTTTCCATGCCAGCAATCCAGATTTCCACAGGGTCCCCTGCCAGCATGGGGCTCTGCTTGAAGATCACCTTAGATGAGCATGTCTGGGGCACACAGAAATGTGTTTTTTTTCCCAGTTCAGTGCCTCCCCCAGCTCTCTGCTCTGCTTCCCTGTCATTGCCCCAGTGAGCTGAAAATGTCACCGCTGCCACCACAAGCACACGTGCCTGTGAGCCCAACGAGGCACTTAATTAGGGAGGGGAAGAGATGGTTTTCTCCTGCCTGACCACATCCCACCCCGGAGTCAGCGGCTGCTCAGAGCCACTGATAAGCACGAAGCTCAGTGTCCTGGTTTGCAGCCTCTTTGCAATTACAAATGCAGAAAATATAAAGAAAAGGACTTTCAATCATCTAAATTAAAGCTCTGAGAACTGCGCAGTTCCACTGCCTCAGATTAAACAATTGCAGCACTACAACTTTTCCTTCAGCCCTGATGAGGAATTTGGACAGGGCTCTGTTTCTAGGACAAGCTAGGATGGTTTTAAACTAAAAGGTTGGTTCAGGTCAGATACAGGGAAAATGTTTTTTACAGTGAGGGTGTGGAGGCCCTGACACAGGTGCCCAGAGAAGCTGTGGCTGCCCCATCCCTGGAAGTGTCCAAGGCCAGGTTGGAAGGGGCTTGGAGCAACCTGGGATAGGGGAAGGTGTCCCTGCCCATGGCAGGGGGTGGGACTGGATGATCTTGAAGGTCCCTTCCCACCCAAACTATTCTCTGAACTCCCCAGCCAGTGCCCTGGAGATGCAAACATCAGAACACTCTACTCCAGGGCCACAAGAGCTGCCTGCTCTGCCTTCCTCTTTTCAGCATCCCAGACCCACTCCTCCCTGGCAGGGAGGTGAGAAATACCTTCAATAGTGTCAATGTATTTCAAATCCAGGAACGTTTATTTCCCTCCTTGGAAGGACCAGGCATTCTTCTGACTGGCCATACACACTTGGTGACTGGCAGCACAAACCCTGGCCTTAATCCAAGGCAGTTCCCATCTCTGGAATCCTCAGATACTGATGCAACCATTCCTTACTCATTCCCTAATTACCTCATTACCCCTAGGAAAGAGGGAGAGCCTGTCCTTTCAGGAACGATCCCCATTCCCGAGGGAAAATCCTGAGGGGATTCTCCATTTCAGGCATTTCCCTTCAATCTGACAATTCCCTGCTCCACGGGGTGTTCAGGTGCTGTTTATGCAGGAAGAGAGCCGTTCATTATGCTGATGGCTGAGATGAGGGATAAGGGATTGCCAAGGAAACTCGGCTTTGCAGTGACATTCCAGGTGGTGACACCCACTTTTGGGAGAAGTGGGGGCTCACTCAGGGCTCACCCAGAGCCGAGGCACCCCTGGCATGTGTGGGGGTGGAAACAGCTCTGAGCCTGATGTCTCCTGGCTTCCCAGCACACATACAAACCCCCAAATTTAATTCCTCCAACTCTGACTGTTTTTTTTCTTTCATTTGCGCTACAGGATTTGGTTTGGGAGGGGTTTTGGGGGTGCTGAGCAGCAGGGGGTGGGGGGTCCCCAGGGGTCTCCTGTCTGGGAAGAGTCACTGCGGAGGTGGGAACAAGGGCTTTGCAGTTACCCAGAAACATCTGATGGCACCAAGTGAGAGAAGAGAGGGGTGGCCCAAGGCTTGGAGAGGAGTGCTGGAATTGAATCCAGCAGAAGCAAATCAGGAGTGAATGTCAGGGAAGAAATTAAAAGGCCTTCCAATGACTCTCTCGTCTAACTGGAATGGTTTCCCCAATGGATTGGGGACAAACTGTGACATGGGCTGCCGTGGACAATAGGGGATGATTTAACAGAGGGCTCTTTGGCATCTGCAGATGGCTCTGGTGCCCCCAGGCATGTCCTTGTGGCTCTTGAAGGCTCAGCTCAGCTCAGCACAGCACTGCACAGCTCAGCACAGCTTGGCATGGCTCAGTTTCTGTTTTCTAGGAAAAGCAGGCAGGCAAAAGGAGAAATGCTTTAAACAAACTAGACAAGGAAATGGGGTTGGAAGGAACTTGTCACTACTTAGGAGAAACCCAAAATAAATGGAACGCCATCCAGGCTCTTCAAACCAGAAATGTGACCTAATTTTCCTTCACAGTGATGAGCCAGCTCCCTCCCCCCAGCAAGATCTCTCTGCCCAACCCCAAATACCCAGCCAGGAGCCCTGGGACCCCCAGTGCCCCCAGCCCCAGGCTGGGCTCTGAAGCACCCAGTGCACGGGCAGGGGTCGGGTGCCCAGGGAGAGCCTCAGGGCACCGCAGGCAAAATATCAACAGCTGAAAACATCCACTGATGCTGAGTGTCCCTTCATGGCAAGTCCAGGGTAAGTGGTGGCTGTGGGTCACAGGTAAATCAAAGAATCATGGTTTGGGTGGGAAGGGACATTAAATTCATCCTGTTCCACCCCCTACCACAGGCAGGGACACCTTCCCCTATCCCAGGTTGCTCCAAGCCCCATCCAGCCTGGCCTTGGACACTTCCAGGGATGGGGCAGCCACAGCTTCTCTGGGCACCCTGAGCCAAGGCCTCACCACCCCCACAGGGAAGAATTCCTTCCCGATATCCCACCTAACTCTGGTGTCTGGGAAGCCATTCTCCCTTGTCCTGTCCCTCCAGGCCCTTGTCCAAAGTGACTTGGGCTGTTGGCTCTGCTGTTGGGGAAGCTGCCTGTTGTGGCACTTTGCCATGGGAGGTGACAGGGCTGTCCTGACCCTGCTGCCACAGTGTGTGTGGAGCTGTCGGAGGTTCCCACACCTCTACACCCAGACACAGCACCTGGAATATCTGTGGCTTTTTTTATCTCAGAACAAGGAGTGCACGTAGTAATTGTATTGCAGCGTGCAAACAGCAGAACAAACACAATCCTCAACTTGATAGGAGCAGGGGTTGTTGTAGCTAGGAAAAAAAATGATCAAAAACATGTCACACAGGAAAAAGGGTTTCCATTCACAAAGAAATCATTATGGTTAATTTAATTCATTGTAGCATTTAATATAAAAAAGCTTTTCTACAGAGACTGGGAAAAAAGCCAACATTTATATATAAATGGGTTTTATTTTAAAAGCTAATGCAGTGGGCAGGATGCTTCGGGGTTATTTTCTCTCCCTCTTTCTTTCAGCGCATATGCAAAGCTGGTATTGTATCCAAAAAACAAGGAATTTGCTGCTATCTAAAGTTTACAAATTGCTTTTTTTCAAAAGCACCATTTCGTGTCCCTTAGAAATGGAAATGACAGGGTTTTATCTCCTCGACTGCCTTTCTCTCTGCTTTTTAGAAGTTACTTATATTAGTGTCCAAGGCACTGATTTGCAGAATGGGCTTTAAATATTCTGTCACTGCCGTTCCTGGAATGCCTGACAGCCCCGGCTCTTACAGGGATGCAATTTCCAAACGCTGCTAACCTGGGTGTGCTCCCGGAGCTGCCCTCGGAGGCTGCAAGGAGAATCAGCTGTGTTTGTGCAGGGGACAGATGGCTCCTGAGTGACTGGTCTGATCAAATACCTTCAGCCAGGGAATTGCAGGGGAAGGAAGCATATGGCACATCCCACGTGTGCCCTAAGTGCGGGGTGGGCAGGGACACAGCTCCCAGGGCTGGGACTGTGTGTGGCACTGGTGCCCTGGGTCACACAGAGAGAGGAGAGTGCTGGGGACAGGGCTCGGGGCGGGCAGGTGGCACCCCCCTGGTGCAGAGCAGAGCCACCTCTCCACTTGCCACTCCTGGGGCTCCATGTTCCCACAGTCTGTCAGTGATCCTTGGATACAGAGCCTCTCTCTGCAGTGGGGCCAGGCTGGAAACCTGTCCTTGGGTATGAGCTGTGCCACCCTGCCTGCCTTTCCCACTTTCTACCCTGCTTTTCCCTTGCTGCTACTTCACCCTCTTATTTCCATGTCCCTACTCATGGAATCACAGAATGGTTTGGATTGGGAGTAACTTAAATCTCAACTTGTTCCAACACCTTCCACTATCCTAGGTTGCTCCAGCCTGTCCTGGAACCCTCTCTCCTTCAACCTCCTTTTGTGTATTTGAGGAGCACCATCTCATCCCCCTTGGATCTGTCCTCTCCAGGCTAAATGCACTCCAGTCTCCCAGCTCAGGTTGTGATTCTGAGCCCTCCAGATGCTTCCTTGCTCCCCCCTTGGCACTGCCTGCAGCTGACACATATGGCAACTCAACCTGTAAATGTCCTTGCCACCTCTGCACCTCATGCTAGGGCAGGATCCTGGTTGGATTTTTATTTCCCTTCCCTTCCTCTATGATATCCCTTTAGGGGTTCTCAAACTATTCACCAGTACCAGCAAATGCAGCCACATCACATCTGCGGAGCAGGGAAAATTATCCCACTGCGGAGCAGCTCAGCAGAAGCACCAGCAGAGCAAGGTGAAGCACCTTGCCCAAGGTCATCCAGGAGTGGGGAATGCCAGCCAGGGCACTCCCCAAAAACCCACGCTTTCATAGACACCTCCACAAAGCCATTTCCTTTGTAAAATGCCAACTGCTATTAAATCCCTGGACTTCTCAGCCCTGGAATTGCATCCATTACCCTCTCCCAGTGCTCGGGGCTCTATTCTGGCTGTATCAGCTGGCAGGACACCCTTGTCCTGGGGAAGCATCTGCACGAGGCCAGCGCTGATTTCTGAGGGGTTCAGGCTCCACCTGAGCACCTGCTCCTCAGGCCTGGGCTTGTTCCTGCTGCTGTCCAGGCACCTTGGCCGGGAGCTTCAAAGCAGGCAGGATCGGCCCTCTTCCAAAGGCATGGAATGCAAAGTTTGGGAAGCGTGCTGGAACCGCTACGTCTGTACCCACATCCCTGATTTATTACCCCCGCTGTCTGTTGCTGCTCAGGACCGGAGTTCCTGTTCAGGCCTTTGCTTTTCCATGCCAGTAGCTTTGGCTTTTCAGCAGGAAAGCTTTCTCCGTGGATTATGCAAATACTCTGTGCATTGTCGTTCCCTGTTTGCGTTACGTTCACCTTCCCTTTGCTTTGATTAATGCTCCCTCTCCCCCACATGCTTGCTCCAATATGTTTGTTTTAGGGATGGGCAAATGAGCTGGGAATAAGAAAAATGGAACTGAACCTTCACCCAAAACTTGAAGTGGGTGGTTTGGAAAAGAAACCCACAACAGAATGAATAAGGCTTTGAACCACAAAAATAGTTCCCTTGTTGGTGCAGCAGAGACAGTCTGGGCCCCAAAATGATGAAATGCTGTGTCCTCTGCAGTTTCCAGGAGCTCTCAGTTTGCTCGCCGCCACTCCTGCCCCTGGGCAGGCTCTTGCAGAGGGATCAGGGGGAGGGGATGCAGCCAGCCCCGGATGCTGCTGTGGGATTGAGCCCTGAGAGATGCAGAACTGCTCCGAGCTCTGTGCACAGCCCAGCCCCAGGATGTGGTGCGGAGGCTCACATAGCCATGGCCAGGCTGCCCGGGGAACACCAAAACTGCTCCAGAGAGTCTCTTGGGACCACAGAATCCCAGAGTCAGTGAGGCTGGGAAAGCCCTCCACGACCACTGAGTTCAATCTGTGCCCAATTCCCACCTTGTCACCAGCCCAGAGCACTGAGTGCCACATCCAGTCCCTCCTTGGACACCTCCATGGATGAGGACTCCATCATCTCCCTGGTCAGCCCCTTCCAAAACTGATGCCAGCCAAACCTAAATACCCAAATAAGCTTGGAAAAGCCCCTCCAGAGCCCTCTGTAGAGCAGGACTGCCAAGATGCCGAGAGGTGTGGCTGGGACAGGGCTTCAGGGTGCCCAGTGCTGGGCACAGGGGACAGTGCCCCAGGGACACCTTCCAAGGACAGGGAGCTCAGGATGAGGCAGTGGGACCTCACTGCCACTCAGAGGGCTGAGAACTCTCTGTCCCTCGTGGGGCTGAGTGTGGAGCCCATGGCTGGGGCCAGCACTGTGCCAGCTGAGCTGGGCACTGCTGGAGGGACACGCTGAGGTTTGGGCACCGTGGGCCCAAGTGCTGGTCACAGCTCCCACTCCCATCGTGCTAGGATTTGTTTGGGAGAACCTGTCAGAGCCTGGCAGGTTTCCCACCGCTGATGAAAGGAGTGAGGATGTCTGAGAGCTTCACAAGGTGATACAGCCATTAAGGCACCATGACACACTCTCAGAGAGGCACCGAAAACCAAGGGAGATTGGCAGCTCCGGGGCCTGGAACCAAACAAAGGTTGAAGAATCAGCGCTGGGTGTGCGAGCACTCGCGTGGGACTGGGCATGCTCGGGGAGTCACCATCCCTCATTCTCACCTCTCTGACAGCTCCCAACTTGAAGGAAGATGTAAGCAAACAGAAGGGTGGGAGCCCCCGCTTGCACTCCTGCCTGGAAATTATAAAGGGCCATTCACAGAGCTGCTTTTATGCCTCTAAATGAATGTTGTGCTGCTGAAAGGTGGGCTGGGCCCGTGGCCACAGGGTCTCAGCTTCTCCTGGGCACAGGTACAGTGCAGGTGAAGGGGCTGTAGCCTCCACACCTCCTGCCTGGCACAGCACCAGCGTCCCAGGAGCATCCAGCTCTGCCTTGGACATGGACTCAGCCCAGTGCAGTGCAGAGGTGCAGGATGCCTTGGGTGCAGAGGGAGGTAATCCCATCTCTCCAGGACAGTCCTGCCCATTGTTCTCATGAGAATTTTGCCACTCAAATGAACCTTGGATGCAGATCCTGCCTGTGGCAAGCGGGGTTGAAATAAAAATCTGCTTCATGCCCTGCAAAGAAACATGCTGATAGTGCCCAGTGCTGGATCTGGCTCACCCAGGCTTGGGCAACATGGGTGTCTGTGCCTGCTTTCCCAGGGATCCAGTCCAAGGCACACCAACAGAATGGCCCAATGAAATGGTTCCAAACAGCTTTCAGAGCCTCCTGCAAAGTGGTCACTGCATGCAAGTGAAGACAGTGGGAAACACAGGGCAATAGGGTGCAAGGGATGCAGGGGGTGATGCAGGGAGCAATGCAGGGAGATGGGCACAGGGATCCCAGGCTGGAATAGGGAAAAAGAGGTTCCCATCCCTGGCTCCCTGCCACCAGGACTGGCTCCTCTTCCCCGACCCAACCCGGGGCATCCAATAAAGGGGGAATTACAGGGCTGAAGTTCTGCACCATGCAAAGAGGAAGCATCAGCCAAACATTCCTGGCCCCCACCCCTTGCCATAATTAATAAACTCAAAGGAAATTAAACCACAAGAAGAAGAAAGCCCAAGCACCAAAGCAAGGCGCCCCAGCCCAAGCTGCATCACGTGCGGCACGGGGGAAGCGGCCCCGACGCCCAGGCAGAGCCACAGAGGTAATTGCAGTCACAGGGCGAGAGGCTAAACCAGCATGAAATGAGGCAGGGAACAGATATTAAATTTGCAAGCCCCGGGCAAGAGGACTCCGTTCAGTTTATTTGCATTAATCAGGTCAGGGGAGTAACCTTGTTTTTCCCCCGCAGGAGATACCATCAGCCGTTATTTGTTTCTCATGTGAAAGTATCACAAGGCACAAACAGCGGCTGGGAGAGGCTGGTGGGGCCCGGGCCACATCCACCCTGGCTGGGAGGAGCAGCTCAGCCAGCGCCAGGGCCGTGGTCAGGGGCTGGCCACACTCCATCCCCTGGGAGCCACCAAGGGACGGGATGGTGGCGGGACCGCTACCAGCACCAGAGGAGACCTGAGCTGGGGTGGGGTGAGTCAGCAGCCACACACCTGCTCCAAACAGCTCCTCACCTGCTCCCGCCTGGGCTTGGTGCGAGGGGAGAAGTTTCTTCAGCCAAGCAAATTCTTGGGCAAAAGAAAACCTCTCAGGGCTGCCCAAAAAGTCATGGACAGCCATGACAGTGGCAGTGCTGTGGGAAAGAGCCACGTAACTGGAGACTCTGTCACTTCTGGGGAGCTGTGCTTGTTGCATTAGGGACGGGGATGAGGTTGATGCCCCCCCACACTTTCAGAGTGACATGGAAGGGACAGTGCTCATCCCTTCAGACATGGCCTGGGGACATAGGTACACAGTTGCTGTCCCCCAGCCCCAGGCCAGTGCCTGGACTGGAGCAGTGGGAGCCCCAGGCACAGAGAGTGCCCAGCCATGTGAGAGCTGAAGGGACACATTTGGTAAAGGCTTGGCACGGCTGCTCCCAGGATCCCTGCCCATGGACCTGACTTGGCTGCTCCCAGGATCCCTGCCCATGGACCTGACTTGGCTGCTCCCAGGATCCCTGCCCATGGACCTGACAGGCTGCTCCCAGGATCCCTGCCCATGGACCTGACATGGCTGCTCCCAGGATCCCTGCCCATGGACCTGACAGGCTGCTCCCAGGATCCCTGCCCATGGATCTGGCACAGCTGCTCCCAGGATCCCTGCCCATGGATCTGGCACAGCTGCTCCCAGGATCCCTGCCCATGGATCTGGCCTCCTCCATGAAGTTGCTCTGGCTCACCATGGGCACTGGCCAGGGCACTCTGTGGCCATGCCCAGACTCTTCACACCAGCACCCTCCTAATGACGAGCACAGGAAAGAGGATGAGAGCAGCCACCCTGGGCCGAAATATCAAAGACAACAAGCATTTTGAACCTAATCCAGGCTGGCAAAGCCTTGAAAGTGGCCAGAAAAGCAAGTCCAGACCTCGATCCTGCCATTTCAAGTTTGAGAGTTTCTGGCAAAGTTAACTGGTGGGAGAAGGGGGAGTGGAGCTGTGCTTGTCCAGACCTCACCAGTGCTCACATCTGAAGGGGAAGCTCAGCTCAGACCTGGGAGCTGGCAAAACCCATCCCATGCTGGGGAACACTGGGGATTAGGGAATAACTGGGGCTGCACAGACAGGGATGGAAGCAGAGAGGCTGTGGGATATGTCCGAGTGCGCGGTCTCCCAGGTAGGGAGGGTTTGGGATTGTTTGCTTTGTCCGGCTACAAAAGGCAGAGCCCCTGTGCCCACCGCAGGGTTCAAGCAG
Source organism: Erpornis zantholeuca (assembly GCA_013400515.1). NCBI lineage: Eukaryota > Metazoa > Chordata > Aves > Passeriformes > Timaliidae > Erpornis > Erpornis zantholeuca. The sequence goes on along the minus strand of VZTN01027139.1, from coordinate 589,562 downwards.
GCTCTCCCTTTCCCAGGATCCAGCAATATTATCCAGCTGCTAAAGCTCGTGGAAGCGCTGAACTCTCCTTTCAAGCTCCTAAATAAATCAGAGCGGAGGGCAGGCGGCTGCGGAGGGGCTGCCGGGCAGGGGCTGCTGCCTCCTCGTCCTGCCAGATTGCTGCCTGTGCACAGACCAAAGCCATCTTCCAGCCGCTGATTTCACATTCCAAGGGAGCAGATTAATGCCTGCAAACTTCTCAGTGGAAGCATTCAAACGCTAATTGGTAGTTGCAAGTAATTAAAGTAATTTACTCAGATTATAAAGAAATTTCTTAACAGTGATTAAGCAACTCTGGGACGTGTGTAGTTGTTTGTAATCACTCCCCCAAGGGGATTAAAGCTCTTGGCTGTGTGTAATATGTCTTGTAACACCCTATGGGTCCTGTTGGCTCATGATAGCAAAGAACAGCTTGTTGGAAGAGATATAAATCAGGCCTGTGTGCACATAAAGTACCTCACATCGGGAACAGCTCTCCTTCACGCTCCAAGCCTGGGAGCACAACTCTGCAGCGAGGGCAGACATCCCATAAACAGGGCTTTGCTCCACAGGCAGCGGCTGTGTCATCAGTCACAGACACCGAAGGGAGAGGCAGAAGGAAGGGCAGGGCTGTGGGGGAGCACGAGCCACAGCGTGGGCACAGCTCAAGGCATGGCTGTGCTCACCTCTGCTCGCTGGTTTCCATTTGCGAACCCATGAAATAGGCATAAATCCACTAAAAAATACTAAATGGATCCACTCACTCAGTTGATTTAGTGCTCCAAAAGTAACGGAGGAAAACTGCCAGCTCTCTGTGAAGTTGATATCTAACAGATTACACTAAACCAGAGCTAATCAGCAGATTATCACTCTGATTGTTCCATGTCCTTGTTATCCCGGCCAAGCCTCCAGACCTTGCTCAAACCCGGATTTAGGCTCAGGGAGGCAATTCGTGCCACATCAGCAGGGAGGAGGGAGCCCACATTGCTCATCTGTGACATAAGGATTTTTCTTGCTTGCATTTCACTTTTACTGAGTGGCTGCAGGGAAATATTCCCGTGCTAGTCCTGGAATGTGCACACGGGGCTGAGCGGGGCTCGGAGTCACGGCACAGAGAGACGCCTGGAGCTGGTGCCCTTCCCAGCACAGGGAAGCTCCTTTCCCATAAGAAGGGATCTCAGAGCCAGGCCCCTCTGCCCTGCCTGGAGCAGATTCCCTGTAGCTGTGGGACTCCTGCAACTGCAGTAAGATGCTTTTAGCACATAAGTCCTGGGAGCCAGGCAATTCCCAGGAAAACATTCCGCGTGTGTTGCAGCCTCCTCTCACACCCGATGCCTGCGGTCTCACCACCCTGCAGCACCACCAGAATTTTGTTTTTATGTTTTATTTATTTACAGGGTTTTTCTCCATGCTAGGCCGAGTGTTGGCTGCAGCAGGGTGCTGGTTTACCTGGGCACACGAGCGCTGAGCAAACTGGGAGCTCATCTCCACGACGACTCTGGCACAGCGCTTCGGTGTTTGCTTTCTGCACATTTTTGGCCAAACAAAGACAATTGTTCAATAATTTTTTTTTTCTCTCTAAAGGCAGTACAGGAAGGATGGAACAAGCTTTGTTTGCCTGCCTGGAGGAAGGCATTGTTCCATCACGAAGCCACCACAACCCTCCGCGGCCCCACGGGGTGACCCTGGGTGTCACCAGGGCGCTGCGCTGCTCGGGACAAGCTTTCCGCACTCACATATAAATAGATGCTTTATTTCTGTGCTCTGTTTACTGTGCGTAGAAATCTGATTTTCCCTAATGGTCCTTTATAAATAGTTTCCACCCACCCCCTGCTTGAAAGCTTCTCTGACTCACATTGGAAATTAGGTTCTTCCCCTCCTCGCTATTGAGAACAATTATAGCTCTTTGTTCCGCGGGAATTAAGAAGCACGAGGGCTGAATCCAGCCACAGGAAAATTGTCACTCTCCTTTGTTTTCCGCCTGTAATAATTATCCTGCCAACTGCTCACTGCCATCCTCAAGCCCGGGGTGCCTCGCCGAGCGCCCTCCACCCTCCAGCCCAGCCTGCCCCGGCTCTGTGCTCATTCAGGTTTTAGAGGCTACTCTTGGCCACGTCCTTCATTTACCTTTTCCTTCCATTTCCCAGCGGAATGACATTCCCGGGGGGAAAGAGGCCTCCAGGAGGGGATAAAAGGGGAGCAGCATGTCCTTGGGCAAGTCTCCCTAGGCGTTGGTCAGGAAAGGCTGCAGCATCTTTCCCAAGGGTGCCCAGGTTTGGGCCAGCTCCAGGTGAAGCCAAGTGTCCTGGCCAGAGGTGACATGGTCCCTGTCCTAGTGGGGTAGGAAAAGGCTTCCCTCGAGCACAGCACAAACCCACATCCCAGATGGATGGATGGGTGCATGGATGGATGGGATGCATGTACAGCCATGTGGATGTGGCACCTGGGGACATGGGTTAGTGGCAATGCTGGGGAAACGATGCTCTTAGAGGGCTTTTCCAACCTTAATGATTCAGTGAGCCCATGATTCCATGAAAAAGAGAGCAGGGGCAGGCAGCCAGAAAAATTGACAGAGGGATAAATGCTTTTCTCTTCCCACAAACCCTGTTTAAAAGTACACAACAAAACCCTGCCCGATTTTTTTAAAGGATCCAAAATGACTCTCCATTGACCCCTCCAGCCACACATTCATTTTTCATTAAACTCTTCCCGGGATCTTATAAGCAGTGAGAGAGAACAAGCAGACAAAGGGGTGAAAACAACCCAGAGGGCCCTGGGGCTGTAATAACCAAGACACGAACACTTCAAATTATACCTTGGGTCAAAATGATTTGAGATTGATCAGAAACGAAAATTACCCCTGAGCTTCTGCTGATGGTCTGTGCCTTAGGTTCATCTGGAGGCTGCGTTTCTCCCGCATTCTCGTTTTTCCTGGGAGTGGGGATACCTTGACCAGCGTGTTTTAAGCAGCAGAGGAGAAAGGAAGGAGCCTTTGAACCTCAACAGCCACCGGTTGAAGCGGCGTCCTGGACAAATCTGCCCGCGTTGTTTCCTCCCTCCACCCCGGGAGATCCTGGTTTTCCCATTATCAAGACAATACTGACAAGACCAGACTGTTCAGTAGCTGCGATTTGGGAAACAAAAGCCGTTCGCTGGGAAGTGCTCCCGGCTCTCCAGAGTTTTGTCACTTCCACTCCAAATGGGCATGTGCGGGTTCCTGTGCCCTGGGGACAAACTGGGACATCCCCACCAAGGGCTGCAGAACGGGCACACCCGGGAGTGCCAGCTCCACCCAGCCCTTAGGCATCAGCTAAAACAAATGAAAAATAAAAATTGTATTAAATGTCTTTATTTATATACGATATATTGTATATTCATAATTTATATAATCATTATTTTAGACATTAATAATTAATATATAATTGGTATTTTCTGTATATTAATTGCTTTATATTTATATATATTTTATCACGTATGCATTGCATATTTTTTAATTTCTTTATTAGATGTGTATCAATTTTTGGCCTTCTTGTTCTCTCTCAGTGCACTCTCTGTTGTGTCGCCCCAGCTCCCCCAAGCCCGCAGGCTCAGTCTGAGCCCAGGGGACAGCTTGAGGAGGGAACAGCAAGGCCTGGGCAGGGCAATGGCTGCTTTTACGGTTTTCCAGTGTCTAAACCCCAAATATTATCGTTTTGTTGCTCTGATGCACCAAAGTTCAATGTTCTCATCTGGTTGGTTTTGCCTTGCCAAAGAATAATCTGCATTATCTTGCTCTGGCCGGCATTGTCTCGCTGATGATAACCCCCGGTGACCGGCCAGGCCAGGAGCGCGTTTGGATCTGCCCGGATGAGTGCTGGGCTGGAAAGCTCCCGGAGCAGGAATGTCATCCCAGCCCCGGAGGATGCTCCTCCGCCCCTCTCCCTGCGCGGTCAGGCGGCTCCGCTCCAGTTCCCCCCGCCAATGCTGCGATGTTTAATCAGGTGCGAAGAAGCCGCGTTTCCCCTGGCTCGCTCTCCCAAGGATGCCTTTCCCTCCATTTCATTCCTTCCTCTGGCATCCATCTGGAATGCTGGCCCAGCACCGTGTGCCTGGGGCAGCCGGGCCTACAGCCTCCTCCTCTCCCCAAAAATGGAGCTTTCCCACCAGCTGTGCCCAGCCGGGTGGGGTTTCTCAGCTCTGAAGGACAGGATGTGGCAGGGGCTCTTTAATGGGAATTTCAGGTGAGGAGCTGCTTGCAGAGGATCCAGCACTGGAGCACCTTCTGAGGGTGGAAGGGAGCGCAGATCCCTGCTCCCATCCCTGCTCATCCTTTCTCCTCCTGGTCTCCTCTTTTTCTGCTGGATTTTTCCAAACCTTAGCAGCTGCCTTGTACTTGAAAGAAGGAGAGAGAGAAATGGCTGTTACAAATAAATATTTAATTAAAAGGGCTCAAGCTCTTCCTTTAAGGTAAGCCTGACCTTTAATTGCTGGTTCCATCCTGCCAGAGCCCTGCCAAGCTCCCGGCCCCTCCTGGGTCTGCAGCCAGACCAGGGGCACACACAGATGAGGGAGATGTTTTCCCATCCAGCCTCTGTCGCTGGGCTTGGGGAGCCACAGGATGAAGTTGCCGAGCTCCTGATGGCTCCCCAGGCTGTGACATGTTCAATCCCATCAGGAATTACTGCTGGGGTAACGCGTGATTAATCCAGCACAAAGTACCTGCTGGTCGGAGGGGCTGTGGGGAGCTGTGCCAGCAGTGAACAAGGCAGGAAAACAAGGGGGGATGGCAGGGGAATGCTGGCCAGGTGTGGGAAGGGAGTTCTGCCATCCCAGGATGGAGAGTGTGAGGGATGTGAAGTTAAATGGGATGTCTATGTGGGCAGGGCTGTCCTGCACAGAAGAGCCCTCTCCAGAGCTCCTCTACAATCCAGCTCTTGTGTCCGCGGCACAGGAGGGATGTGGAGCTGTTGGAGAGGGTCCAGAGGAGGCTGCAGAGATGCTCTGAGAGCTGGAGCTCCTCTGGAACCAGGCTGGGAGAGCTGGGGGTGTTCACCTGGAGAGAAGAAGGCTGCAGGGAGAGCTCAGAGCCCTTTCTAGTGCCTAAAGGGGCTCCAGGAGAGCTGGAGAGGGACTTGAGAGAAGGGGAAAGGACATGGATACAGTTCAAGGGACACACAATTCTGTGGTCAGGCCCAGGCTGCCAGGGGTTATGTGGGAAGGCAGCCCCATCCATGGGGAGTGTGGCTCAGCCCCCCAAAACACCTTTAGCCTTCAGACTGCACCAGCCTCTGGTCCTGCCTGAGCTGCTTTGGATGTAAGGAAAGGGTGTGGAGGTGAAACCTTCTGTATCCTGTTTCCAGCCCCAGGCAGGGAGGACCTGGACATTTATTTGTGTTGAGCCAGAAGAAAACTTTCCATGGCCCAGCCCACTCCATGGAGGAATGGCACAAACTTTCTAGGAAAAGCACAAAGTGGGCACGTCTGTGTTCCGTGAACTTTAAGTACAGCCTCCCCTCTCCACAGAGCACCAGCAAACACAGTGGGAAATAAACCCAAAATTACCCAGCAAAGCCTGTAATTGCATTTCTAAACCTGCAGCCAGCAGTTCCCAGAAGTGCCGGGGCAGAGCCGCAAATAAAGCAGCACTGATGTGCTCTGCACTTGGGGAGATGCTCCATGATGGCAGTGGGAATGTTTCCTTGGCTTGTAGGGATTTTCCCAGAACTGATCCCTCTCCAGAGCTGCCCTGGCCCTGTGTGCTGGCCGAGCTCAGGTGGGATCACCAATCCCTGGGTATTCCCAGCAGAGATGCCAGGCTCAAACAGCCCCGTGTGGGACCCAGGGCTGGGGGTGCTGGGGGTGCTGGGGGGGAACAGCCCCAGGGGCCTGAGAATGGGCCTGGGTAGGCAGGGGTGGCACGTGGGGGCTGCTCGTCACCTGCTGGGGAACCAGCAAAGCCCAGCTCAGCACTCAGCATTTTGATGGCTCTTTGGGCCTAAGGTGCTTATCTGGGGTCTCCTGTATTTTCTTTTTCTTCCTTTTTCTTTTCCTCTTCCTTTTCCCTTTTCCTTTTTACTTTTTTGTCCCTTTCTCTGTCCCTTTTCTCCTTTTCTCCTTTTCTCCTTGTCTCCTTTTCTCCTTGTCTCCTTTTCTCCTTTTTTCTTTCTCCTTCTCCTTGTCTCCTTTTCTCCTTTTTTCTTTCTCCTTCCCCCTTTCCCTTTCCCTTCCTTCTTTTATTTTCCTTTTCCTTTCTTCCTTTCTTTCCCTTTGCATTTCCCTTTCCTCCTTTTCCCTTTTCCCCTTCCCCTGTTTTCTCCAGGATGACACGGTCTCTCTGGCCCTCCTTGGAGCCAAGCACAGATGTCACCAAAGACAAGGCCCCCAGCTCTGCCTCTCCAGCCAAGAGCAGGTCAGAACATCCAAGGGGCTCTGTGGGGCAGTGGGAACACCATCCTCCTCCTCTGAGCCAAAATCCTCCACGGGAGTGGCTGCTGTGGGACCAGGTGGGGTCATCAGCATCTGTCCCACTGTCCTGCTGGTCTGGAGCTGCCCCTGGGCCCCCCACATCTGCCTCTCCCCAAACCAGGCTCCCCCTGAAGGGTCCATTGGGCAGCCAGAACCCACAGAAAATGCAAGTGGCTTTTACAGTCATTATCTCAGACAAGCTGTGTATTAATTCAGCTTTAATTAAAGGGGGGAAAACATGCCCAGCTAAACAATTTCCAAGCGGACGGTGGGTCAGAGCAACAGAGAATTCCTTTGACCTAACTGGCCCAACTTTTTGAAACTTTTAATTAAAAACACCCCAAGTTTTGCCCCAGTAAATTGCCCAGAGCCCCAGGCCTTTGAAGAGGTGTAATTAGGGCTGTCGGGCCCCTGTAGGATGCTCCAGGTGGATTGACTCCTGAAAAAGGGCTCCTGTGTGGGGGTGGGATGGGGGGGTCTGTGCAGGAGCCCCCTCCCAGCAGAGCCCATCCCTGGGTCACCCCCCGAGGGTCAGGCAGGCACTTCCTGGAGCTCCTGGGTCACCTCTGGGAGCTGTGGCCTCCTCTGCTGCAGCAAGACAGAGGAAGCAAAACCAAACTGTGGGATTTTCCACCTGAAATGTTTCTGCATGTGTGGGACCTGCATGTAGGGATGCAGGGATGCAGGGATGCAGGGATGCAGGGATGCAGGGTACCATTTTTATGGATGCTCCCTTGCTTTCCTGTCACAGCGGGAACTCCACGACAAAGCCACTGCTACCTCTTGACAGCCTCCAAAAGGAAAACAAAGGAACCAAGGTCTGTCCCAGCTGACCCTCCAGGTCAGTGTTGGCATGCCCAGTGCTCCATTCCCAAGTTTGGGAACTAAACCTGGTTATTCCAGGTTTGGAGATGAGGCCAGGTTTCCCAAACTGCTCAGCAGCTTCTCTTTTTTCCAGTTTTCTTTAAAAATAAAACTAAAACAAAGGAGTCCTTGCAGCAATGGATGGTTTCTGGGATTTGTTCCTGGACACCCTGGAATGGATCCAGGATGGAGGAATGGTTTTAAACTGGAAGATAAAGAGTAGATTTAGATGGGATGTTGGGAAAGAATCCTTCCCAGTGAGGCTGGGGAGGCCCTGGCACAGGTTGCCCAGAGAAGTTGTGGCTGCCCCAACCCTGGAAGTGTCCAAGGCCAGGCTGGATGGAGCTTGGAGCAATCTGGGCTAGTGGAAGGTGTCCCTGCCCATGGCAGGGGTGGGACTGGATGGGCTGTGAAGTCCATTTCAACCCAGACCATTCCATGATCGCCCACTTCCACCACCCCTTTCCAATGTCAGATCCACGTTCAGCTGCATCCCTCCTGCCACAGACCCCATGGCTCCTCCCCATCCCAGAGGGACCTGAGAAGTGGACTTTGCACTTCTGCACATGAAGGAAACACCACAGCACTGAATTCTCTTGGAGAAGAAGCCATTCCCCAGTTTCCACCCAGATTTCTGCTGCAGCTTCAAAGTGAGCGCGATGCTTTTGGAGTCAGGGAGAGGAATTGAATCGAGGATCCCCCGGGCACAGCAGGCACCTGCTGCCATTGGGTGGGGAGGCAGAAACAGAAAATACATGGAAGAAATCGGAACAAGGAGGCAGGAAAACACAAGTGGCTGCACAATAACATTAAAATTAAAAAAAAAAAAAAGTAAAAAAAAAAAAGTAGTGTGTTAAAGATGGAGCTGTTCCAGGAATGAAAGCACTGTGACGGGCAGGTGTTGATGCCACCAGGCATAACAGCAAAGAAAGGAAAATCAGGGTAGTGTGGGGGTTTTTAACATCTATTCCAAAAACACTTGCTGAACATGGTGCAATCTCTTTGATATGAAGGTTAATTGAAAGAAATGGTACAGACCCTTTGGAACTCAGTCTGAAATAGCTCCAAAGAAGGAATATTTGGGGCAAATAAAGAAGACAAAGGAAGACAAAGGAGTGGAAAAGCAGAAGATTTAAGCCAGACTTGGGAGAATGGAGAAGCTGCACAGCTGGTTCACACCTGGCTGTCCCCACACCCCGCTCATGCACCACGGCACTATGTGGGGTAACCTGGGGTGTTACCCCAGAAATACTGCATGGAAATACTGAAGGATTTTCCCTGCCTGGTGATACAAGGCAGAAAGCAAAGGAAAAAGGACAGAAAGTTACAGCCAGACTCAAAACTTCCTGCTCGGGCCTTCACTGGAGCTGTGGCACAGGTCACAAGCTGCCATTCAAGGACAGTTTTCAAGGCTGTAGATCCTGTTTAATATTCTTCCCCCAGGCCTCTTTGTTCCTCCAGGCTTGGGCCAGAATGAGAAATGAAACCCCTGAGCTGGGAAAGCCAGGAACAATTCCAGGGGTCTGCAAATCCAGCGAAAATCACCATGGGGTGCAAACACCACGGGAGAACTCCTGTGCCATGGTTTCAGAGCGAGCACAGGATCAAAAGGGTTCAGGACAGAGCTCGGAACTGCTGGAAGCTGCTCTGAAAATTCTTGCCATGTCTCCAGTCAGCACTTCTCCAATCCGGCTGTCAGCATTCCCAAAACCTTGTCCACGAGATCTCTGCTCGCAGGACATGGATGAGCTCCGGCTCCCAGCTCCCACGCTTGGAAGCTCTCCGTGTTCTCCTCGACAGCCAGACAGGGCCCCCCCGAACCCCCGAACCCGCCCTGGCCACGGCTCCCATCTCCCGGGAACGTCTCTTGGAGAACGTCTCCCCCTTGGCTCCATCGCCAATATTTGAGCTGTGCTGTAATTGGCCATGGAAGCCTCATGGCGTTGATGTTCGCCTTGATTAGCCGAACGTGCAAAGCACTTACAATGCAAATTTCCCTTTAAAATTCCGTTTCCTGCGAACCCTCAATGAATCAGCTGCGGAGATCTCCCACTGAGAGCTCTCCTGCCAGTAAAAGTCGATAGTGCTAATGTTTGTGGAGTGGGAGCGCACAAGGGGGAAGAAGCACTAAAGCAAACTCATCCAAAAGCGTCAAATATTTGCAGAAAAATGCGCCCATTCTCTGCCCCGCTGTCCCGATTGTCGCCCCCCGCCCAGCTGATCGCAGCCACCCCCCAGCTCTTCCTTTCAGCCCCAAGATGCAGCTGTGTTTTCTTTGTTCGCACTCCCTTTGCAAACGCTGCTCTTGCCTTATTGAAGTCTTTGAAAAATATTCTGTATAGAAACAATTCTGCCGACACATCAGATTTCTCCGGGCTCCCTCTCCCCGCTCCTGCCTGCCCCATTTGCATGAGAATGGCCGGGATGCTTCTGCAGCCATCACCTGGCACCGGGCTGCTGCTGCCCTCCCGTGAGGTCATTTCCTCCGCACGCCGTGATGTCACCGGCCTCAGGGGCACACTGCTGATGGCAGGAGGGGAGCCCGGCTGGGCAGCAAGGCTCTGACAGTTTCCCAGGACAGGGACGCAGGGCTGGCTGGCACAGAGATCCCTGCTCTTTCCTTCCCCTACTGCTCCATGCCAGCCCCTCCCAGCCACCTCCGCCCTCCCTGTGTGTCCCTCACCAAAGTTTCCTGCCCCCCATCACAGGGGATAGCTGTGAGGGCAGTGGTCTGGAGCATCATCACCTTCTGGGAATACTGGTTTAAAAAGAGCCTTTTTCCAGGCGGGGGCTTCCTGGGGAGAGTGGGACAAAAGGAGCAGAAGGAGGTCAGGGCCCTGCACGAGAAGAGAAGGATGGGGAGGGACTTCCCCTAGAGAGGGGTAATTTATCACCACAAACTCTGCTCTGCCAAACCAGAGTCCAGCAATCCCACTGCTGCCTGCAGACCTGGAGGGGCTCCAGGTTTCGTATCAAGGATTGGTCTTGGACTCCAGGCTGGGAGGATCTGCTGGAGGCTCTGTCCTGCACAAGATGTGGAAATGGCTTTAAAGCACTGTGATGGTTTTTGTGAAATACAGACCTGGCTCTCTCTGTGTGGGTCAGCTCGTCTGCCTCACTGCAAGGCTACCCAGTGTCTTTGAGGTCTGGCTAAAGTGTGCCACCATTCCCAGATATTCCGGTAGGACTCACCAGCAGCAGCAATGTGTCCTTCCCAATGTCCCACTGAATGTCCCACTGAACCCTCCTGGGAGTCTGATGGACAACGACTCAGCAGTTCCACCAAGCCAGCATTTCTGCAGGGCACCATCCACATGCCAAGGATTGGCAGAAAATGCTTCCAGGGAAAATTCCTACCCTGCTTTTCTAGGCATCCAATCCATTCTGGGATGAAAGTACGAAACCATCTCACAAGATTGCCTGGAGCAGGGACCATCTGAGCTGTAGGTGTTGAGATAAAAAGCTCCTCCACATCTCATGGGCCCTTCTGTGCTGCAGAGCTCTCCTGCCTCTGCCCACTGCTTCTCCTTCGCTCATGGTACCGCTGGATCCAGTCATCCCCTGGTGTCCCCACCCCATGTCCTGGACAGGCTGTTGGACGTCACATCACACCCTAAACTTGCTGCTCAGCAAGAGAAGAGCCCCAAAGCTGGAGCCAGTCCAACCCAGCCTGTCCTCCCCCTCCCTCCCTGGAGCAGAGGCTGGAGCAGACAGGGTGGGCACGGCCCAGGCTGGGACCCCCCTGCCGGCAGCCTGAGCCAACTCTTTGTGTCCCATGGTGGGCAGGGAGCCCAAGTAGGATCCCAGATCCAGCTGATTTAGAGCCCGTCATGTTTTAAATCTCCCATTACTGTCATGGCCTCAGCCATTCCTTCCTTTGTTTTCCAGATGGTATTTTTTCCATCTTATCTTCTTTCATCAAACTCTTGTTTCCTCCTTCTGGAATCACCACATTCCTGATCTATATGCAGATTAAACCCCGGGAACAGATGCTATTGTCAACTTTTATTAGTTTATTGCATTAAGAAAGGACGATATCTTTACAGTCATGATACAAAAGAAGACTCATCGTAAGTCTCTTCTCCTGGAAGTGACAGCAGGAAAACAGAGGTTCTTCTGCACCAGAGCCACGGTCACAAATCAGGACCTGTCTATGGATCCCCGAGACTTTGGGAGGAGCAGGGGGATCCTGGGAATGAGGGCCTGCACTGGGATTCCAGAGCTCAGCACTGAGCTCCCTGGGAATCTCAGCCCCAGGAGAGGCGAGCGCTGGAGCCACTCGAGCATTCTGTCACCCTCTCAATTTGCGCTCTGCTTAAAAGCGCCCTCCTCGAGAGCTGAGCCCTGGCTCTGCCATCAGGGCATGACTCTCCCCCATGCTTTGCCTCCTCACTGGCTCTGCATTTATTATTTACACACAGGCCTCCAGCTGCAGCTCTCATGCTGCAAAAATCATTCAGTGCTCTGCTCAGTGAGAGATAAGAGAGGCAGGAGAGCTGCCAGCTCTGTGAGGAGGGAAGGGAGGGATAGTAGCCACAGCCTTTCTTCCCTCATGCTGGTTGGGAACTTGAATTTGGCTCCCTGGGCCAAGGGAAAACACCTTCAACCAATGGAGCATTTGGGATTTGCTGGACACTTGGACTAGAGGGGCGTGGTGGGTCCCTTCCAGGTCACAATNTCCCTTCCCAGGGATTTAGCAGTGCTGGTTTCAGACATGCTGGCACAGCCAAGGCAGGCCTGTGCCCCTCTGCAGCTCCTTTCTGGCCCTGTTCCAGCTCCCTCCTGGCATTCTCCTGGCACCCTTCAGCTCTCCCCACACCTCTGCTCCCTCTTTGCCACCTTGCCAAGGCCTGACGAGCTGTGGCAGTCGGAAAGGAGCAGGAGCTCTGGAAAAATGCACATGTGGAGTGCAGAAGAGGGAAGCAGGAGTGGGGAAGGCACCGGAGCACTTGCAGGGCTGTCTCCCCTTCTGGAATCCATTTATTTTCCCACTCGCTGCTGGGATGTGCCAGGCTCTGGGAGCACCCACTCCATCATGGGTGGTGTTCCAAAGCCCTGCAGCCCCGGGGTCTCTGTCCTGTCCCTCTTGCCCTGAGTCCCAGTGATGGACACTCTGGACAAATCCCCATTAGACTCTCCAGACCCCCCCAAAAAAGTTTAAAAAGTGCCAGTGGAGCAGTTTCCGGCTGCTTGCAGGGAGCAAACTCAAGAGAAAGCAGCAGAGGGAATGTAGGAGAAACTGGGCTAAGCTGTGCTTTCGGGAGCAGCCGGGTTTACATTCGATGCTATTCTCCTGGCAGCCATCCCGGAGCCTCTGCTGTGCCAGGGCTGCTGGGGAGGGGGAGCCGGGGGTCATGGGGGAGCTGGGGGGGCTCTGGGGAATCGCTGCTCCCTCTCCCTGCTGGGATGGAACTGGGTTAATGGGACAGGTATTTTTAGGGCTGACTGGCCAAGCTGGTGTTGCTGCTGGTGCTTAACCTGGAGGCCAGAAACCAGGGGAAGCAGAACTCTCCCAAAAGGGAGATTTTCTGCCAAGCACTCATCTTTATACTGGCATTTCCCAGCCCTGTGCTGGGAGTGGGGCAGCCACTGAGGGAGCATTCACTCAGCCAGGCACCCACCCATCTCCCTCCTTTACTCTCACGTTTTACTGGGTCACAGCAGCTCGGTGCAAAGACAAATTACAGTCCCAGAAGGACTCTGTGTCTCCCCCAGGCTGGGAGCTGTTGGCTCACAGAGTGCCTCTTTCCCCCTGTCCCCTGAGCCAAGCTCAGCCCTGTGGGGATTGTTTGACTCCTGCATTGTTCCAGGCACTGCAGCCCCAGCCCCGGTGCTGCTGGTGACCACACGGCACAGCAGCTCCTGCAGGTGAGGCTGCAGCTCCCTGGAGTACATGGAAACACTTAACTCCATTACCCAGGCACTTCCACGCTCGCTGGGCTGCAGCTGAAGCAGAGCAGCTTCAGTGGGGAAGCACCGAAGGCAACTTCTTGTCAGTGTGATTTGAAGTGACACTTCCCTTCCTTCCCGGCAGCTCTAAGAGACCTCCCGCTCTCCACAGCTCTGCTTTGGTCCTCTGGTTTTATCTCCTGAAACTCCCTCGTGCAGCAGTGCTGGTGGGTGTGATTCAGCCTGCTCTCAGCTCGAGTGGCCTCACAGTGACAGGCAAAGAAAGTAATAAGGAAAATAGGACACAGCGATCCCTGTCAGCAGTGACATGTGGCTGTATCTGCAAGTGGCTGATGTCATCTACCCCCCTTCCCAAGGAATCAGCTCCCTAGTCAGGACAGCATGAGCATGGCCTGTCCCGTGGAGCACAGGGGTCAGAGGGGCTCTGTCACTGTCTCCCAGCCCTCAGTGCAGGGGGGGACCTGCCCCATCCCCACCTCTGCCGAGCGCCTCCCCAGGGACCACATCCTGCACCTGCAATTTCTTGGCTTGTGCAACCTGCACTCCAGGCATGTTTACATGAATTCCAATTGGAATCTGCATTCCAGCACGGACTGAAGCTTTCCCTCGCACCCAAAGCCTTTGGTTTTCTTTTCCTTTCCCCTCCTTTCTCCCCCCTTGTTGATCTCCATGCTGGTGTCCCCAGGCTGGGGCTGGCAGGCACAAGGTGCAGCAGGAGGGAGGTGACAGGAACCTGTGGCAGGCTGGGAACAGCCACTGGCTCCTGGGCTTGGCTGGGATGGGAGCTGGATCCCTGTTATTGATTGCAGGGATGCCGGGGATTTGGAACAGGCTGGATTGAGTAATGGGCTGTAATTTGGTCCAGGTTTTGCAAATACATTGATGAATATCCAAAAAAAAAAAAAGGAACACAAGCTCTGTGGAGATTCCTGGGAGGAGGCAGAGCAGGGCTGTGTATCCATGAGCTCCTGGGCTGTGTTCTCCCAGGGCACCTCCTCACAGCAGCCACCAGCTCAGCAAATCCCAGCTGGATCCTCTGCGGGGGCTTTGGGAAGGGCTCAGAGCTGGGAGCTTTTTGCACCTCTCATCAGCCAACTGGCACACAACTGCTTCCCACAACTGCTTCCCAGCCTCCCTGGCTTCTCTGGAACAGGGCTTGAGGTTTGCTCCTGATGCACCGGTGGACACTTCTTTCCCTTCCTAAAAGCAGGTCCCATAGGCAGAGCCCAGGCTGGCCCCAAGCAGCCCCTACACACCCATCTTCCTCTCCCTTTGCATTTCCCTGTGTTTCCCTGTCCCCTCTTCTGTATCCTCTGGGATCCCTCCATCCAGAAAACAGGAAGATCACGAGCAGAGAGGCAACACTGGGTGAGTTTAGGGTGTCTGGTTTTGCACCACAGCAGGGCTGGAGGTGCTCAGGTACAGGGGGAAAAGGACCATCACTGAGGGACCTCACTCGCTCCCTCTGGAGCTGGGGGGGCTCCCGGCTGCGTGCTGGGGGAGGGAGGGTTTCAAAGGAACTCATCCCAAGGCCACATCTGCTGCATGTGTTTAAAACAACTCATTAAAGTTCCTGAAAGGCCTAAAAAATGAGTAATTCTCTAAATGAGGGAGGCTATAATAGCCTCTAACAAGCTGTAATCGGAGGCTGGTGAGCGCCTCCGGAGCTCATGGGCTGGGGGGGGCCCCCACCCCCAAAAACACGGGGATGGAACACGGGACCACGGGGGTGGACATGGGCACGGGCAGGGAGTGTGCCTGGCAGGAAAACGTGGGGAGAGAGGAAATAACAGCCAGGAATAAACAGATTTCAAGGGAAACAGCAGATTCCAGGAGATGTATGGAAGGAGCTGGGCTCTGGTTGTAGTGGGGGAACCACACCACCCCCCAGGGCTGGGTTTGTCCTGCTCTTCTGGTCAGGGGGGGCTTCTCCTTTCCTTTCAGCAGAAAATACCAAGGCACAGAAGTCCAGCAGGAAGGAGGTAAAATAGCCCAGGGAAAGCTTGGGGAGCTTGTGCAGCTCCTGGGGATTTGAGATGGTGGGAGCTCCTCATCCCTGGCTGTCTCTCCACAGGGAGGTCCTGTGGCCAGGATGGAGGCCAGCCAGTGGTGGGAAGGGGGGCACTGCTCTGTGGGGTGCTGCAGTTGTCTTCCAGCTAGATCTGGTGCTTTGAAAATTGCCAGAATTGCTTTTCTGGCTCCACCAGCTCCACGTCAGCACACGCTGCCCCTTCCCCAAACGCCTCCCGCTGCCACAGTGCCGGCATCGCCATCGGCTGGGGATGGAGCCACCAGCCTGCACCAGGCCTGGGCTGCCTTCCCACTGCCAGAGCAGATGACATTTCCCTGGGCTTCCAAAGAGCTGGAGCACATTGGAAATTCAGGATTCAAGATGTTCAGCTCTTGTGAACAGCTCACGCTTCTATACCGGGAGATGATGCACCAGGCTCCTGGCACAGCTCCGGGCTCTGACATCATGGGGGACATCACTCATGGAGCTGTGCCTCAGCCTGAGCCACGGCCCACCCACTCCTCTGGGGCTGCTGTGTCCTTGGGGTGGGGATATTCCCGGTAGGTGAGGGGTTTGGGGTAGGAATTGGGGGTCTGGTGCAGCCTCTGCCTGCCCAGAGCTGACATCCCCCTCGTGAAAGAAGAGCCAGTGGGATGCACAGAAGGAGACGTAAAGGACAGTAAGAACTGTGTTCCTGGTAGGTCTGGAGACACTTCACAGGTTCTTCTTTGTTTCTTAAATCTCCAGGCCCTGGCAAAGCAGGTCCAAAATGAGCCTCGTGGCCACAGGGAAAGAAAGTCCTGGACACAGGGGCAAGGTGTCCCCAGAGCACTCTGAAGGGTGGGGGCAGAGCCTTGCTCCATCTCCTGAGAAGCACATTAGGATTTCTCTCAACTGGTTTTGGGTGGCCTTGACTTCCAATCTCTCAGGTTGTCATTGGAGTGTTAATAAACAAAATCATTTAACCCAGCCTGGAGCATCCCTGCTCCCTCAGGAGTGTTCCTGCAGGCTGGCCCCACTCTGGATTTCCTCTGCCTGAGGTCACCTGTGCCTGAAATAGGACCCCTGGGTGATCAGATGTGTCCCAGCAGACTTCAGGGCTGCGGAGGTTGTGTCCTCCAGGAGCTCCTGCAGTGCTCCCTCCTCCCTCTGGAGCAGGCATGGTGCTGGGATGTGGTCCCTGGAAGCTGGCATTCTGGAGACAGGGCTGTGTACAGCCTGATGTCACTGCTGCTGTCAGGGTGGGGGTTTATTTATCCAATTGTCATCATTAAATTCCAGTCAGTCATCCAGGTGTCCTGTCCAGGAAGGTCAGGGAGGGAGGAAAGGAAATGTGAGAGAAACAAGAGAGGCTGTGAGATCCACAGATGCATCCTCTGGCCTGTCCAGGGATGTGAGCACTTCTCCTGGCATGGAATGGGACTGTGTGTGTGGGCAGGACAGCACACATGTGTGTGACATGTGTGTGCTGTCCAGACCATGAACAGCACAGGAGGAGCACAGCAACAGGAGCCTCTGGGGCCCTCCAGGGCTGGCACACACGGATGACATCCCTGCAACCCTGGGACATCGACCCTCTCATCCCCTGGTACCTCTTGCATCCCCCACACAGGGCCTGGGGCTCAGGTCCAGCTCAGGAAGGAAGGAAGGAAGGAAAGAAGGAAGGATTTCTTTGTCCTCACCTTGGGTTAGTGCTGCCCCAGGAGGTGTGAACAGAGCTGAGGTATAAAGAGGTGATGCCCTGGATCTGGGAATGTGGGGAGCACCCACATTCCTGGGAACACCCTGGAGGCTCACAGCCTATCCATGAGATAGTGATCTTGCTATTCCCAAGCCTTTGGGCTCTGATGCTAACTGGAGCCTTGGACCACCTCTTCTCTACCCAGAGGCAAGTTTCTCTGGAAACCAGGGAAGAGGGGAAAATCCTCCCACCTCCCAGCTGCCCGCATGGCTCATGGCTTCAGAGCTGCCTTCCTCCCCCTCTCACACCTCCCTCCATTTCTGCAAGGCCCTAGGAGATGTTAGATCATTTTTCCAGCTCCTCCAGGTGTCCATGAAATTAGCTGCAGATTCCTCCTTGGAAAGGGGATCAGCAGTAAGGAGGAAACACGAATCCAGAGCAGTGCCCCCTTCCCATGGCTCTCCTGGAGAAGAGGAGCAGCTCTGTGGATGCCAGGAGCACCCAGGGCTGTGCCAGGGGCTCTCTCCAGTGGGAGACCCTGCAGATGGGAAACATGGGAAGCTCCTGCCTTCACCCATGAACACCCAGTACCAGTGTCCCCAGCTTGGCCTTTGCTCCCATTTCACTGGAAGCCACTGCTCTTTGGGGAGTGTGGAGAGAAGTGGGGATGGGGAAACCTTCAGCTCTGGCCAGAGGGGCAGTGCTGGCCCAGAGACCCCCTGGCAGAGCCCGTGCCTGCAGGACATCCCTGTCCCCGCAGGGAGGATTCCGAGCGCCTGTGCCGGCCCCGTGCATGTGGAATGTGAAGCCGCCAGGGCTGGAGAGAGCAAACAGCTCTATCAGGCACAGGGAGAGGGATGGTTTGAGGATGAGGTGGTGGCCAGCAGCAGGTCTGCCCTGGATCTTCATCACGTCTGGAATGTCAGAAATCTGCTGGCTAGGGGAGTGGGACAGGGCTGGGGCAGGTGGAGATGCTGGGGTGCAGAAGGAAGGGGGTGCAGAAGCCAGAGCCAATTCCTTCTCTTCTTCTGTTTCCTTTTTGTGCAGGCAGGAATGATCTCATGTTTTGTCTAATCTAAATTCTGTCAAGCAAGCAGGGAGCAGAAAAAAAGAGACGGAAAGCGAGCAAGGGAAAGCTGCACAGTTAATAAAAATCTGCCAGACACATGTTCCCTGAGTCCAGGGAAGGGGGGGGAGCCGGGATGTACGGAGCCCTGGGAGAGAACGAGAAGGAGGGCTGGGGTCTGTGAACCCCCTGTGCTGAGATCCATCCTCTCCTTCACCTGGTTGGAGCTTTGCAGCCATGGCACGGCCACCCTGGGGCTCCCTGTCACAACCTGGCTGGGCTCAGTGGTGGCTGCCACTTGGGTTGGTGGCCAAAGGGCCCTGTGTCCCTTTACCTGTGTCTCCAGTGCCTCCCAAGGTCATTAGGAAGGAAGGAATGCCAAACACACCAGCAGCTTCCCTTCCTTCCTTCACATGGCACGTTTGCTCTGTGCTGTCTCACTCACTAAATCACACGGAGCGGGACAGACGCTGCCTCGGACGTGCGTGTGGAGGGAGCCTGAGGGAAGGCTCAGAAAAGCCTTTGCTTTTCATTCTCATCCTCCAAAAAGCTTTTCTCACCTGATAGATTTCACTGGCTTTTGTTTTCCTTTGCGCAGCATCCGCACGTGGAGGAGCGCGGGGCTGTGGGAGGCACGGCCGGGAGGAGCAGCCGCCCCGGGGGCACGGCTGGAGCCACCGACACTGTCACGGGGCTGGCTGTGCTCTGACATGGGGCTTTTCTCGGCCAGAGCTCTTCCTCTCCTGGCGACAGAGACATTTGTGCCAGCAAAGACGGGGAGGTGTTATGGGGATAGGAGGGGGAGGCTGGAGGAGAGAGCAGCCCAGCTTGTCCCCACTGCTGGCTCACGGTGGCAAATGCTTGTCACATCGGCTTCGTGTCACATCCATGCTTGGCTGCCAGTGTGACAACTTCCCAGGGGAGAGGAGTCCCTGCCAGTGTCCCTGCCCGTGTCCCTGTTGGAGTCCTTGCCAGGACTGTGTCCCTGCCTGTGTCCCTGCCAGTGTCCCCGCCTGTGTCCCTGTTGGAGTCCCTGCTTGTGTCCCTGTCAGTGTCCCTGCCTTCAGGGCACGGCCTGGCTTTGGCATGGTGTATTCTGCTTCACTGTGTTGCCTCATCACGGGGTTAAGTGGCTCCAGTGTCCCCCAAAGGCAGCAGAATCACCAGCAGGACCATTCAAAGGTGGCCTCTCCACTGGTGTCTCCAGGAGATCATGGGATGGGAGCTGCTTCCCAGTTTGCTGGTACTCAGCTGCTGGCTGGCACCAGCCTGGGTTGGCACCTCCTGCAGGTGCCCATTCCAGGTGTGTCCAAGGATGCTCCACATCCCCCGGGGATGTCCTTGCATCCTCCCACAGCAACACGGCCCCAGGAGGGGCTGTGAAGGGACAGGGTGTGAGAGGCCCGAGGAAAACAATTCAGTCCCAGGCAGCGTGGGGAAGCAGAGATGGAGACCAGGGAGGGCGAGGGAAGAGCTCTGAGCTCTGATCGAGGTCTCCAAATGAGGATCGTGAAATACATTCCCAAGCCACAGAAACCACACTGGAAAATTGGCTTCGCGTTCCGTGCTGCCAGGGATGGAGAGGGGGCTCGGCAGAGCCCAGATGGGGCCTCTTGGTGTCGATTAACAAAACAAACAAACAGCGTTGCCCTAATGAGCTCCGGCTCCGAGGGGAGGAGGAGCCCGGCACCGGCTGCCACCCTGCCATGTGCGCTGGCTTTGGGGCCCGGCCCCGCAGTCGGGCAGTGCCCTCGCCCCTTCCCAGAACGACATTCCCCTGATCCCACAGCGTGGTCTGCTGGCACTGGCGATGCCGCCAGCATCTTCCTGCATGTCCCCACATGATTTGGCCTCTCATATTCTTATTGTTTTACCACAGGACAAAGTGTTCAAACCCGGCCTGTGTCCCTCTGGGGTGGATCTTTCACAGCACATATCCAGGGTGGGACATGGATTTTGTCCCGTGCCAGTACTGGGGTCCTGGGTGGCTCTCCCTGGGCTGTCCCCCCAGGGGTAAGTTCTGTGCTACCCTGGATGTGGAGGGGCAGCCCCGCTCCCAGCCCTGCCCTTCCACCCCAAAGCCAGGCAGGAATCACACCAGCACTGGGCTGCTTGTAATAAAATCCCAGTGCTCGTAAAACCTCTTTCAAGTGAGACCCCAGATGGCATTTTCCCTGCTCCGCCTCCCCGCAGCAATGACGGAGCCAAACCTGTGGTAACTGAGCTGGGGCTCCACTCCAGGGGCTTTTCCCCACCCTCTCTTCACCTCCTTCCCCATCTCCGGGGTCCATCGAAGCCCCCAGTTAACTGCTGGTGCTGGGAGAGCCCCACCCCCAGCAGGGACCCTCTGCTCCAGCCACGGGGAGCAGGCAGGGAGCACAAACCACCCTGGTCCTTAGCCCCTCTCCAAGTCCTCAGTGATGTCAAAGGTCCCTTCCAACCCAAACCATTCTGTGATTCCGTGAGTCCATGATTCTCATCACCAACAGGCTTTCACACAGTTTGCGTGCACCCAAGACCTGAACACATGACACAAGAGGCACAAAAGCATGGGAGAGACATGGATGCTGGTGTGAAGGTTCAGCTGATTTTCCATCATATTTATTTACAGCACCCTGAGTGTATCCCTGGATCCCACTCATGGTCTGAACATCCCAGTTTTCCTGCTGTTGTCCTGGAACACAAGGAGGTTTTGGGGGCCGGGTGTGCTGGGGCGGTAATGAAACCCGTCTGGGAGTGATCGCTTCTTTATCTCCCCACTCCGTGTTCCTGAGGACCACGTTTTTTAATTTGTGTTGGATAAACAATAAGGGATTGTGTACGCAAAGAAGCTCTAATTATCCCCTCGGGTTGCGTTTCCTTAAAGGAAATGAACTGGGCACGGTGTTCCCTCTGGAGAGGCACACCGGAGCAATCACTTCCAGATTTCTCCCAGTGCCACAAGAATCCTCAGCTCCGGCAGCCCCCAGGAGAGCAGAGGGTGCTGTGTGCTCTCCTGGAGGCTGCTCCCATGGACACAGAGGGCTCTCCTGCAGCAATAAACTCATAAATAAAGTGTGGGGGCCTCCAGCACAGTGGGGGCATCCTGGTCTGGGAAGGAGACCTGAGCCTTGGGAAGGAGACCTGAGCTTTGGGAAGGAGATTAGAGCCTTGGGAAGGAGATTGGAGCCTTGTGCAGAAGGGGAGTGGATCAGGCACTTGGAGCTGCCCTCCCCAACAGCCTGGAGCACCCCTGACTTTGTTCCCCTGTCCTGCAGGCTCGATCCCCCCACTCAGCTCTGCTCCATGTCACAGAATCCCAGAATGGTTTGGATTGGAAGGGACCTTAAAGATCACCCACGGGCAGGGACACCTTCCACTACCCCAGGTGCTCCAAGCCCCATCCAACCTGGCTTTGGACACTTCCAGGGATCCAGGGGCAGCCACAGCTTCTCTGGGCACCCTGTGCCAGGGCCTCCCCACCCTCACAGGGTGAATTTCTTCCGGGAAGAATTTCTTCCCGATATCCCATCTAACTCTGCCCTCTGGCAGTGGGAAGCCATTCCCCCTTGTCCTGTCCGTCCAGGCTCTTGTCCAAAGTACCTTTCCAGCTCTCCTGGAGCTCTTGCTGCTGTAGAAATGCCACCTTGTGTTGCCACGGAGCCCAGCTCTGGGCAACTCCTGAAGCCACAGCTGCTCCAAGATAACCAATAGGCATCGTCTGCCCTTATGAGGGAGCTGATCCATGAATTCCCCAGTATTTATCCCGCTCCACAACACTCACAAATCTCTATTTACACTACTGACAGCAACTCTGGGCTATTTTTAGGCTTTATTGCTGATTGTATCATCAATGTTCTGGGCAGTTAACTTGGCAGCAGGGGAGTTAATTCCAGGGACTTCACCCTCTGGGGACCTGACATTCAGGCCTATTTATGGAGAGGGGATTCCAAGGTGGATCCTCCTCTTATCCATTGGCCTCCATGGATCATCTCATAACTGTGCTGATGGGCAGCTGGGGATAGCACCGGTGCCCAGGGAGGACCCCGAGCCCCCTGAGCCTCCCGAGCCCTTCCCAAGGGTTGGCTTTTATTGTTTCTGGAAGGGGAGCTAGTTGCTCCATTGACACCACCAGGCCCAGGCAGGGCCAGAGCTGGGATTCTGTGGGGGGCACAGGGGGCACAGGGGTTGGAATGAGCCAAAATTGAGTGAAGGGGACACAGAGTTTTGGAGGGGTCCCAGAGTTCTGGGGGTTTGTGCAGGAGATGGGTGGAAGGATCAACTGCCTGGCAGTGCTTTGAGATCCCTCTGGTGTGTGAGGAAGACGAAGGGGGCCACTCGTAGATCCAGAGTGGATGAGTGTGGATGGGAAGTAGGGGAATGTTGGCCCCTCACTGTTTCCAGTCTCCCCAAACCCCCACCTTGGTTAGAAAACTGGAGTGAGGGGCCATGGCTGTCCCAGAGTAACCCAAACCCATTCCCGGGGCTCACTCTCTGGGAACCGGCTCTGCCAAAGGATTTAAATTCAATTTGTTTTATTGAAGTTTCTTTTTTTCCCCCAACCAATGCATCAAACTCTCACTTTACTGAGATCAGCTGCTCTCGGCCTTCCCTGATGCCCCCCTCTCTGCTCCCCCTCTGTCGCCCCCCACATCCCACTGTCTGGATGAGCCTCTAATTCTTTCTCCTCTTTCAAGCCCACCAACGCTTCCTGCGGTATGAGCCGTAGAAATGCCATGAATTTCCTTTGTGTTCCTGCTTGAAAAAGGCGGAGGGGGGAAGGAGGAAAAGCACAGCGCGTGGCAGCGCTCGGGCTGACAATAATCTCTGCGGTTTTTCTCCCAGCCCCAAGTTTATCCCTGTGCAATTCAGCGTAGGAAAGCTAATAACGATGTGTCAGGAAGAGCTGATGGATATTTGCAGAGTCGAGCAGCGGGGCCAGCGCTGCTCCTGCTCTCCCACCCAGGGCTTATCGGGGCTGAAGATTTCGGCCCTTTCATGCTTTTTAATATTAGTGATTTATAGGGGCGGTGTCTTCTATTTTTGAGGCTTGTTTCATTCCCCTTCCTGCCCACAACCTCCAAAACCCCAGATCCCTGCCTTTGGGGATCCCTGCCTTGACTGTGCCTTGGCAGCTCCATCCTGCCGGAGTCTGCGTGGGGACAGAGCCTGGCACCCTGCAGGGACCCAGCCCGGTGGCACCAGCATGTCTCACCCTGCCCCATCCCAGTGCTGGGGCTGCTCCCATTCCCAGCTGCACTGACCAAACGGGGTGACATCAGACAACGGGCAGTGCCCAGGCAAGCCAGGCCCTGTTATCCTCCTGCTCCTGCATTCCTGAGCATGGCTGGGCCCTGGGATGGACGTGCCAGATTGGTGGCCCAGCAGATCTGTCAGTGCTGGGACCCAGCTGTGGGAAGGGTGGGGAGCTGTGGCAATGTGGCTACTGGAGGTTGGACATTCTCTACTTCCCTCTCTCACATGCAGGCCCCTGTGCAGGAGGGGCCCAGCACTCACTGTCCCCAGGCATGGGGACATGGCTAGCCTGGCTGTCCCTGGAGGTAGAAAGACCTGTGAGTCCCCCATGGCTGCACTGCAGAAGGGACAGAGCTGCTCCATCCTTCCAGAGGGACTGAGATTTCCAGGGATATGAGCTGTCTAGAGGACATAACCCAGGAGCTGCCCTTGTCCCACAGCTCCCCTCCCCCTGTGGCAACTCTCCGGACAGGATGGGACATTCCTCCTGCCGGGGATGAGGAGGGTGCTGGGCCTGAGTCCTTGTTCCAGCAGCTCCTACAGCCATTCCTGGAGCTGCAGTGGGAAAGCCAGGCTGGCTTGCGAGGTTTCCAGAGCTGCTCCCAGTTTCTAATATTTTAAAGGATTTGTCTACAACATTTATTTATTTGGGTTCCTTAAATCAGTGGAGGGAATTGCCTCAGGCTCACAAGAGTTCCCAGAGCTCCTGGCTGGCATCAGACAGGGGTGAGGGAAAACAAAAACCTATTAGAGCAGAAGAAAATAAAAAAGACAAAGGATTAAATTGCTGCTTTCACTACCTGTGACCTCCGAGTCACAAATAACGGGGACAAGGTAATGAAATCTTTGGACTGAGCGCAGCATCTTCTGCTGTTCCAGGATTTTGGCTGCACCGGCAGCAGCTCAGGCCTTACACCTCACAGATGGCTTGTTCTGGGGAGATTCCCAAGTTACATCTTCCCTCTCTGCCTTTTCATACAAAATGGGACCATCTGTCTCTTCCTCCTCCTGTTTTCCCTCTCTGCGCTCACTGCACATCCAGGGCCCTTCTTCCCCACAGTCTTCCTTGGGGAGCATGATTGGGCTCTGGCCTCCCCAGCTCCTGCTGGCCCTGGTGGCCCCTGGGCTCTCCCCACCTTTGCAGGGGCTGCAGTAATTCCTAAATCATCCATCATGAGGAATATCTCATATAAAGTGTACAAACCCTGCAGGGTTGTGCTGGTTGGTCCCTGCAGGGACCTCCTGTGTCACACAGACTGCACAGGCTGCACCTGGCTGCTCATTTTGGGGCTTGCCATTACAAGGAACTTCTTTTCCCGTTTATTTGTCCCCAGGCTGCTGTGGAACTTGTCCCTAGGCACTGGTGTGCTCCATTCACACAGTCCCCAAGGGATTGGGAGGGACCACAGTGGGGTCATCTGCTCCTTTCTGAGTCAGGTGCTGAGGGTTGCACACACATCTATGGACAGAATTCCGCCATTATCCATGGCCGGGCACAGCTGAGCACTAGTGTCCGAGAAGGTCCAAGGTGAGCCACCTACATTGCTCCATGGGATCACAGTCTGTGGGATGGTGCATCCTATCCAGGGTGTGGATGGAGCTGCGAGGTGAGGGAATACAAAAAGTCACCGGTGGTGTGTGGTGTGTGCTTTTGTGGGGAAGGACTGAACGAGGTTGAGAAGGATGAGGGGGCAGGACTGCCCCAAATCAGCCCAACCAGCCGAGCCCTCCACGACAGCAGCTTCTCCCCCTGCCCTTCCCCAGCTGTGCCCTGCCGAGGTGAAAACCTGGTTATTTCCTCGGAGGAGAACCAAGAACTTCCCCAGCTCTGGGCTCCTGTGCTCGAGTATCCCACTGCCTGCACCCGCCGCTCGCCGTGGAGAGTCCCCGCACTGGAGCTGCAGAAACAATTATGTTTTCATTACCAAAGCAAATTAAGGCGCTTGCTTAATCGAGTTTATTAAATACCAGTGAAGTCCCTGGGTAAATGGATGGCAAAGCAGCTTCCTGTGCTCGGCTCGGAAACAGAAATGTAATCAAAGGGAAGGCTCGCTGGGCTGGGCTGGGCTGGGCTGGGCTGGCACCCTCCCGGTTCCCGTGGGATGTGCCCCGTTCCTGGAGAGCGCTGCCTCGGCTCAGGGACCCAACTGGAGGTCTCTGCCCCCGGGCCCCTGCACCCCCGGGCCACCCCCTCAAAACTGGGGGCTCAGCAGGAGCGGCGTGGGGGCAGCTGCAGGATAACCCCGTTTCTCCTCGAGATCGGCACTTTTCCTCTCGCTCCCATCGCAGCCTTTGGCGAGTTATTTTTAGCTCCCTTATTTCCCTCAGGCCAACTTTTCTGTAACATTTCATCCCTTTCACCGTGTTTCTGGTTGTTCCTTTCCTCCTTCAAGCCGCCTTCTCCTGCAGAGCTCCATCTGCCTTCCCCCCTCTCCAGCCTCTCTGGGATGAGGGGCGAGAGCTCGGAACGGGGCTGGGGCTGGGGCTGGGGCCGGGCAGTGGCTGAGCCAGGCTGCCAGCAGGGAAGGGCTCCTGGGGCGGGATTTTGGGAAGCTTTCCCAACATCGCCGAAGGGACCGTTCCGGGGTCAGGCGGGAGGAGCTGGAAATCCCCTGGCAGTGCCCCAGAGAGCGGGTGCGCTACGGAGAGCGGCTGTGCTGCGGCAGTTCTGCCAGGCGGCAGCGAGGAGGGGTGAGGGAGGTTCGAGGAACGCCAAATCTGCAGCTGATTCCCTCCGCCCTTCGCCAGCAGCGGTCCCCGGCCGTGACAAGGGGATTTGCTCCATGCCAAAACCTCCCGAGGGACAGTGAAGGCTGCGGAGAGGAGCCTGAGTAAACCCCGTGTCCCCTGGGGCTCACGGGTCCTTGTCAGCGGGCGAGGGATGGCACAGGTGCTGGGTGTCCTCCTGTGCTCCCCTGGCCTCTGTCTCAGGGCAGACTGGTGGCACTGAGACTGGGAAGCTCCCTCGTCCCCAGGTGTTATTTTTCCTTGAACCTGCCTGTGCCACACAGATGAATGGATTCTAACAGACCAAACCTGGCTTATTAAAAGAAAAGATAACCAAAATGTCAGGGCTGATTTGAAATGGAAAACAGGGTCTGGGAAAGAAAAAATAAAAAGTCTAGACTGTTTTCTCTTGAAGTGCATCAGGGGACCAGGGATGGCCTCTTCCCAGCTTCTCTTTGTCCTTCTTTCCTTTTCCTCCAAAGCGCTTCTGAAGTCTTCGTTGCTCCTTGTGCGGGTGCGTCCCTCGCCAGCACAGCTCGGGCGGCAGCGGGGCCAGGGGAGGGGGCTCTGACGGGGGTCTGTGCCCTGGCTTTGTTCCCAGAGGTGGGCGGGGGCTGGGGGATGCCCGGGCCAGCCCCTCGTCCTCCCCAGCTGGGCACAAGCAGGTGAGCTGTGGAGCCGTGGCCCCGGTGCCTCGGCCCCCTGGCCAGCGCCAGCCCCGGCGGGAGCCGAGTGGATCCTCTGTCACATCCCTGACACGGCCCTGCTGCCTTTGTCACCCCCGGGGAGGGGGAGCCCAGACTTTCTCCTTCTGCGCTCATTTCTTTTCCTTCTGTCAGGACTGTGGGACCTCGGAGGGCTCGGAGGCAGGTTTTAGATCACTCCACTCGCTCTCCCTAGGGCTGGTGCTCCAACACCGCCAGCACCAGCCACTGAGAACCCTGGGCATCTCCCCTCAGACACGCGCCTGGGCTCTGGGGACGGCTCCCAGCGCTGGATTTGGGACATCTCCCAGTCCTGGTGTCGGGAACGGCTCCAGCCCTGGCACTGGGGACATTTCCCAGCCCTGGCATCACCCCAGAGCCCAGCCGTGCCTCCGTCCCTCGCAGCTCCAGGGATCGGTGCCTCCAGCTGCTCCCTGCTGGTTCCCATCCCCTCCTCCCCTGCCGACCCCACACCCGGAACACCCAACACCTGGGAAGTTCGGGTTCGTGACGTTGTTCGTTGTAGGCTCTTTGTACAAACTCACCCCGGAGAGAATCGAGGAGGTTGTGATGGCTTGGACTGAGCAGCAAACCCAGGTTTATTCATAAACCAGGATATTCATATTTTATAACATGAAATCTCTGCTTGCTCTGCGAGGGCCTGGGAGCTCGGTGCCTTTCAAGCTCCTGAATAGCAAAATAAGGCTTGAAAGGGAACACTGCTGGGATATTTTCCATCATTTAAAGCAGGGGGTTTAATTCTTTCTGTTTCCATCTCCCTCTCCTTTCCCTTCCCTCCCTCTCTTCCCTCAGTCTCCGGTGAGGATGCTCCAAGGAGGCCACCAGCTCCAGGGCTGGGGGAGTGGGGGGTCGCTCTGAAGGCCGGGGGGCTGGAAGGTGCATCCTCATGACTGGGAGTGGCTCGTGGGGGCTCCCTGCTCTTGGAAAGAGCAAAGATTCCAAGAGTCAGAGGTTCCTTCCCGGGTGTCACCGGCAGC
>VZTN01027139.1:545240-561773 GCA_013400515.1 Erpornis zantholeuca | reverse complement strand
GGAAAGGGAGAGGAGAGGAGAGAGGAGGGGAGAGGAGGGGAGGGGAGAGGAGAAAGGAAAGGAAAGGAAAGGAAAGGAAAGGAAAGGAAAGGAAAGGAAAGGAAAGGAAAGGAAAGGAAAGGAAAGGAAAGGAAAGGAAAGGAAAGGAAAGGAAAGGAGCTGGGGGGGTCACTCCTGAGCTGTGGGGGTCACTCCTGAGCTGTGGGGCAGGAGAAACACAACTGACCTGACTCTTACAGGTGTCACAGCTGGAACGTCTGTCCTGCTTTAACGGCATCACCATTTGTGCCACTAGCCCAGACCAACACCCCCATGACTCTGAAATGCCTCTGGAATGCTGCTCTGTGGGAAGTGGGAAACACAGCAGAGACAATGGAAATCAAAGCGGGGGGGATTGGGAAATGACCTGTCCTGGTCTTCCACTGAGGCTCAAGCCAAAGCTGGGCTCCAGAAGGATCTCTCTGGGTCAGTGACTCTGGCATCTCCCTTCAGGGGTTGTTTGCACCTTCCAAGAAGGCGCGGAAAAGCTGGACCCTGATCCCAGGGACACGGCTCACCTCACTGGAGCTGGGAGCAGTGGGAAGGGAAGCTGACAAGGTATTAAATGACTCTCAAGTCAGGTTTGTTTAGAACCTTTTACTTTGAATGATTTTTTTTTCTGAGGAAGGGTTGAATTTCAGCCCAAATCCCACCAGTAAATATCTCCATGGATCTTACACTGAGCTGGTTTGGTTTGCAGAGTGTCCACAGGGCCTGATCCCAAAATGAGCCACTCTCAGAAAAGGCTGGTGAGGAGAGGGAGGGATGGGAAGGGGTGTGCTGGGTCTATCACAGTGATGCCAGCTGAGTCCAGACTTGGTGGCTTAGGCTGCCCTGAGCAGCTGTGGCTGCCCCATCCCTGGGAGTGTCCAAGGCCAGGTTGGACAGGGCTTAGAGCAACCTGGGTTAGTGCAAGATGTCCCTGCCCATGGCAAAGGATGGGCTTTAAGGTCCCTCCAACGCAAACCATTCTGTGATTACACGACTTGAGGACATGCTGGTTTTCCATGTGAGTGCCTCTGCTTGGCAAATGAGGAATGAGATGGATCCTGCTCTCCTGCTGGGAGACTCTGCAGCCCTGGGGAAGTGAGGAGCACCTGCTCCCCACAGTCATGCAGGGAAGGGATTTGCAGAGTTAGCTCCGCTTTGAAGTCAACTCGTCAGCAGAGTTCCAGGTGTGGAGTGGGTTCACTGAGGGGGAAACTCAAGAAAATAAACAGCTGGGTGAGAGCAGCCAGCAAAATAAACCCACCAGAGCTCTGTGTGGGGCTTTCCTGGAGCAGCCGACGCACAGCACAGGGACCGAATCCTGTGGCCCTGGTGTGAGCAGGAGAGGGCTCAGCTCAGCTCCTGGAAAGCAGGAGGTGACTCTGGAGTTCCCTCTCCGTAAGGTGGGGATGGATCACCACACCCTGTCACAGCCAGGACGCGGTGCCTCGGCAGGGACGCGGCTGCGCTGAAGAGCCTGCCGGATCTTCCTTTGAATCATGAGGGAATTCAGAAGCAGCTTTGAGGGTCTAAAGGGAAAAAGAAAAGAGAGAAAGAAAAAAGGAGGTGCGTGTAAGAAGTTGGGTGTTTCTATAGCAGCAGCAGCAGCACCCCGTGCTCAGCGCCGGGAGCAGGTGGGAGCGCCCATCACTCAGCACAGCGTGGTGACAGAGCTGGCAGCCGCCTGATAAGAACTGCTGCCTCCACGGCTGGGGTCCCACCAGCTTCTGGGGATGGATCCCTTCCCTGGCAAGCTGCTGGAGATGGGGGAGGAGGAAACTATGGGCTCGGGAAACCTTGGGGAGTGAGGGGAGGCAGTCCCTGGCGGCTCCACGGGGACAAAACCCCAGGTTCTGGTGGCATTTCCCACCTGAGGGGCTGTTCTGGAGCAAGAGGCTCATCTCCCAAAGAGGCAGATCCCAGGAGACATTGTTGGGCATGGAGGCCACGGGGAAAGGGGCATCTGGGGGCTCTGTGTTCCCCCACGAGGAAGTGGGTGACAGGAGCTCCTGGGGCAGTGGGATTGGGACAGAGCAGCCAGAACAAACCTTCGTGCGCCCAGCGGAGTGTCCCGAGGACAGGAACTGCGAGAGCTGGTGCCGAGTCAAGAGAGCAGCTGAGAAAACACATTAATGCACCATAAAGAATGTCTTTGCTTTCCAATGATCTTTTTTATTACTATTATTTATTCATTTATACGCCACTGCCTTGCATTTTTTTTTCAGTTTCTTTTTTCTTCTCCTTTTTTTATCCTCTCCCAGCTCTTTCAGTGCCTCATACCACCCTCTCCACCCCTGGAGACTGCATTCAAACACTGTCTGATGCTGAGGGCTGGCTGGGGGGGTCCGGGGCCATCAGCATGCCTGGCACACGCCGAGCCCAGCCAGCAGAGCTGCTCTGGGCCTGGCCACAGCTCCTCCTGCCTCCAAATATTTGGATTCTAAAAAAGCTGGGATAGAAACACCAAGAAAAATAAATATTTTACAAACAGAGTAACCGAAAACCTAAACAGGAACCCACCACCTCTCTCTGCCCAGGGCACGCTACTGAAGCGGAGCTTGGATGTCACAGCTGTGGCACTGACACTTTATTTCCTTACAAAGGAATGTTCCGTGGCTGCAGCATCACATCAGGCTGCTCCCAGGAGTTGGGAATGAACAAAACCTGTCTCGGGATGCTGGGCAACTCTTGGGCTGGGAACATCCCCTGCTCCCCTGGGGTCTCTGGGCACAGCTCAGGAAATCAAACCCTTCCTCCTCCACACCCTGGGAAAGCACGAGGGGAGCCTGGACCTGGCCAGACTGTGGAGATGAAGGATGAGGGGGGAAGGTTCTTTGTCCCAGGAATCACATGGGGAGCCCAGATGTGGCCAAGCTCGGGGACTGAAGGACAAGAGGAGAATCCTTGCTCAGGGCAGGGGGACTGGGAGGGGCAATCTGGTGCTGGCTGCAAGAGACAGGACCACAAAGTACTGAACATGATCCTCCTGGGCTGGGGATGGGGCAGGGTCTGGGGACCCTTCCCATGCCTTTAAAGCAAGGGATTGCAAAGCCCTCCATTGCCCTCACTGGCCCAAAGGCCTATGCTGGTGACTGGGCCAGGCTGGTCTCTGTTCAGCATGGGAAATGCTCCCTCCAGGCTTAAACAGTCACCATGCCATTCCTGACACTCTGAGTGCCACCAGCTGGGACCATTCCCCTCGGGAAGCTGCTGAGCTCTTTTAGTCAGCAGTTTTTTGGCTCCAGTTCAGGGTCTCCGCAGACCAAAGGAGACCTTGTCCCTTTGACTCATTATTTAGGGGTCCCTCAGGACCCAGAGACACAGATCCCTCTCTGGGAGAGGAGGAGGAGGGTAATGGTCCTAAACCAAAGAGGAACAAGATGTTCCAGTGCCTGGTGCTGTGGTCACTGGTTCAGCTCAACTGGAGACTGGTCACAGAGGGCCACCCCCATCATGGCACAACTGTCCCTGATCCCTCCAAATTGCTCCCTGTGCAGAGCTGGGGGAGTGAATGAGCACGAGGGGCTTTGGTGGCCTCAGCCCTGGACACAGGATAGGACAGACCCTCAGTGTCCTCGTGCTGCCCCTCCAGCCTCTCACCCGTGCCCAGGCACACGGGCTCACACCCACCCCTGTGCCCACTTCCCCGCTCTGGCTCTGGGGAGGGCTCCATGCTCGTGGGGCTCTCTGGGGTGGTGGTGGAGCCTTTTTGTTGTGGTTGTTATTTTTAATCTGCATATTGTTCTGGATTTGCGTCAGAGACAGCAGGTTGGAGAAACGTGCCTGGCTCTTGGAGCACAACGTGGCAAGGTTGGCAATGCCCTCCAGCTCCAGGAGAACGCGCTGCCTCCAGCAGCCGCCGGATCCGGCAGGGCTGGGCTGAGCCCCAGTGCTCATCCCAAGGATTGCAGCAGCTTTTATTCACTCCTCGCTTTGAGCTCCAAAAGCAAGGCCCTGGGGATGAGCAGGGTAGGGAGGAAGGGGCTCTCAGCATCAGAGCGAGCACAGGGTTTGGTCCCATGGGGCTGCCCCATGGTGGCATCCAGCCGCCCCATGGGACAGGAGCTCATCCTACCCCTGGGCATGAGGGATCCCACAGCATCCCACCCTCCACTGCACAGGGGACTGCTGAACAGCCAGGAGAGTCACAGCCTGCCCTGGAAGCCCTGAGGTCCCAGCCCAGGGAGCCTGGAGCATCCTGTGTGCGTCAGTCCCAGCAGGGTGAATCCAGCACCCTCCAAGCACGGAAGCAGCACAGGTGGGGACCATTCCCCCCGACTGCTGCTCCTGTGCTGGATAGAAACAAACCCTGGAGAAGTCAGCACAGGGGGAGCTGCTTAACCTCCCAGGAGGGACGTGAACAGCAATGGTCCCAAGGGAGAGACACAAGGCTGGGACTGGGACCTGGTGACCTCCTCATCACTGGAGCAGTGTTTGCCTTCTCCCTCCCCTCCTCACCCCGCTCCTCATCCCATCCCATGGGACCTGTGCCCCACTCAGGACAGGGGCTGCTCCTGCCTCTCCCACCTGTGGGAAGATCCTCCTGCTCACTTACCCCTCCCTGGCAGGAACCTTCCTGCCTGCCGTTTGCAAGCCTCCAGGAATGAGAAGGAAAACACGCCAGGATCTCACTGAAAGCACCAACTGTTCTCCTCGCATGTAAATGCTGCTGCTCTTTTGATTTTAAAAGGCTTTAATGCCGAGTTCATCTGCTAATTCCCCTCCTGCCCCTTGTGTATTGTATATTAGGAGAAATGTTGTTCTGTATCCTGAGCAGTTTATTTTATCGAGTTTAAGAGAAAATCCCATACTGAGATGCTGCAGATAAATATTCATTGTCACATCTGCTTCGGTTTAAGATTGTTGCCTAAAAATGTTAAAAATACAAACATATTTGGCGGGGGAGAGGCTGGGGTGGGAGGGTTGGGGTGGGCTGCTGAGCCTGGGCCCTCAGTGCAACTCGTCAAATGTTTTATCACCAGCAAGGAGAGGAATCACAATGAGGGGAAATCACCCAGGGGAAGGAAAAAAGGAACAGCAGCCTGAGAAGACTCAGCCAGCCCCAGCCATGAGGCTTGAGTGGAGCAATCCTGGGTGGGAGCATCCCTGGCATCACTCTGGGCTGGGGGACAGCTGTGGCAGTGCAGGGGTGCCCCATTCTCAGCCACTCAGAGCATCCTCCAGGACCTCTCACAGCACCTCGGCGCCCAGGATCAGGAGAGAGATCAGCAACAGCTAGAGCAGGAGGTTTTCCCTGTCTCTGGAGTGCTGCACCATGGGAACCCTGGCAGTGCTCTCAGCACCCAGGGAACTGCCCAGGGGATGTGCCAGTGCTGGGAGCCCCTGTCCAGCCCAGCTGTGCCTGGCAGTGCTGTGGTGGCCCTGCTTGGCAGCCACCCCATCTGCAGCTGTCCCATCTCCACCTGATAAAAGGGTGATGGGCACCAGGGGCTCCATTGGTGGCAGTTCCAGCAGGGACACTGGGAGCTTCCCTGGCTGCTGCTGCTTCTGGGAAGGGCTTGTCCAGGCCACACTGGACACACACAGTGACAGGACAACTTGGGACAACATCAAGGGGACTCAGCTTGGCACAGTCTGTGCTGTCCCTGCTCCGGAGACACACAGAGCTCTTCCCTCCCCGCCTCTGCCAGCCCATTACCTCTGCTCAGCACTACAATTTTATTTTATATTTAAGTAAAATAAACTTGACCTTATTTTATTTTTCTTTCAAAGCTTTTGCATCTCCACCGAATGCAGCCAGTGGATATGGAAGGCATAGTAATAAGGATAACGCTTTCCACTTGCTGAGCACTTTATATTCTCCGAGCACTGTACAAACATTACCTAATTAAACAGAGCAAGGCAGCAGCCCTCTGCTCTGGCCTAATGCTGGGAAATGGAAACAAGGAAACTCTGAACCAATATGTCAATAACATCAAAGTCCCATTGTCCTGGCCTTGGCTTTGTTGCAAAGGAATCCGAAATTGTCTCAGAGTTTCCAACATGGCTGCGGGCTCTTCACACTTGGGAAACAAGTGTGAAAAAACTGTTTGGGAGTCAGACGACAAACCCTGATCAAAGTTGGCAGAAGTGGCCACGGAGACCCCGGGACTGCAGCCTCGCCTTTGATGCCGCCTCATGTGGGAGCCATCCCGGCGGCTCTCGCCCCCCAGCCCTTTGCAGGGCTGGCATCTTCCTCGGGGCCCTCATGTGCATCTGGGGAATGTTTCCTATTAGGGATTCACACTCTGGTTGAGCTGCATTCCTAATTGTGGAGACTTGAACGGCCCTAATAGGAAACACACCCGCAGCAGAGTCCCTGTGAGTCATTCTCCCATCGGAGCGGTCCTTGGGCTGCTGCCACATGGCAGGGACAGGGTCCAGGGGATACAGGGCCAGGGCCCCGGGGGGACCCTGCTCCCAGCCGTGCCACCATCGCTCCAGCCTCTTGGTGGGTGCCGTGCCAGGTGCTGGGAATTCTGTGCCCGCCCTCCGTGGCACAGTGGCATCAGGAGACCTTCCGTGTCAGCCATCCCATTCCTGCAGCAGCATCGGCACCTCTGGAGGCAGGAGGGGCTGGGTCAGAGCCTGGTGCTCAGTGGTGAGTGACTATGAGCACGCTCATGTTTCCATGCCGTGTTCATGCCATGCTCACATTGCCGTGGCCACGCTGGGGTCTCTGCCCAGCTGGAGCCCTGCACAGCCACTGCCCATCCTCTGGGATGGGGCCAGAGTGGGAATGCCTCAGTCCCACCACCCACAGCAGCTTGGGCATTCATGCTCTGGCCCCAAAGCGCAGCCACCCCTTCTTAACAAACTGAGGTGACCTTGGAGTGTTGCCCCTTTGTACCAGCACCTAGGTGTCCCATTTGTCACTGTGACAGCCCACATGGCTCCAGGAAAAGGTCACCTGAGCTGCACCAGCCTTTCCCTTTCACATTTATGCTGATGCCAAATTAATTCTTCATCAGAAGCCCAAGTGCCCCTTGTGCCATTGTTTGATGTGTTCCAAATCTGCCTGGGTTCGGGTGCTCCCCTCCCTCCTCCCCAGCACTGAGACACAAAGCATCAGTTCCTGTATTTTTAGGACAAATTCCCTGATTCTGGGGATGTTCTGGCTGAATCTCAGTGCATTTTTCTGTGTCTGCTTGACAGCAATACCTGGTGATGTCAGACAAGCCTCTGGGGCCCTCGGCTCTCATTACCAGCCTGTCTAATTAAGGAGAGATGCTGTTGCTGACTGCTTTGGAGAACGATGTGGGAAAGCAACAACTGTCAGTCTCCATCACCAGGGTCTGGAGATCCAGACCCCCTGCTTTTGGGGTCTGGATCTTCAGAGACAGGAGGGCAGCCCTGACTGTGTCCCAGCCAGTGGAATTACAGTCCCAGTAGCAGAAGGCCCCTGGCAGCAGGAACTCCTCTGAGCCCCAAAGGGTGCAGGCTTGGGGAGCCAGGAGCGAGATTTTATCTGAGCAGACTCACTCCAGTTGCTAATAATTAGCAGGGCCTGGCTGATCATTAAGGCAAAATGAGCCACTCCCCATCCCTTCCACCCCAGCTGGAGGTTTGGGTTGGGAAAGTGAGGTCCTTCATGTTCCAGTTCAGATCCCTCTCAGCCCTGCAGCCCCTCTCGAGCTCCCAGTGAGGCTGCTCTATGTCTCCTTGCTCAGGAACAACCTTTCCCAGAACTTCTCTCAGGTTGGGGATGTTTGGCACAGGGGAAAGAGGGAAATCTTGTTTTTATTCTCCTACAACAGGAATGTTTTTCCTCCTGTTATTCATCAAATTCTGCTGGAATTTAATACTCACCAGCTCTAAACAGCCTCTTGCACTAACAGTGATTGATGGTTTCCAACGAGTCCATAAATGCTGCCCCTCCTCAGCCCTGCACTTTCTCTCCCTTCTCTCCCTATCACTCCATCTCTCCTCTCTTCCTTTGCTTTCTCCTCTCTCCCGGGCCAGACAAAAGCTCATCATGCTGTTGTTGTGTGGATTGATTTGTTTTCTGTTTCTGCTGTGTTTTGGGGTAGGAAGACATCAGGGATTTGTGAAAGAGCAGTGAAATGCCATGGCCAATGAAGCCTGACTAGAAATTCCTCAGGTTATTATCTCTTAGGTTAAGGAAATCTGGGCAAATTTCTGTACGGAAACACTTCAGGAGCAGAAAACAGCAAAGCTCAGCAGCAGCTGCCCAGTTCTCCCGGTCTGGAGAAGCCTGGAACGGGAGCTCTGCCCATGGGAAGGAAGTGTGTCTGCACACTCAGAGCGATGTGCCAGCAGACATCCTGGGCTGGGGGGAATGTGAAGAGGGTTCCCAGCCCAGGAAACAGGTCTGGGCTTCATCCAAGGTCACAGAGGGATGGAGCAGCCCAGGACAAGGCTCCTGAGTGGCCTCATGCCCACAGGGACTGAGCAATTGCTCGGTTCTTGCCTGGATGAGCAACTTGTAGTCCAAAGGCACAAATCCCCGGGAGTTCTGTCTCTGGACAGAACCGGTCCCAGGGACCAGCGAAGGGGGAGATTGAAGCAGGTAAAGTGAAACCTGGGGAAGTCACCCTGTGACTCTCTGGAGACAAAAGCATCCAGGCAGGATGCTGGCAGGGAGGGCACTGTGGGATGCCTGGGGTAAGCTGGTGAAGATGCAGGGCAGGTGATGCTGAGGGACCGAGTTCCCCCAAAAGGCAGAGCCCCCTCCTCGCCGTGCTCAGCTCCTCTGGGAAGTGGCTGCTCCCGAGCCTTCTCCTTCACCGGCACGGGGGCTCCTGGCTTTTTATTGGACTTCCCGCAAGACCGGATAACTTATCCCTGCCTTTCCCCTTCCCTTGCGCTTTCCCGAGCAAAGCTCCCTCCTACCTGGTGGGGGCTGCCCTTCCCTTGGAAAGCCCTGCGCTCCGAGGAGCCCCGGCTCTCCTGTTCCAATTAAGCTACCTGAGATAAAATCTGTGGAGCTCTTAGAGGGAAACAACTTAAAGAGATGTAAAATGGTAACTTGATTTACTCATTTGTTCCTGACCGTTTGATTCCTCCCGGAGCCGCCACCCAGCCAGCTGGGTTATGTGTCACCGGGGAAAAAAACCAATACAGGCAGATCCCTTATCAGATCAGTGCGTTAAAAGGATTTGGGGAATGCTAATGCAGGCACGGGGAGTGGGAGGTGGGACTGGCTGGCTACGGGTGGTCGAGCAGGAGGTAGCACCTTGGCTCCCCCCTCCCCGGCTCCTGTTTCCCTTGGGATGTGGGAGCAGGGAGGGCTGGGCTCTTCTCACAAAGCAAGGGCTGAGGGAGGAGAATCCCCACCGCGTCTAGCCCTCACCCAGCGTCCTTGGGGAACATTTCCTGGCCAGTTTTGCTGGATGAAGTCAGTTCTCTTTCGGGATGTGAGTCGGAGGCAGCTGCCTGTGCCTGCCTGACTCTGCTGTGGGAGGTGTGCTGCACACTCACCCCTGGCTGATGGGCATCCCGGGTTTTCCAGGCACAAGGACAGGAATGCTGTCCCATCACTGACTCCAAAGACCCAGCCCAAGGGAGTTCTCTCGGCGCTGTTTCCCAATCAGCCCTCAACCCATGCATATGGAGCCGGGACCTGGGATGGGGATTTGACGTCCACAAGGAAAATCAGAGAGGTTGTGGACTGCCCATCCCTGGAAGTGTGCAAGGCCAGGCTGGACATGTCTTGGAGCAACATGGGATAGTGGAAGGTGTCCCTGTCCATGGCAGGGCGTGGGACTGGATGGGCTTTGAAGTCCCTTCCGACCCACACCAGTCTGCGATTCCATGAAAACACTCTGGGATTAGGACCTGAGTCACACTAATGACTGGGAGAATTGTTTTGTAAATTAACAAATGCAATTTGTTCCCCAATCCAGCACAGGGCAAGGTCAGGCCGGCAGGAAGCCCACGGCTCATTCCCTCTGACAAGTGCACTTCTGTTTCAATTACTGGTGCACATCCTCGCCATGTCCTCAGGAGCAGCCAGAGCCACCCCTGCCAGAGCCAGGAATTCTCGGTAATAGGAGCCCTCACCCTGCTGGCTTCTCTGTTAAACCTGTGCTGGGATGTGGGGAGAGCTGGTCCTGGGTATCCAAGTGATGAAGGGCAGATTAGCAAGGCCCTGCTGCATTAGGCTGGGAATATATTTAGCTCCTCAATGTGCTATGGATTAAGAGCAGCAGGAGGCCTGGCAGTTCCACTTCGGAGGCTGGGAGGGAAGATTCCCGTTCAGCTGCGCTGACATTCCCTTCGCAGCACCTGTCAGATGGGTGTCCTGGCCTTCCTGGGGCTGCTCCCCTCCTTCTGCCCTCAGGCAGGATCCTTCCCCTCCCTGCTGTCACTTGGCTGCTCAAAGCAGCTTCTGCACAAGTCAGACTCAAGCCATGAAGGTTTTAAGGGTTTTGAGAATGTTTTAGGGCAAAGAGCCCCCTTTTAGGGTTTGTTCTTGTCCTTTGCTGTGCTGTGCAGTTCCTTTCCTTCCACCAGTCCCTGTCCTTGGCATGGCGCTGCCCTTGTCCAGGTGGATGGGTTCATATTTTGGGGCTTGAAAATGTGCATTTTTACCTCTTGCTGCCCCCGTGCTCAGCTCCATTCCCATCCCATGGGGCTTTTCCCTTCGGGATGTGTTGTTACCTACTCCTGCCCACACCTGTCCATTCCTGAGAGCATCCCACCCAGTTATCCCCATGCCTGGCCCATTTATAAATTGTATGGAAATACAAATGTGTCCCTGTCACCCCACAGGA
Source organism: Erpornis zantholeuca (assembly GCA_013400515.1). NCBI lineage: Eukaryota > Metazoa > Chordata > Aves > Passeriformes > Timaliidae > Erpornis > Erpornis zantholeuca. The sequence goes on along the minus strand of VZTN01027139.1, from coordinate 551,010 downwards.
CGTGCCACCCTCCCGTACCTTCAGGCAGATGTTCATGAGTGCTGCCAACAGATTAGATTAGAGCAGATTTGTGTTTTCCCTCACTGATATGGTGGGAGAAAACTCACATTTACAAGGGAGGTTTTCCAAGCAATCCTCTCCACAACAATTCCAGAACTTGAGACCCTGGAGTGTTCCCCTGTGCCTCAGCAGAGCCCTTCCCATTCTGGATAATCCCATACAACCTAGGCTGGGAATTCCTGGCAGCTGGAGAGCACAGCACATTATTTGCAGGCCCCTGGCCATTCTGGGGACTGCAGGAATTCAGTGCCCATCCCTGCAGGGGACACGGGGCTCTCCCAGCCCTCGGCAGCCCATCTTTCCACAGGGGTTACAGGAAACCTGGGAGGCGTTGACAAAACCCAAACTTGCACTCAGTGAAACGAAAAACAAACTGAAAAAATCCCCTGTCCAAAACCTGCCTCGAATTGACCCAAACGTTTGGTTCAATCATCAAGCAAACATTCCATGTGCACTCCAAGCTTTTCCTTTTTAAGCTTCTTAAGTGGGCTTGAGTTAAACACAAATTTCTCCTGAAAACATCATTTCAACCTGATGCACAGAATGTCAGGAAGCTTTCCTTCAAAGCCAGCAGAGCAAACCAGTTCAACTTGGCTGATTTGATGGGATTTTTCCCTTTGGGGGGGCTACGAGATCATTCCTGTTGCATCAGAGTTGCGGTTGACCTGTGGCTGCACTTTTGGGCGAAAAACACGTTTGGCAGAGGAATCTCCCCCAGCTCTGCCTTCTGTGGCCTCATTTGATGGCTGGTGGCAAGGGCTGTGCCCACTCTCGCTGCTGTCACTGCTGCCACCGCCGCTGTCCCCCGGCTCCCTGCAGCTGCTGCTCGGGCGTGAGCCTGGCCACGCCAAGACACGGCAAAGCCAGAATTTCTGGTTTCCATAAAGGAATATGGAGACTATTATCCAGTGAGATTTGAAACTGAGGTGGGAAAGCTGCCAGCGTGCAGAGTTTTCAAAGAGCCTCCTGTATCTCGTGTTGCTGAAAACTGGGAAGTCCCGTGGGCTCGGGAAGGGGAGGTGGGAGGGGTAGGGGGTCCCCGTGGTGGGCATGGGGATGGAGGCAGAGCAGGGGGAAACCTTCTGAAGGGGTCCTTTCATATTAGAATAAGTCATAATTAATGCTATCAGGTGGCAGGAAGGCAGCGTCAGGTAACGTGAGCAGGGCCTTATCTCTCCCTGCATCCTGGGGCTGTGGCTCTGGGCCCAGGGAAAAGCAGGAGGCTCACAAAATGTGTTGGGAGTGGGGTGTGGGGGGAGTGGGGCACTGCTGCCATGAGGAGCCCAGCTCTGGTCCTGCCTGGCAGGATATCCTGGGAGAGGTGAGGTAAAGCAAGCCCTGGATGAATGAATCCCCATGGATCCATCCTCATCCTGACCGGAGGAGGGAGGATGGAGGGAGGGGAGCAGGGGTGAGCACCCATAAGGTCCCACAAGGTGGGTTTTGGCTGTCCCATCAGTGTCTGTGGAAGCTCCAAGGCCTTTTGTGGTGCCCCCAGTGCCATGGTGACCCCAAGGCTCTGGGCAGGTCACGGGGACTGGTTACTGGTGTCTCTGGGGCATGAGCTCCAGGTGTGCTTTGGGCCACTTGTTCATTAGGGGCTGATCAGACCTTTCCCTGCTTGGGTGCCACAGACCAGAGGTCCTTTATCAACACTTTTTTAGGGCAAGCTCTCTCTCTTTCTCTCCTCCACATCTGGGTCACCAGACACATGGTGCCACCTTATTCAGTGATGTCCTCCCTGACACGGGCCTGTAGCCCAGGCTGAGCCCAAGTCACCTGGGTTAGCACACCTCTGGCCACAGGGACAGGCTGAACAGGAGGGTTTGGGGAAAAATGCTGGTTTGAGGAAAACTCTTTTGCCATGTATTTAAAAAACTTATTTAAAAATAGAGCACTTAAAAACTGGTGGGGCAAAACCTCCTCATGGAAATGCCTGTGTAGGGAAAAAACCTCTGTGATCTCAATTACCTTCCTCTGTGAGGATCCTGCATAGCTGAAATTGTTTCGTTTCTGAGCAGCAATGATAAAAAAAACACTTTAGGTTTTTATTTCCCAACTTTGGCTTCCCTTGGGAAAAGAGCCGGAGCAAGCGATTCCACGCACTCACAGAGGCACAGGCACGCTGGAGCACACAACAGCCAGAACAAAATCCCAACAAACACAACTTGTTTGCTTTAATTTTGTTTTTCACTGAAAAAATGTGAACTTCTCCGAGAAAAGACAATGCGACGGGCTCGGCTCCGCTCTGTGGCCTGCCCTACTTTTGGGGAATTTGTTTTCCAGTTTGCAGCCGTCCTTAGCCTTAAATTTCTCCTATTAAGGATAAGACTAAAGCAGCCCTAAGGCATCAGCCCTTGGAGGGAAGATGAAGAGGGATGGAAGTGCTCATGGGAGGCTGCCTCTGGTCTGGGCAGGAGCACAGGCTGGGATTGCTGGGGTGTCATGTGCAGGGCCAGGACTCAGAGATCCTCGTGGGTCGCTTCTGAGTCATGATCGTCTGGGATTCCATGCCTCCATCCTGGTTCCTCAGCCTTGCCCTGCCTGAGAGGTTGTGCAGGTGACAGATGGATCCAGGGATGAATCCGGGGTGGTGATGGATGAGCCCCCTGCCCGGCCCTGCTCTTCCATCCCCTCTCTTCCTTCCCCAGAGCAGAGCGAGTTGTCAAAAGCAACAACACCTCACGACCAACCCCAAATAAATACAGGAACAACGGGTGATGAATGATCCCTGCTCCGAAATCCATCTTGGGAGGAGATGTCGGCTCCCGATCACAGCCGCAGCCGCAGGGAGCTCCTCCAGCTCGGCAGTGCCACCGCGGGAACGTGTCACCGTGTCAGCGCTCCCGGAGCTGCCGGGCCGCGTCACAACACCCGGGGCATGGCCCAGGGCGGCTGGCGGGGGTTCGCAGACGTTCTCCTGAGCATCCACTTGCCCTCGCTCCCGCTCGCTCCGTGACAGCCATGGGAAATGAGCTGGCCACGCAGACACGGAGGGACCGCCCCACACCAGCTCCCGAATCCCGCATCCCTCCGCCGCGTGCCTCTCCTCTCCGAGCACGGGGTCCCCCGAGGCCAGAGCTGACTTTGTTTTCCTGTCTCCCGCGGCACAAGCAGCCCGGGAACGCGGGATGAATAGGAATGGGAATAACAAATGGGCTGTAGATAAGGCAGCGTCTGCGGGAGTCACCGCGAGGCACCGGAGAGGGAAGGCGGAGGGGGAGGATGCCGGAGTTAGCGGTGTCCAAACGGGATTAGAGTGACAAATTTCAGGGGGGGCTGGAAGGTGCAGCGGTGCTGGAGCACGGAGCCCTCCCTGCCTGACTTCCCCCGGGGCCAGAGCCGTCCCTGCTCGGCCAGGAACTGGGAACACACCCCAAACACCAAGGGATGGAGGAGACATGAGCACGAGGGAGAGAGGACAGGCAAGGAGAGAGCAGAGCCCATGGAGTTGGATGGGAAGAGCTGAAGAGAAGGAGGGAGAGGATGAGGATGAGGATGAGGAAGAGGAAGAGGAAGAAGATGCCCATCTGGGTGGGTGGCAGATGTTCTCTGTAGATGGCCAGCACCTCAGCACAGCTGCTGGGAAACTGAGAAACCTCCGCTCCAGGCTGAGCATTTTGTCCTAAGGCTTTTTTTGTTCATGACTGTCACCTGGGAGCTGAGCCATGGAACCAGGAGGGAAAATCAGCTTTACAGTGGGGGACACCCCATGGGGACAGTCTGCAGACTGGAACCTGCTCGTGTTGGGGTGGAAGAGGCAGAAAAGCAGGGGAGAGATGTCAAACCATTGACCTTCAGCTGGTTTAAAGGTGTCAGCAGGCAGAAGGGAGGGGAATGATTTAGAAAGGTAGAGGAATGTGGAGTTAGGAAGGTGGGCTTGAGGAAAGGAAAACAGGTGATAAATTTCAGGGAGAAAAGCCAACAAGGCAGAGGAGTGAGAAACTCCTCTCTGGGAAGAGATGGGACCATCTTGCTGTGGCCCTGGGAGATCAGCTGAACTTCCAAAATGTGGAGCCCTGCAGCTCCTTGCGGGTGGCACAGGGAGCAGGGATGTCTCATTGAGGCAGAGCCAGCTGGAAAACACCAAATTCCTCTCATCAGAGACAGAGAGCTTAATTCTGGTTCTGCTCCTGCATGCTGGGACCCAGCCCAGTCCTGAGAGGAGCATTCCTGGCTTCTCCTCCCCCTCAGTAACAAATCCTGGAGCAGTCTCATTGCACCGTCCAGGACTGGACACTGACAACACACCCTGGAGCCAGCGTTGGCTGCACTGGGGCACAGGAGACCAGCCTGGTTTGGGGTAATTCCAGGCTTTTTTAGCTTTGTTGGAGCATCTCAACAAACATTCAGGCTGGCCTACTTCCCAACAGCTGCACACGGAGATCTGGGATACACAGGGAAGCTTTATGGCCTCTGCAGCTCCAGGTAAGGGTTGATGGGATTGAAATGAGCTGAGGAAATCTCAGAGACCACGAGCCTGATGCTTCCACGTCTGCTCCAGGGAAAATGGGGGCAACCCCACCACACACACTGGGCTCCCTGTACTGCCAAGCTGACTTACTCTGAGTAAGGTCAGAGTTAGGCAGAAATGAGAGACAGAAAAGGCTGATTAGGTCACTTATTTCATCCTCTTACCAATTAGACAGGAAATTATTTAACTGCTTTATTTATTTATTTAGGAATGTACCTCAGCAGGAAAACCCCAGCGGCAAGAGCCGGCGTTGTGCAAAGGGAAGGGTGGAAGCCCAGCTCCTCATTCATAAACACACACTTGTAAAAAGCATCTTCTGAAAGAAAATCTGGGAAGGAAATATCTCCTGACAAGCCTCCCAGGCAATGTGGGCTACGGGGCCAGGGAGGGAAGTGGGATTTGCTGTGTGCTGGGTATGGGTGCTTTTCTGGAACATCCCTATTGCCTTACCTCCTTAACTAGAGATATTTTCCAATTCCAGAGGGGCCCAAGAGACACTTAAACCCCCCAGGCCTGGGCTGTGGCTCGTGGGGCAGCTCCAACCCCTGTCACCCCTTGCTCACCCTACTCAGCCCAGCTCAGCCCCTTTCTGGGAAAAGCTTTGGCTGACAAGGAATTTGCAATGCAGCTCCTCCAGCAGGATGGGAGGGTTATCCCATTGGACATCTGAGAAGATTTATGGGGTCCATAAACGGAGATCTCTGGAGAGAGCCCAGGAATGGTTTGAGCTCTGCCCCAGGTCCTTCATCCACAGAAATGCAGGATTGCAGGGCCATGGTCACAGAGGGAGACCAGTGCCAGCAGCTCCCTTCCTGCCTTGATGTCATCAGCACTTTGCTCCCTCTTCGAAATGATGATGAAAACCGATTTCCAAACCTCAGGGTTTGTTGGTTTTTTTCCCCTAAATGGAATTCTTGCTTCCCAGCCAGCCCCAGCTCACTTGTGAAGGAGAAGGATAGTCCAGAGGCTCTCCCGGGTGGAGGTGGGCTGGAAAGGGCTCAGACTCTGCCTTGGAAACCAGAGAGAAACCCCATGGCTGGGGCTGCAACACCCAGGGGTGGGAGGGGAGGGAGAGCAGGTCCCAAAGGCAAATGGAGCCATGGCCAATGTGCCTGAGCCAGGGGGACAAGATGGAAGTGGTGACAGACGTTCCCACTGGCACACTGGCCTGGGGATGCTGTGTGTGGGGAATGGGGCATGGAATGGGGGCTGGAATGGGGGATGGAATGGGGGATG
>VZTN01027139.1:509116-545200 GCA_013400515.1 Erpornis zantholeuca | reverse complement strand
CTGTGTGGATATTGTGTGGATGCTGTGTGGATGCTGTGTGGGAATGCTGCACGTGGATGCTGTGTGTGGATGCAGTGTATGGATGCTGTGTGGGAATGCTGTGTGTGGATGCAGTGTTGGAGGGTGCCCTGTACACCTGGGCCCTGCACACCTGGGCCCTGCTGGATCAGGGCTCCTGCTCTGCCTGGCGTGGGCAGGATTGGATGTGCTAAAACGTTCTTGTATGTCAGTGCCTCAGCCAGGTAGGGCACAGCAGGTAACTGTCTGCTCATGTTGGGGCTGTTTCGTCTCCTTGCTCTCCCTCTACCCATCCCAGGAGGACGCAGCACAGCTGGGCTCTGTCCCTCTGGGTGGTGGCAGAGGCAGCTGGGCACCTCTCCCAAGAACAAACCTCCAAAGGATCCTGGCTCAGGGACGCAGCTGCTCTGCTGTTATCACACAAGAGAAGAGATGAGACAAACCAGTTACTGAGGAGAGAGAGAGAGGCTCTTACTCCCCGCCATCCCCTCCGCTCCCCCTCAGCCCGCTTCTCCGTGATCATTCTTGTTATTCATTTCCCCTCTCTTCTCCTTGCCAGGCAGACGCTTTCACAGGGCAAATCCAAACGAAAGCCTTGCAAAGAGGATGCTCATAAAATATTTATGGAGAACTGCAGTGAACACGAGTAGGATAATGAGGGTCTGTGGGAAATGGGATGTGTCCAAACTCGCACAGTGAAGGCCTCGTACGAGGCAGAGGCACGCGGTGGAGGCCATTAGTGAGTCCTGCAGGGTCTGCACTCATTTCCTTCTCCGTTGCCACACACGGTTCTGCTTTGGCTTTCCCTCACTGGCACTGGGGCTTTTCCTCCATGGCAGCTGCTGCCTGCACTGCATGGGGAACTGGGATGGCTGGATTGCACTGGGCAATGCTCTGTAGAGTCCCACGGCTGTGCTCTCTGGGAGCAGGACAGGGACATTGTGCCACCACAGCAGGACACAGCCACTGTGCCACCTCTGGGATGCAGCCTGGTCACCAGCCCTCCTTTCCCAGCCACTTTTCCTGTGCTCTGGCCCTGTGACTGTTGTACACCCCCCAACATGGCCACACAGGGCAGCCAGGGAGGGTAGCGAGGTCTGGCAGAGGGATGGGAGTCGGTTCCCTTCACCAGGGCTGCTTTAGGAAGTGGAAGGGCTCAGGTCTGAGCACTTCCTTCTCCCCATCCTTCCCTCCCACCCCCTGCAGTCTGTGGGGCTCAGTTCCCATAAACCCTCAGACACTCAGCCCTAATGCTCACAATCCTGAGCACTTCTGGTGCCAAGAAGAAGCTCTGAGGCTCCGGGCGAGCTCCAGTAAAGTGCAAACCTATCCCGTCCTGAGAGCAGAACCCATAAACACAGCAGTCCCCCTACGGCAGGGACGAGCTGCCTTAAACCATGTCTTCCAGCAGCTTATCCAGCTCCTTCTCCAGTTACCCGGAGCGGGTGTCCCGCAGCTCCCGCAGCTGGAATGCTGCTGACCTCTGCAGAGCCTCGCTGGGTCTGCCCCAGCTGCAGCCCAAGCTGCAATTCCTCTGCGGTTTGCCAAGAGGACCTCGGGGGCACTGCTGCTCCTCTTCCTCCCTCGGCTCTCTTCCAGCAAGCCCCCAAAAAGCCCTTGAACTCGTGTCGGAGCGCTGATCCCGCTGGGAGCCATGCCTCTGGCAGATGTTTGCTGTGATACAGGACACGACAGCTTTTATGACTTGTCAGCTGGAACCCAATCTTTTCGGGTCTTTAGGTTAAAATGGAAAAGCAAAGCTTGCACGCATGGCTGTGCCAGCAGCACGGCCTGCTGAGCCTCCCAGCAATCCCAGAACCTTCTGGAGCAGGAACCTGGGTGTCTCTCACCATCACCCAGCCCAGCCTGGCACTCCCAGAACCTCCTGGAGCAAGAACCCAGGCTTCCCTCACCATCCCACTCCGACAAGGTTGCTTTTCCCAGCCCCCTGTCCCTGCAGTGACACATCCGTGTGGTTCACGTGTTCCCGACCTCAACCTGGACTGCCTGGGGTGGGCATCTTTCCCTTCTGCCCCACAAAGGACCAAACAAGGTCACACATACTTTCCTTATGATGACTGAAGGGAGATTCTCGCCTTTTCCAGGCTGGGAAGCCACCACAGCTCTTCAGGCTATTGCACGTCAACATTACCAAATCCTGGAGAATTACAAAAAATCCCACATCTGCTTCACTCCCACTGTTGAAGGAAGGAGAATTATCCCCCCCGGCAGCTGAGAGGGTTCCTCACCTCCCCAGAGCTGCCTGGTGGAGTTGTGCTGTCTCCTGTGTGGGAGCAGCCAGGGATGGTCCAGAGAACCATGGAATAGTTTAGGTTGGAAAAGACCTTTAAGATCATCAAGTGCAGCTGTTAAATCAGCACTGCTGAGCCCAGGTTTGGGTTTAAATAAAACACTGCCAGATTTCAGGTCACCCTCGCCACCTGTCTTGGTGCTACCACAGCACCGGAGAAGGTCATGTGAGCTGGGTTTGCCATGATTAAATAATTGATCAGTGTCACACCATGGACCTCTGGGGGATGAGCCAAAATGGGGTGGGATGGAGGCAGAGAAGCTGCTCCCTCGAGGTTCCTGAGTGGTGTCTCACCCTTCAGACCAGCATGGGACACTTGGGAAGTGCTACCTGGCTGATGGATCTTACCCTGCCCTCTCCCCCTCCATCTCCATCGCCCACGAATCTCAAAGTTCAAGTGGCTTGGGACGGGAAAGAGTGTTGCAGACATGAAAGGTATTTCTGGGCATGGGGAAAGAAGTGATTAATCTCAATTACATGGTCGGACACTGCATAATCTGGAGCAGCAGATTGGGTTACGAGTCCTCCTTCCCATGGCTCTTGGAGGGGGATTCCAGCCTGAGGAGACTTTGTAGAGATGTTTTGACTGCTGAAGTGCCAAATTTAACCCCGTTGTAATTGGGGCTGTGGTGAAACATGGATGTTGTTTTTTGCTTCCTGAGCCTCCCCCCGGACAGCCAGAGGTTCGTGCAGCTGCCACCTCTTGCCCATTCACAGTGTGACAGCTCTCACCCCAGCTCGCTTTTCCCAAGGTCATCGCTCAGAAAAAAAAGGGGAAAGAAAAGAAACCAACAGAGGCTGGTGCTTCCAAACTCTAGGAGCTGCTCAGCAGCCTGGGCAGAGGTGGGAGGGAACTGCTGCCCACCCAGTTCCCAGGCTTCCTCCTGCTGGATCGTGGTCTTCCTCCTCCCAGCCCAGACCCCACATCCTGCCAGGCTCTGCAGAGCTCCCACTGCCCCTTCCCACAGCTTCATGGCTGAACAGCTGAGCATCCCCCAGACCTGAGGGCTCCTTGTGATCTCTGTACCCCAAACCCTGCTGGGATGCTGGGAAGGATCAGCCCCACTACAGCACCAGCAGGATTTGAGCATCGGTCCCTGAGGAAAGCAGTGGCTGCAGAGTGGTGAGGAGCACAGACACACAGAGCGAAGGGTTTCATTCCACAAAGCTCTCAGATCCTCCTTGTTATTTAACAGCCTCTTTCCCCGGACTAAAGAGCTGTTCCTGATGCTCTGTAGGGACTAATAACAACCTAATTCTGAGCTGTGATGGACTAAACATACCCAGTGTGTCCTGAGGTTCACCTGGAGAGATCCCACATCCCTCCTGTGCTCCAAGTCCTTTGGGGTATCACACAGCACAAAGCCCTCGGTGACATGAGACATTTCTGGGTAAGAAGTTAAAAATAAATATACTCCCAGGGGAGCTGCAGAGGGATAGACTGAGCCAGGGTGTAATTACCTGAGCTGGAACAGAGCCAGGCTCTAACTTGTATTGCAAATTCTTTGCATTGCTTTAGATACCTGCTAACAAAGTGATTATAAAAACCATATTTATAGAAGATTAGGAGCTATGCAATAGATCCACATCCGTAATTAGCCATAATAGATCTGCATTGATTATTATTGATGTTAATCCTCTTCTAAATATGTGCGCATTAATTAGTCGGCGTTTACCACAGACGCAATTATTTTAGGAACAGACACAGTTGGTGGGGGCAGCAGACAACGGGGTGTTTATTCCGATCTCAGTGTTTATTTTTCTCTCTGCAGCAGCACCTACCTCAGGTTGTACAAGAACAAAGAGCATCTGAGTCCAAGGGCCTGGAGCATCCAGGCTCCCGCACTGTGATAAGCACTTACAAGTGCCTGGGAAGGATCTTGCCAAAATATTATTTTTGATGCATAAAATATTTCCCTGTTACTATGAAACACAGTGCGGTGCCAGCCTCCAAGGGTGACACTGCTCCTTTTCCTGGCTGCCTGCGGGGGTGTTCAGCTCTAGCACCAAGTGTGCCTCATCCTGGTGCTCCTGGTGGCTGGATTGGGAGTGGGAATTGCTTGTTGGGAATGAAATCTGGGTGGGCTGGCAGGGGAAGCCCTCAGGACACCTCCTGAGCAATGCTGAGCTGGTGCTGGCTTTCAGGAGCCTTGGCATTTGCTCATCACTTTCCCAGCTGTAACACACAGAGTATCCTAGTTTGGGCAGTGAGTGAATGTAGCCTCTGGAATCCTTTCCTCACCATGATGGTCTGACCTGACCAGGACTTGAGGACCATCTGCACTCAAACATCAGCCCCCAAGAGCCTCCAGGTACCAGGAGCTGCATGCCATGAGCTGTTTCTGTATGAGATGCCCCAGAGCCTCCCAAAAATATCTGCTCAGCCAACAGGCAAGTGGAAAGCACCTGTGCCATCTTCTCCCTTTCTGCCCTTCATCTTCCTTTATTTTCTTCTCTCTGTCCTTTATTTCTCTCTCTGCCTTCAAGCAGGAAGATCATCAAAGAGCTGTTGCAGCCCTCTTTGAATTGTGCTGCTCCATGTCCACTGTCCCCTCTTCTCCATCATCATTCCCATGGAGGTGCCTCCCACTAGGCAAGGCTAGAGGAGATGATTCCACCACTGGCATTCCCACCAGGCCAGAGCATCCCCAGTGGTGAGGAGTTTTGGTCAACTTCAGGTGACAAGAGTCCATGAGCATCCCATTGCCCCAGAGAGGGCAGGAAGCAGTGCTGGGAGGACTGGAATGAGGAGCTGGGGGTGCTGGCTGAAGCTGCAGGACCATCATGTGCTTCAGCCTAGCATGGAGTGGGGTCACACCTGCCACCGTGGGACGTGGTGCCTCTCCAGAGGAGGGAGGAGGAGCTGCCCTGTGCCACCAGCTGCTGCTGGGGTGATGCTGCATCCCGAAATCCCCATTGCTCCCAAATCCGGACACCTGATGGCTAAAGCAGCTTCCCTCCAATGCTCACTTGTGCCCAGAACACAGCAATCATAATCCAGATCCTGTTCCCTACAGCATAAACCCCCTCTCCAAATCCAGCAATTAGCCTCCAATTTTCTTTCCCCATTAATGGCAAACAGGGTCTCTCTGGGATGCTCTGACAAGCCTCTGTCTTCTTCATCAGTTCACAACCTTTCCCTCTTATTTATTTTTCACCCTTCCCCCAAATGTATTTCCCACCACAAAAATAACATTTTTCAGATCTTTGTAATTATTTATTCCACATTTTTCTGTCACAGCTTTGCAGGAATCAGCATTTCTGGTGGGAGCAGGGAGGGAAGATGAGCAGCTCCAGCCTCTCCTTCCACAGCCGATGCGCCGGGGTCTTGTGTGGGGTCAGTGGTCCAGGATGGCCCCCACGACACCCACAGAGTTCAGACCAATTAGGAACTTCTGACTAGGGGGAAAAAGGGAAAAGAAAGAGCTGGGAAGGCTGGGCTTGCCTTTTTCTCCTCTTGTCTCGTTCCTCGTCTTCTTTTTACTGGCAGGCCCTGGGGGCTCGGCAGCATCCTTCAGAATGGAAATCCTTCTGAATGGAAATCCTCCCTGCCCCTCATGGCAGCACCTGAATGTCACAGAGGGGATGAAAGGGAGCCAAAGGCGACCCTGCTCCCGATGGCATCGTGGGTGGGGGGAGAGCTAATGGGAGGACACAGACATCAAGGAGAGGCGTCCAGGGGCAGCCTGAGGGGTTTTCCCTCCTCCTCACTGGGAAGCAGCTGGAAGGAAGAGAAGCAAACGAGAGGTGCCAGAACTGTGACATTTTCAAAGACCTGTAGATAGCATCACCCATGGAAGAACAAGGCTTCGGAAAATCAGGAGAGAATGTGCCTGCCGGGACTGGGGCTGGCATCACACGCAGCTGGAGAAATGCTGAATAATTTTGGTAGCCTTTAGATGTTTGTTTAAAATAAACCTTTGCCAGCCGAGGAGGCCTCAGTGCCCAGTGTCCCCTGGGACCTCCTGCCTCAATGCCCAAAGCAAATTAGGGACCATCCTGGACAAGGACAATCCATTCCCTTTAGGAAACCCCGGATTTCCTGGGCTGGGGCCGCTCTGTGCCGAGGACTCTGCAGGCACATCCCATTATGGTAAAGTCTGCTGTTCCTGGGTTTCAGCTGGGATAAACCCCAGGGAAATAGCTCCACTTCATGCCCACGGAACAATGCTCTGGAAAATGGAAACAGCTTTCCAAAGAAACCTCTTTGGTTTTCTGCCTTTGTTGTGCTGCTCTGCCGGGGCTCTGTAAAGGGAATGAGTTTCACCCCACTGGTCAGGTTGGTGTCAGGTTTGGGATCAGGCTCTTTGAGGTGATTGTCATCCTGTGCCACAGCCCCACAGGATGAGCACAGCTCTCCATCCTGTTCGGAAAAAAGGAAAAAGGAATTCCTGGGAGAAGTAAGGGGCAACTGGGTCCACTGGTACCTTTGGTGTATATGAAACTCTCCCCTGGAAGGGTTATTAGAATATCACAGTTTAAAGGGCTTGGGAAAGCAAATTATTTGGGATAATTCTGGGAGCAGACAGAGGTTTTTCTCCAAAGCTTGACTCCAGCACAGATTCAGATCTGTCAGTCACGCATCCCTGGCCAGGGCTGCAGGTGACAGCCATGGATGCAGGACCTGGCTTAGCCAAGCCCTGCTGGTGGCTGGAGCAGCGTGGGGAAGGGAGGGCTGTGGGATCTGGACTTGCTCCCAGTACTGAGTTCCTCCAGCTAAAGCTGGGGGAAATGTGCTTGGAAAGAAAATACCAGCTCATTGAAACTGAAATATTTCATTAAAATATTTTGGGTCTGGGAAGATGCTGCCAGTGGACTCCCAGCCACATCTCAGAACTGAAATGCTTTTCCCTGGTGCTTGGAAAGCTGATGGCCCTGCCCAGGGCTCCAGGGTGGCTCGCTGGGTGTCCCACACTAACACCAGGGCCAGGGGCTGAGGGGTTGTCTGGGGCCCCACAGAATCATGGAATCACAGGATGCTTTGGGTTGGGAGGAATCTTGAAGCTCACAGATCTCTGACAATTCAGAAGTGCCTGGATTTGCCATGTTTTCGGTGGGAGGTGGGGACAGGGAGAAGTGCAGCTCCTTGGCACTGGAGAAGTGAAGCAGGAGGGAGAGGCTTGATGTTAATTGAGAAGGAAGTGTTTTAGATGGAGAATTTGAAAAATGAGCCCTTCCCCGTGGTCGTGCTGCTGTTACAGGGACTGCAGAGACTGAGGAGGGGGTGAAGGGCTGCTCCTTAAAAGTCTTCTTGGTTTCAGTGGATAATCCCAATTTACAAAACAGCTGAGCTTTAAAATGCCGCAATAATCCACTCATTAGCCCTCGCTGCGAGGCGGCACCTCGGGGCATTCCCAGAGGAAGGTGGGACGGGTGGTTCAGGAGATAATTGCTGCGCACTTGAACCCCTCCGGAGGTGGCTGATCCACTAATTTTGGTGAATTCCTTTGTGTCCACAGGCAGCTGCCCTGTACGAGGGCTGTGCCGTGCCGTGCTGTGCCCGTGCCATGCCTGCAGCAGGACTTCCAGCGAGGCTGCCGAGCTCCATGCAGGAATTCTGCCGCTGAGTGCCAGCCCTTCCTGCTGGCACCGACAGCTCCCCAGGGAATGGCAGGGTTGGGATATGGGAGTCAGCAGAGTGCTTGAAGAGGCGTTCCTGGTACCAGCTGTAGAAGCAGAGAGCTCGGGCTGGGGAGAGCACAGAGCTCCTGGGGCAGCTCCCGGCTGGAAGGGGACATGGAGAATTGGAGAAGCCAGACCTGGGCTGCTGCTGGGGGTGCCAGGCTGAACCCCCTGAACAAATCCCAGGTCATGGAGCTGTGGCTGCCCCGTCCCTGGAAGTGTTCAAGGCTAGGTTGGGCATGGATTTGAGCAACCTGAGATGGTGGAAGGTGTCCCTGACCATGGCAGGAATGAGAAGGGCTCTAAGGTCCCTTCCAACCCAAACCATCCCAAATCATTCCATGATTCAATTGATTGCACTGGCCCTGAGCATTCACAGGAGCACCCAAAGGAGGTTCTCTGAGCAGAGTCCTCTTGTGGGGAAGGCTCTGGACTCAATTCCTTTTGCTGGTGGTTCCTGTCCATCCTCCCAGTGCTGCCTTTCCTCATCCTGGTGGCTGACGGGGTGAATTGGCAGATGATAAATGTTTTGGGGCTCATTTAAGACAAATAAGCCCAAGGATTGTTTTATCAACACGACCTTTAGGGGGGTTTAACCAAAATTACATTCTGAAAATCAGGTTTTTTGTTTCTTTTTCTGTGCATAGCAATCTGTGAAACAGAGAAACACCTGTGTCTCTCATACATGAGCACGGCTGGGGAGTTTTCAGTGAAACCTCATTTTGCAAACCAAGAGTGCAGGAGGTGTGAAGAAGCTGTTGAGACAAGACCAGAAGAGGCTCCTGACTGTTGGAAAAATGGAGTCAGCACAGCTCAGCCTTGAATGACCTTCAAATTTTGGGCAGGCAGGTTGCTATTGCACAGGAAAAATATTATAAAGCAGGAGGGGTTAAAATAACTGCTATTTCTTGGCCAATTACTGGGAGAATGATGGGTGGGAGGTGATGGCACCAGAGAGCGGATGGGAACAGGCTGGAGCCGTGTCACTCTTCCCACACTGAACGTCCTCCACACACTCTAGTGTCCAGAGCCTCTGATTTTCCTCCCTAGATTGTCACCACTGTCATTCTCTGTGCCCAAGGTGGTCCCCACATGGTGTGAAGGTGACAGATGGTGGCTCTGTGTCACCTGGGGTGAGGCAGCTCTGTCCATGCTTTGAAATCAAATCCTCTGGAGCCAAAGTAGGAAAGCTGAGGGTTGTTCCCCATTCCTTTTCTCACCCAAATATGTCCAATCTCATCAACATTCCCCTGCAGCTGCTTGAGAAATTTCCAAGAGCGCCTTGTTTTGGTTTGGGTTTTGTCAGAAAATGTGGAGCTGTCAAAGCCGAGGAGTTGTGTGGAAATGGAATGGTTTTGACCAGACTGTCATCGAGGGAAGTCTCTGAGCTCCAGGACGGAAGGGCTGATCAAACCCAGACACATTGGGGGAGACAAACGACCCTGAGCCAGCTCAGCAAGGAGAGCCAGACCCTGGGCTGCGGCAAGGCTGGGCCTGGGGCAATGCCCTCCCCCCTCTGCAGAAATTTGGAACAGGGTGCCCAGAGAAGCTGTGGCTGCCCCTGGATCCCTGTAAGTGTCCAAGGCCAGGCTGGACAGGTCTTGGAGCACCCTGGGCTAGTGCAAGGTGTCCCTGACCTGGGGGTTTGAACAAGATGAGCTTTTATTTCCCTTCCAACCCAACCATTCTGGAATTCTATGATTCTATTAAATATTTAGGGGAACAGCCTGAAATCCGTGTGCACCCCAAAGCTAAGCTCTCTGGGAGTCACGGAAGGTACACCCAGAGGAAATGAAGATTCCTCTTGCTGTTTCCAGACAGTTCTGGCTGTCTCTACCCAGAGAGACCTAAAAAGGGAAACTGTCCTTCTCTCCAGCAGGGCTTTTTAAGGCAGGACCTCGGAGAGTTTTGCTGAGCTCTGTTTTCACCTGCATCCATGTCCAGCCCGTCAGGGACAGTAGAGTGTGCAGGGATGATGTGCCAAGGACAGGGCACTGAGACACCAGGAGCTGCTGGCAGCAGAACATCAGCACTGCCAGGGCTCAGCCACCTTGCTCAGCTCTGCTGCTCCCCAGGAAATGGATGCAAAGTATTTTATAAACAGCAACATTTGCTTTTCAAAGCAGCACCTGTGTAAACAGCCCTGCAGTGAGCGCATCCACCGGGAGCCGCTGGCGAGCACCCAGAGCCCATCCCGGAGCAGGGCCAGCATTTCCTGCAGCCCAGGCTCAGGAGGGATGTTGGGCCATTGTCCTGCTGTCCCACTGTCCCTGATCCCAGTTCCAGACATGGCACCTCTGCTCTTCCCCTGCCATCCCAGTGACATCCTCCTTCTCCATGGGCAGGATGATGCCAGCATCACTCTCTGGTGGTGGTGACAATCACAAGCCAGAGCACAGGGAGAACGTCCATGGGGAGGTTGTGCTTGAGCTCAGCACCCCCAGGATCCCCCAGGGCAGCAGCACTCCCAGATTGTGCATTCTGGTGGATATTCCAGTGATCTGCCAGACAAGGATATCACTGCTGAGAGAGACAATTGGTGTCACATCCCCTCTGTCTGGGCCTCTCCAGCTGGAACCTGGGGTTAATGATCTCTACTTCAGAAAGTGCTTCAAGATCCTGCGCTGAAAAAACGAGCTAAATGCAAATGATCCTGCTCATGCCACAGGGAGGTTTATGGCCTGCATGGCTCTTAATAGCACATTAATTAGGGCACAGGATTAAAAGTGTGCTGTGATTAAGCAAATAATTACAGAAAGAGAGGAGTGAATGGGGTTCAGGGTGCAGTGCTGGTTCCTGGGCTGCTCCCGCTCCACACATTACAGGTCTGTGTTTGCAGTTGCTCTTGGCTTTGCCAAACTGGAATGGTAGAAGATGAAATTTTCTGGGCTGGTGTCTGCCTGGAGCGAAATCACTCTGCAAAGTTTCAGCCAAAATGCTGAAATCTGCTCCCAGGAATGAAGCTCATGAAAAAAATGTGCTGAATTCTGACAGCCGTTTCTTTACGATGCTCTCGCTCTTCCCCAGGTCTCTTTACAGCAGGAGCTTCCAAACTGGGAGGATGTTTTTGTGCCTGGACATGCCCTTTGTGTCCTCCTGCCTGGAAAACATGGCCAGACTTGGCCACGTGCTGAGCCTTGAGCAAGGACAGCTCAGCAGAATTTGCTGTATCTTTGCCATTAAGATCCTGATCAGGACAGGGGCTGTGAAGCAGGAAAAGAAAGGATGAGAGATGGATTTGGGATTCAGCCCTGCCAGCACCCCTCTGGGGAGTGGTGCCCAGCTCAGGCCATGATGTCTCCTGGTGTCCCCAGATGCAATTTTTGCTGGTGAACAGAACATCTCATGTGAGCCTTGTGCCTTAAATATCCAAATCCAAGATCCTGGGAGCTGACTTCAGAAGTGCTGAACATCCCTGGCTCCAAGGAAAGCCATCAGGAGCTGGGCTTGGAACAGCCAGGCTGTTAGAGGAAAGGCCAAGTGCCATCAAAAACATCCCCTGCCTCAAACTGGGCACTCAGAATTGCCCTTTTAATCCTGAGATATCTGCACAGCAGCGCTTGGTCAGCGCAGAGCTGACAGGAACTCACATCCATGGGGAATAATCCTGCTCCAGGCAACTGGAGGCTGTGGTAGGGCAGGAGCAGGATCCAGAGGGAAGCCTGGAAGCAGAGACTGCGCAGCTCCAGCCCTGGTTTAGTGTGGGCTGTTGTGTTGGAATGGGATAAATGTCCTTCTGTGAGCAGTGACAATCCAAAGTGGAAATGGCAGCTGGGCAGTGGGATAAGAGACCCCCCCCCCCATCAGTGGGATCAGGAGGAATTTCTTCATGAACATGGTCAGGCATGGCAAGGGGCTGCCCAGGGAGGTTTGGAGTGCCCATCCCTGGTGCCCAAGGAAGGACTGGATGTGGCACTCAGTGCTGCCAGCTGGGGACAAGGTGGGGATCAGGCACAGGTTGGACTTGATGGTCTTGGAGGGCTTTTCCAACCTCAGTGATTCTGGGATTCTGTGACTCCATGGTTCAGCATGGCTCCCAGCCCACGCATCTGGGCTCCTGCTGTCACAGGACACCTCAACCCTTGCTTCCTGAGATACTGAGTGCTCAGGAACTCCTGGGCACGTCCCTGGATCTCTCCTTTCCAGCCTCTGGAGGTGTTGTGGCTTTCGGAGCCTTTCCATGCCAGGGAGCTGTCAGCAGGCTCAGGATCTGCCTGCAGGAAAGATCTCCGAGGCAGCTGCCTACATTTTAACTCATCTTTATTTATCTCAGCCATATTTTGTTTTTAACCAGAAATTCCTGTTTTGGACAAAAAAGCAGCAGTTGCACTCCCTGTCTCTCCTGGCAGTCCATTCTCACTCTCTCTGGGCAGCTCCAGCTTCCCTGCTGTGTCACATCCGAGCACCAACAGCCAGGGAATGTTTCACGTTTGTCATGCCAGTGCTCTGGGGATCATCCCTGACATTGTTTGTGACACCCTGAGCACACCATGGGCAGGACCTGTGCTGAAACAACCCCCAGAGTTGTTCCACAGAGGGGACAGGGGCTGATGTCCTGCTGGGAATTCACCTCCCAGGGTGTGTGAGGGAAGTCTGGTACCTTCTTCATTGCCCTGGGGCTGCTCTGCTCACACCTGGAAAAAACAGACCCTGGGCTTTGGGAAGGGGAATCCGACCCCATCCAGCCCCTGTTGCAGTCAGCTGTAATTCCTATTGGAATAATTCCATCCCATCCCAGCAATGTTTTTCCACTTTTTTAATTCTTTTTTTTTTTTTGACTAAGTATTTTAAGGGGCCAAAATAATGATTTCAACTCATTAAAACAGCACAAAATCCTTCTGCTCTGGAGCCAGGCTGGGAGAGCTGGGGGTGCTCACCTGGAGAAGAGAAGGCTCCAGGAAGACCTGAGTGCCCCTTTCCAATGCCTAAGGGGGCTCCAGGAGAGCTGGAGAGGAACTTGGGACAAGGGAGGGAGGAACAGGACACAGGGAATGGCTTCTCAGTGACAGGGCTGGATGGGATATTGGGAAGGAATTCTCCCCTGTGAAGGTGGGCAAGCCCTGGCACAGAGAAGCTGTGGCTGTGCCCCTGGATCCCTGGAAGTGTCCAAGGCCAGGTTGGATGGGGCTTGGAGCACCCTGGGCTAGTGGAAGGTGTCCCTGGGCTAGATGGCAGGGGTGGGATGGGATGGGTTTTAAGGTAAAGGGTATCAAACCAACTATCTGCAAAGTCCAACTTCCACAACCAATTCCAATTAACACCCCTTCAAAGTATTCACAGGAATATCCGTGGGAAAAAAACCAAACCAAACCAAACCAAACCAAACCAAACCAAACCAAATCAAAAAACAAAGCCTCCTAAATGCTTTCAGGGTCTGGATCCAAAGCTCAAGGAAGTAATGGAGAACCTTTCTTTTTATTTCAAATGAATTTGGTCAGCTCCAGCCAGAATTGGAGAGATTGATCATTAAATAATTTTTGAAGGATTCTCCCAGTGTTATCCATGCACAAATGGCTTCAGCATCTGCCTGGCTCAAGTCAGCAATCCTGGGAATTTTTAAGCATTCAGGTCAGCCATTAAAATACCGATTGAGAATATTTTTGCAGGTTTTATTCTCACACCAAGCTGGCAGTCAAGCTGGCACTTCTCTTTTCATCTTCACTTCCCATCGCCTCAATATAGCATGTCCATCAATTTGCTTTTATTTATTTTTTCGAGGCTATTTTAGACAATCTGCTGAAGGAATCTCACTCAGCAATGAGTGCTGACCTTGAGCCGCTCCCTTTCTCTCCCGCTCCTTTATTTAAGAATGTGCAATGAATTAAGACATCACTTTATCCCTGTGCTCTGTGCAGGCAGCAGCGGCTCTCCAATGGAGCATGAATGGCAGGGCTGCGGGCAGCGCTGGCCTGGAAATGTGATCTGATGGAAACCAGGGGTGACCTGCTTCCAGACACAACAATGTGACGGGAAGAGTCCTGCCTCCCAAATGGGACATGATGGATGCCCCCCCCGAGGGGCCGCGGCTCTCGGAGCCTCCTGACGTGCGCAGAGGGAGGATGAGGAGGTCCCAGGAACAGGGATGGGGCTGTAATCCTGCTGAGCTACGGGGGACTGGCACCCAGCCAGCACTGCCCTGCACCCGGGGACACGGTCTGGGACACGGTCTGGGACATGGTGGCATTGTCCTGCCAGCGCTGTTGCTGCGTGTGGCACCTGCCTTTGGGCAGAGCCGTCAGGGCCAGCACAGACAGCTCAGCCAGGCAGCCTGGCCCTGCTCCCCCCTCCGAGTGCCCCATCCCACCTTTCCCCATTCTCCCCAACGTCCTGGCAGGCATCAAAAACCTCCTGATGGAGCTGAAACCCCGGCAGAGGGGGATGTCCATCCCAGAGAGTGACTGAGGCACAGCAGACAGCACAGTGGGACCCTGCTATTGCTGGTGTGTCCCACGCCATTAACTCCCAGGAATCACCAGGAGCAGCTCAGGAATGAGCCTGGGTGGGAACTGGCCACCCCAGCACTGCACTTCCAGCACCACCTGTCACAGCCCCACGTCGAGGGGACCTTGGTGTTTAATCACATTTGGAGCGCAGAGGAAGGGAAATTCCCCCAATCTCATGCTTCTTTCCAGCTTTTCTATACCCAAGTCTCAGAGGTAACGAGGAATTAGCACAAACCCCTACCAAACAGTAAGAGCAGCATTCAGAGTGCTCTGAAACTCCTGGGAACTGGAGACACAAAAGGAATCAGTGGCACTGGGCTCAGAATGGCTGGAGCTGCCAGAAACTCCAGCGTTTCTTCTCTCTCCTTCCAGTGCTCGGCATGAGGAGCTGCAGGGCTGGGGCTCTGAGCAGGGCAGAGGAGCAGTGTGTCCCCAGGGACCCAGCCCACAGCTCCCCACAGTCCCATCCCAGTCCCAGCCCAGTCCCAGCCCAGCCCCAGCCCAGATGTGATCAATAAAGCCCCGAGCTGCGGCCCCGGCTATCGGATTGCTCCGCTTTGATTTAAGGAGTTTCCCTGCCACCAGGGACAGAACACTTGGGATGTTTGCCTGGAAACGGGATCTGTGTTTAAGTCATTAGGCCAAATTCACTGCAGGTGGAGGCAGAGGCAGCCGCGGGACAGGGCTGGGGTTGTGCCCACGCCGGGGCTGCATTTACTCCGTGCTGTGCTCCTGCACCCCAGGCAGAGCCTTTGGAGCTCCTTCCCTGCTCCCAGGCCAGGCAGGCTGTGCTGGCTCTGCTCCAGCTTGTGCCAGCCTTAGGAATTCCTCGGTGGAGGTCCATGGGGTCCCCACACCCTCCATCCCACCCACCACCTATTGCCTGCACCTTCCACACTGAACTGTGACCCCACCCCACAGGGCCCAGGGGGTGCTGCTCTCTCCATCTTCCTCCTTTCTCTCCTTACATAACAATTCCAAGGAAATCTCGGTGTCACTCAAATCAGGCACTCAAATTGCACTGCCCAAGGCTGGGAGAGGCTCAGTGTCACACATCCAGTGCATCCTCTGCCTGCATTACTGGTGCTCCATGGAGTACCCACTCCCCTCGGGGACCTGGAGACGTCCAGCACCCCTCACCCCACCTGTGGGGCTGGAAGGGTCTCGGGGCCATCGGCACATCCCATCCTCCCCTCCCCAAACCCTCACTCCTCCTCATCCCGCTCTGTCCTCCACCACCATCCCGTCTTCCGAGTGGCCTTGAGCCTTCAAAGAGAAGGGGAGAACAGGGGGAAAAAATCCACAGAGATGACTTCTAAAAAATTTAAAGCAAAATATCTAGTCTCGGCTGCTGTTAAAATCGGAGCATTTCATTAAAAGGCTGCAGGGCTTTTAAAGACAAACTCTAAGCAGAGCCATGAATAATGCAGCTCCTATTCAGAACATGAAGATTTTAGCGCATCCATAATACATGGGGTCAACCTGGGAAGAGGCTGCTAATGCACGGGAATGCAGGAGACAGCAGCCTCGGCTGCTCCGAAAGGAAAACAAACGCGGGAGCTGGAGGAGCTCTCCCACTGGCTGAGCACTCTGGGGTATGGTGAGACTCCGAGGGATTTTTAAATCCTTTTTATTGGTGTCTTTCTCTACTAAAATAAACTTTGTAATCTCATTAAGAGCTTGGGGGCTGATCCAAGCACACTGGATGTGGCCCATGGAGCTCTGTAAATAACTGACAGTGGAGCTGGCTCCACGCTCAGGGCTGGGAGCTGGGGGCCACAGACACCTCAGGGTGTCCTGGAGCGCTCCACATGCTCCACATGCTCTGGGCTTTGCTGTGGGACCCCCTGTGAAGGGAAAAACTGGACTCAGCTTGGGCAGCCAGCACTGGCTCGTCCCTGGGATGAGTTGGTGGTGCCTTTGTGGGTGCTGCAGCCACGGGCAGGGATGGACTTCATGGAATCACAGAATCACTGAGGTTGGGAGCACTCTCCAAGGCCATCGAGTCCAAGCTGTGCCCAATCCCCACCTTGTCACCAGCCCAGATCACTGAGCACCACATCCAGTCCTTCCTTGAACACCTCCAGGGATGGGCACTCCACCACCTCCCTGGGCAGCCCCTTCCTAGTGCCTGACCACCCTTTCCAGGAAGAAATTCCTCCCACTGTCCAAGCTGAACCTCCTCTGGTGGGCAGGACAGTGAGTTTTAAGCCCAGCTTCCCCTGCTCCTACTCCTTCTCACCCTGAGCCTCTCTGGGCTCTGCAGCGAGTGCTGGATGGGGCCCTGGGCAAGCCTTGGATGTGTCTGAGCTGCAGGAACAGAGCCAATGGATAAACATCACCCTCAGGAAAACACAATCGCTGCAGTGAGGAAAATAGATTCCTCAAACAGTTTCATTCACAGAAAGTTTGGTGGCTTTACTAGAGCTCCCAAGTTATTTCCCTCCTCTGCTCTTTAGCGCCACAGAGAGATTGTTCTCCTAATCCCTTACCTCCTTAATAGCCCTTCCTTTGGAGAATGTAGATATCCATGGATCTGCCACGGCGTTGCATCCCTCAAACTCGGGCTGCTCTTAAAAAATGGTCCCTTTCACAGAAAAACCCTCATGAAGTTGCTCGTGCCCACAAAATGAAACTAGAGGGAAAAAGGGGTCTCAGTGGCTTTTGTGGGACTGATGGGGAACAATCCATCCTCTGGATCGGGGTTGGGTAAATCTGGTTTGGCTGCAAACTTGAATTACTATTTGCTTCTTTTTTCCAGTGAAAGAAGATTTAGTGACACCCTCCCCCGATGTTGGTTTGGTGCCTGTGGAATCTGTCAGCAAGGACAAGTTCCCCACACTTAATCCAATTACACAAAAATTCTCTTGCAGAATTATTTGGGGATGAAATAGTAAAAAACCTCACAGGGGACCTTTTGTCCCCTGTTTTACATCAGTGCATGAGCTACTCCTCCTGTCTGGGGGTGGGCTGGAGATGTCACCTTAGCACAGCCCACACAGAGGGACCTGCTTGAGAAGTGCTGGTGCAGGGAGAGCTTGGGGTGTTTTATGGAATTCCAACTCCCGCAGCATCAAAACTCCCACTGAGAGCTGATGTAGGTCTGGGCAGGAGCTGCGAGAAGTCTTCAACTCCCAGGGCTTGGGGGGACACATGGGACCAGGTAGCTGGAGCGGGGCAGAGTCCAGCTCTGGCTCCACACTGTGTGAATCAGGGAATCCCAGACCGGTTTTTGTTCTAAGGGACCTTGCAGCTCATCCCATCCCACCCCCTGCCATGGGCAGGGACACCTTCCACTAGCCCAGGGTGCTCCAAGCCCCGTCCAGCCTGGCCTTGGACACTGCCAGGGATCCAGGGGCAGCCACAGCTGCTCTGGGCACCCTGCACCAGGGCCTCCCCACCCTCACTGGGTGGAATTCCTTCCCAATATCCCATCCTACCCTGCCCTCTGGCAGTGGGAAGCCATTCCCCCTCATCCTGTCCCTACACCCCTTGTTCCAAGTCCCTCTCCAGCTCTCCTGGAGCTCCTTTAGGCACTGGAAGGGGCTCTGAGATCTCCCTGGTGCCTTTTCTTCAGGCTGAGCACCCCCAGCTCTCCCAGCCTGGCTCCAGAGCAGAGGGAATTTGGGTGGAAAATGAGCTGAACCCATGGATCCTCCTCCTATGGATCCACATTTATTCCAGGGAGGGAAACGAGGATGCTGATGCCAGCCTGGCCAGTGCAGGGCCTTGCAGGTTTTGGTCTGCTCTAACCTGAATCTCCCTCCTTTTCCCAAGGCATGGGGCTGGTCCCCATTCCAGGGAAGGCAATCGCTCTGTCTGACACCTCGCTGTGCTCAGAAGAATTTCCTGATGCTCAAATTTCCTCTTCCCCGCTGCCTTTCTCACACTTCACGTCTGCAGCTCTGCCTCCATCTGCTTCCCCTCCTTCCTCTCTCCCTCTCGGGCAGGTGGGGAAAAGAGAAAGTGCCTGTGGACCGAGAAAAAATTCACTGTGGCAGACATGGGGCTGATTTCATTCCTGGGGTAAACTTGGGAAAGTCTCCAGGGCTTTCCTGAGGGGGAATTTGGCCCAGAGGGAAGAGGAGGCATGGGGAATACATTAGGAGGGTCACCCCACTGGCTACAAACAGGCTCCGTATTGTTGCCAAATGTTCATTAATCCGAAAATAGAATTTCAGAAATGTACAACTTTGCACGAGGAATTCAGACAATCCAGGAAATCCAGAGGTAGCCCCGTGACCCGGAGAAAGCCCTGGGGTATCCCCAGGAGCGGGGGTGTGGATCAGGCTGGCGGAGCAGCTTCAGGGGATGGAAACCCAGGACTGTTCATATATCATCGCTCCGGGGAGAGCCGAGGGGCAAAAGGCAGGAATAAATATCCCAGTGCCTCTAGATCCTGATGTTTCGGGCAGGAACACAGTGGAGAGGCGCCGGCTGCCATCGGATCCGTGCTGGAGAGCCGGGGGGACGAGAGGGGACCGAGCTGCTTTGGGTTCTGCTGTTCCTGATGTTCCCTCGTCTTTGGGTGAGCGCAGAGCCCTGTCCCCTCTCCGGAGCCTGCACTGCCACCTGCAGTGACCCCGAGTGTCCCGGGGGTTTGTTTGCTGCAGCCCCACCCGCAGCGGCTGCCCCGGGTGCCAGCGCGCTGCTGCCCCAGCACAGGCACGGCAGGGCCTTGGGCAGCCCAGGTTTGTGTCCCAGGATGAAGAGGAAAGTCACTGTCAGCGGAGAGGAGGCTGCCCGGGCTCCGGGGGATGCGGGAGCCGCGGGAGCAGCTCCGCCCTGGGCCGCGTTTCCCACTGCCCTCCCCGAGGGAGCAAGTCCATCCAGAGCCTTTTCCCACGTCCCTGGACACCCTCCGGGTGAGCACCTTTGCACCTCTTCCCCACCCCAGCTGCGCTAAAGGCAAAGCTCCTTGCAGTGGACCCCGTGAGCTGAGGGTCAAACCAGCGCCTCAGCTCCCCCTGCGCCGCCGGGAACATCCACAGAAGTGCCCCAAATGAACGAGAACAGAGCGAACGTGAAGCGATTGGGAGAATTAACTCCAAGAGACGCAAATATCGCAGCCCCCCCCCCCCTCCCGGTGGCTTTAATGCATTCTGCCTTTGGCTCTGTGCGAATGACAATGGAAAAGCCATCCCGGAGAAAGCTCAGCCACACAAAGCACGGCGGCAGCGGGGCTGGGGATGGATAGAGACACGGAAAACACCGAGAACACAAAACATGCTCAAGGGCACCGACGGGTGCATGAGGAAGGGTAGAAGCCCTGTGCTTCCACGGTTTTTTCTTGTTTTCCCAATGGCCGGATGCATTATGATTGTTGCTTCCCTGGTAGGAATCATGCAGCAGGGAAGTGCTGCTTTAGAGGCTTGGCCACAGCTGATAAAGGGATATGGCAGAAGTTGGAGTTGGACAAATGCATCCATCAGCTGTTTATGAGAGGTGAAAAATCCGGATTTGAAAAAAGAACTACAAAAAACCCTGGCATATTTCCCCTATTTCTGTGTTTACTTCTTTATTTTGCTTCCGTTGCCCCTAATGGGAAAACAAATTGGGCTGAACTAAGACATTTCAATATTTCCTGCAAGGGAAACCTTTTGACTTTTCACTATAAAATGATTTTCATTTTGTAATTATGTTCATCTAGATTTGTGTTTTGAGGAAGGACTTGAAAATCTCCCTGCTCTGCCTAAAGCACTGCAGCTGTGGGGCCGCAGGCAGCAGGGACAGTCCTGGCAGGGACTTCCAGAGACAGCACCCCTGTCCTGGTGTCACCTGAAATCTCTGTAAAGTGACATTATTTTGGCAAGGTGAGCCCCAGGACCTCTGTGCAGAGGGGTTTTCATGTTTTCCCCTGCTCTGTCCCCACACCTGGCTCAGCTCGGGGCTCACAAACCAAGTGCAGGCTCAGGTGTCTGAATGAACATTATGGGAATATTCCTCCAGTGCTGCTGGGTGTTCATTCCCATTTTATAGGGAACATTCTCCCAAACAGAGAGGACCTGCCAAGCATCCTTTCCTCGTGCTGGCTGGCAAAGAAATCCAGAAAGTAGATGTGGAAAACTCACAGAAAGGAAGTATTAAGAGCAGTCCCAGCACAGGATGGGGAGGCAATGGTGGCTGATGGTGGTGGCATCTCTGTCCCTGTCCCCACTGTGACCTGGCAGGGGAGGTCACAGACATGAGGATCCAGAGGTGAGGATTGTTCCCGCCAGCTCAGGTTCAATAAACACCCTCAGGGCTGGGGAGGAACAAAATCCTCCAGGAGCCATTGCAGGGATTGGGAGTGCTCCACTCCCCCATCATCCAGGAAAAGTGAAAGTGGGAATGACAACGATCCCCATTATCTGAGAAAAGTGAACGTGGGAATGAGCCAATGACTGTCATTATCTATGGAAAGTGAAAACAGGAACGAGGCACAGATCCCCATTATCTGGGAATAGTGAACATGGGGATGAACTGGCTGTTCCTCCCTGAGAGCTCAGGTGCCTCCTCAGCTCTGTGTTGGTCAGCGTTTCCTCCTTAAATATCGCAGCCTGGGAGCAACGCTGCACAGGAGCTCCTGTCCTGCGTGAACTTGCCACTAAAATGCAGCTGTGAAGAGCATGAGCAGAGTCCTTTTCCAGTGACTACCAAGCACAGCCTTTGGCTACCAAAAAACAACCTCCTGTCTCTTCCCAGATCAACCCAGCAGACTCTGGAGACCTCGTGGGGTGGGAGTGTGGAGGTAGGGTTGACTTCAGGCTCCCGTGGCTGGAGGATGAGGAAGGGCAGCTCCAGGGCTCTCGGCTGAGCAGTGCTGCTGGGGTGGAGGATTCCCAGGGTAATGGCAACTGTAAATCAGGGAAACGCATCTGGGAAAGCTGCTGAGCCCAGCTGGGCTTTCACCTGGAGAATTAGCAGACATTCTTAATGATTTGTGCCAATTTTCCCCCTGTTCCATCACTAATACACAGCAATAGCCAGTGGCTCTCTGGGATCATGTCCTGGTGGAAACGCCAGGGATGGGCAATGAGAAGGACAAGTTTAATGATGGCTGGGGAGTGTCCTCTCACAAACACTGCCCTGGGATGAGGTGCTCAAATTGGATGTGTAAAAGTGCATCACTTCGCCCAATATTTCTCTTTTCTTTCAGCTCTGGGTGATCCTTGGTTGCTTCCTCAGATTCCCAGTGTAAGACAAGGAGTTCTTACTAATCCATTTCAGAGATTCCTCAGGATGAACAAACTCTTTACGGCTAATTTCAAACCTAGTTGAATATTATGGGTTTGAAAGTTTGTCTAAAGGATCAAATGTTACAGAGTTCCTGTTCCCGGAGAGACTGAGAGAAAGGGCACAGAGGAAAGCACTCTGCAGCTAAAATAATTCCGTACATTTTACACCACACCCTCCGCTTGCTGAGCTCCAGCAGAAATCCTCCCCCCAACATATAGAAAATTCCCTCCATCACATTTTAATTTTATTTTAAATCCAATTTGCAGAGGAATGGCTTGAAGTCTTTGGGAAGGGTATTGTTCTAAAAATCAGCGATTCAGGCAGACTTCTAATAACATTTCAAGATAGTCACAAGTCCTTTGGGTCCCTTCTGATCACTCTACCAAAGCCAACAGATTGGATACACATCTGAGACTTTTAAATCTTTGTGGGCAACTGTTAACAAGCAGAACATCGGGAAATGGCATTCCATGGAGTTCTGCTGGCACAGCCCCGGCACGAGATGGGAGCCAAGCTGCAGATGAAGGGTTGGGGGCTGAGGCACCTGGCCCGGATCCAGCCCAGCAGTGATGGGGGCACTGAGCCTCTCAGGGAGACCCTCCTCTCCTGACACATCCTTGGGAGCAGAAGGCATGGGACAACTTCCCAAAGACAATTCTGGATATGATCATCTGCCCTGGACAGCTGGACATGGGGATGGGACCCACCTGGCTTGTGCAGGGATGTGAGTCAGGAATAAAGGGAAAAGGGGGAATCCATTCTGGCCATAGGAATAGGGATTATGTTAACTGGAGGTATGTTAAATTCCCCTTTAAAAATAGATGGAAAAGTTCTTCCTGGGTTGGAAAGCAACTTCTTTGTGGATCAGAAACAAGGGTGTCCCAAAACAGCCCAAGAGGGGCCAGATCGAGCCTGGAAATTCACTGCAGGACTTCACACAAAAGATTGCTGCCTGTGAGACTGTGGCGTGTGGGACCGTGGCATGCGTTTGGCCCCTGGGGAGAAGAGGATGATTATGGAGGGTGGAAAAGACCGGAGAAACGCGTTCTTCCTCTTGATCTTTACTGGAGAAGACAATGAGGGGAAACATTTCCATCTCAAAGGCATTGTGCATAGGAAATCAGAATGTGACCTTAGCGGGCAGGGAAGTCTCTAAGGAGGAAATCAGGGAGCAACTGGAGAAAGTAGTAAATCCCCCAGCCTGGATGGTATTCATCCAAGAGTTCAGAGAGAAATCAAGTGTGAACTCCCGGGAAGGCAGCGACAACAGATACTCAGCACAATCTGGATCTAGGGAAAGGAAACCAGGGTAACTCCTCTGGATCAGAAGGTAAAGATTATACCAAAATCAGAGTAAAGTGAGAGACAGGCACAGATGTTTCCAAATTCTCCAGAAAGACAAAAATTAAAGCATAGCTTGGGAGGAGTTGTCCATCACTCTGTGGTCAGCCGTGGATCACCAGTGGCGTTTGGATCTGACATATCCTGCTACTTGCAGGCTTTATGCTCACACGTGGTGTTCCCGCAGCAGCATCCACAGGCGGCTCCTGTCCCGCCTCCCCCGGACGGGGACAGTCCCCACGGCCCGGCCACGGGTCCCCCCGTTCAGGTTGCAGCCTCCCAACAGCTGCCAGGAAGCGTTTTCCCGACGTCAGGCACGAACTCCCTGACAACCGATACCACAAACCCCATAAACCGAGCCCCACTCCGAGCCCTGCCAAGCCCCCGCGGCGAGTTCGGCAGCCCCGGCACAGCCCCGGCAGGTGTCACACCTTGTGCTGTCCCAGCCAGGTGGGACACGGGGCCCGGATCCATCAGCAGCACTCCGATCCCGGAATGGCGGGATGGAAACGGGACCATTACATGCTCTAATTCCTGCGCGGTGACTCATTCGACAGCAGGGACCAGGTGACAAAGTCTCCGTCGCTTCCACCCCGGGAAGGGCCCGTGAGGGAGGAAGGGCCGTTCCCACCCCGGGGGTCCCTGCCCCCTTCGCTGGTTGCCTGTAAAATCAGACACCGAAACATCCCAGCTGGGGGATCTGAGCCCACGCAGCGCCGCATTCTCCCACTTCTCCGGGTTCCCATCCAAAGGAATAAAGGCTCCTTGTGCCGGGGGACGGCCGCGTCCATTGAGGGCCGTAATGGGAGCTGACAGCTCCGGCGGGCAGCGGGCGCGGGCACCGGCGTGGGCAGCGCGAGAGCTCCGCTAGCGTCCCCCTGACAACGCCAGCCCGGCTCTTCGCGCTGCCTGCGAAAGGTTAAACACGAGCCACTTCCCTCCCTTCCATTCTCAGCTTTTTAAACGCCATTGTCTCCATTGTGTGGCGGGGGGAGCAAAGCCGAGCCGCGCTGAAAAGCTCTCCCGGCGCGGCAGGGACGCGGCAGGAACGAGGAACCCCACAAGTGCTGCTGGAATCCCAAATGCCACGGCAATGTTGGAGTCATTATCCCAGCACGAGAGGCAGCCACGCCGAGGGGAGCTGGATGCACGGGAGGGACGGGAGAGGGGGGAAAGGGAGAGGGCTGGGGGATAACAAACACATCCCTGCCCCGTGCTCCTCCTTGGGGATCCCTCACATTCCACAGGAAGGGAACACAAACGCTGACAGGCGCTTGTCATCACCGAGTGGCAAAGGCTGGCAAGGACCAGGGACACGCACCTGGAGGGAGAGGCTGCTGGAATCCTTGGTGGTGCAGCCCCCAGGGACCACAGGAGGGCCCTCCCTGGTGAGGGATCCACAGCCCCTGTCCAGGTACGGAGGGGTGAAGCCCCCCAGGAGCTGCTGTGAAGGAGGGGCATGCTGCAGTTCCATGGCAACAGCCCTCCTCTGCATCCCACGGATAATGGGCAAGCTCTGCTGGAGTGGTTTCGAGGGCTCTGAGTGCAACTTGGAATATAAAAAGAGGAGAAAGAGAAGCCTGAGAAGGCTGTGGGGGTCTGGGGACACATGGGAGAGCCCTTTCCACAAATATTACCCTTTGGTGTGGGAGAAAGGTCTATCTGTCAGCTGCCTGGAACATCCCATGGACCTGTGTGGCCACCCCGAGCTCAAAGACATTCCCATCCTGGTGGGCTTTTGGCTGGTTTTAATTTCAGTTTGGGAGGAAAGAAAGGGAAAAAGACACCATCACCCTCCCCCACTTCTGTATCTACTGAGGAGAGAGAAGGAGAGGAGAGGGCAATAAATTCCAGTTCAGAACCAAATCTCTGGATGCATCCCACACTCCAGCAGATGCACGGGCACTGAGGAATGGCTGCACAGAATTCCCAGTCCCTGAGGACATTTCAGTGGGACAGACTCTCTGTGTGGCACAGCTCCAGGCACTGAGAACATGGCCCACACCACCAAGCTCCTGCTCCTGCCCTCCAAAGCGCCAAAGTTTTCTGGAATGTGTGGCTAAGGGGATGTCCTGCAGATGCTGTTGGGTGTCTTTCTGCTTGTTTATTTTCCTGGCAACAGCCATTACGGGGAGGGGACTTCTGTGGTTCAACAATTGTCTGGGGACCATAGATCCAACCCTGCAAATCCTCAAGTGGAAGAGAAGAAGTGGGAGATATGAGAACAGCCCTTTCTTCTCAAGCCTGTGCATTTTCCAGCTGCCAGGACCAGCCCGGTTGACTGCAGAGCTCCAGTGGCATTAATTGATGAAATTCCAGGGGGAAGGTCATGACTTACCTTTGGTGTGGCTCCATCACAGAGGTGAAGGTGTCCTAGGAAGGTGACACCCCTAGGGCTCTGCTCCCAAGCAGATGCAGTCCAGGCTTCCCAGGAAAACCAAGAGAGCTCAGTCCTCCCTGGCGAGGCC
This sequence comes from Erpornis zantholeuca, assembly GCA_013400515.1. Lineage (NCBI taxonomy): Eukaryota > Metazoa > Chordata > Aves > Passeriformes > Timaliidae > Erpornis > Erpornis zantholeuca. The sequence goes on along the minus strand of VZTN01027139.1, from coordinate 519,779 downwards.
ATCCCACCAATGGATAAACTTCATCCCAACAGCTCATTCCTGCTTTGGCTCTGCTGCCAAAACAGCCCACAAGCAGGACTGGGAAAGGGGGAAGTGGTGGGACAGGGACAATTAGAGCCAACTGCGGTGGAGGGATTTTGAGTTGATCTCTTTTTTCCCCTTTTAACAGCGCTGGATTATAAATATGGCAAAACCACATGTTATCAGACACAATGAAACAATTACCCTCAGCTTCCCCACCGTGGGGATGGGCCTCGGTGGGGGCCTGGCGCTCTCTGATGTGGACACCTGCTCTCGAGAAGTGTGATGGCTGAGCAGCAACTCCACCAGGATGTGGGGCCCAGAAACATCCCAAAGTCAGAGCACATTTTAGTCATGACCAATTGGGTGCTGCTGAAGGACGGACCCATCCTGGCTGCTGAGTCATTTTAATCCCAGGCAGCAAACAAAGCTCTGGGCTGGGGCTCCAGCACATGGTTTGGATTTCTCCGGAGGAGGCAGAGCCTTGGAAGGTTTATGGATGTCCAGGCAGCTGGGGCTCACCTTGGCCTCTCTGGAGCAGGTTCTGCTGGACACAACCTCAGTGGTTTTACAGTCCCTTTTGCTCTGCACAGTTGTGGTTTCGAGTTCATCAAACCCTGCTCTGGGTCCCCCTGCCCCGTATGCATATTCTTCTCTCTTCCCTTCCGATGTCAGGAAGGTTTTCCTCCAGCAGGGCAGGCTTTCCCCTGGCCTGGGCCGTTATTTATGGGGCACCCCCGCGCAGAGCCCAGCCAGGGAGGTGAGTGAGTTATGGTTCCGGGTGACATCATGGACTGGACTTCATAAAGGGGCTCAGCCGATGGTCTCTGAAGACAGCTGCAAAAAAAGGCAGCCCTGAAGGAGATGATGGAGTGGGTGAGACATAAATTTCTTAGGACAGGCAGTGAAAAAACGTTTACAGCCCTTCTTTCCTGAGTCTGGTTTCAATCAGAGCCGCAGCGGCTGCAGCGATGCCTCGCACCGCGCGCTCACTCACACACACACTTTATACGCTCAACCTGCCTTAGTTCTTGGATTTTATTCCCTTTTTTACTGGTTTGAAAATGCCCTGGTGCAGGATGGCTTGCAGATCCTCAGGCAGCCAGCTCCCCATGTCAAGCAGCCACAGCCAAGGGCTGGATGTGGATCTGGCCTGCAGACGGGAACTGAGTAAGAATAATATTGATAAGGGTAATGAGGGGCCGGCTTTATAAACCCATCACATTGCAGTCGCAGCCTATAACAAACGGGGTATTAACTCTGACATTCATTAAGGCACTTTGCCATTTCTTCCAGGCTTAATGGAAAATCTGTCTGCTTAGCAGGGCTTGCTGCAGCAGCCAGGGAATGGGGGCGTTACTGATTAGAACAGCCCCAAGTGCTTGGCTACCCCAAAGGGCATTTGAAGTTCATTCTTGAGCTTCTTGTTCCTAATTTGATTTTGTCTCATATCTTGGGGCAACAGTTTTCTATGTTTGCTGGGTCTGTCCTCAAGCAGCAGGATGAGCTGTCCCCATCTCCATGGCTGCTCAAATTTCTCCAGGAGACCTTTGGGATGGAGCCTCCATATCTGAAGTCACCTTGCCAGGCTGGAGAAAGCCTTGCTCCTTCTGACCCCACAATTTTTTTGCTACAGCTTTGTCCCATTACTTCCTGCCTCTTCCTCCATCCCAGATATGGAGAACATGCTATTTCTCTATTCTTGCAGTGCAGTTTTAGAGGTCTGAGGACCCTTTGAGACCTGTGGATCTGTTGATTAAACAAGTTCATTCAGCCATTTCAGTGGGACTTGAAATTCCCCAAAGAGCTCAGGGAAACTGAAACACCCCACACTGCCTATGTGAGCAGCATGCCTTGCATTCCCCAAGTGCCTGGTTCCCTTTCAGCTGTGACAGTCACAGTAGCTGTGCCTGATTTTTGGGTGAGGAGGCATAATTTTCACCAGCATCCTCATGATATTCCCAGGGGTCCCCCAGGAATATCCATACAGATGTACAGGGGGTGATGGGGAGAAGGTGATTGAGGGGGGCCAGGTGACACAGAGCCCTGGTACCTCCCTTTCCCTGAGCTGTGCCTGCTCTGGGCAGGACCTCCCTGCTCCCTGCACCAGGGTTAAAGATCCTTTCCATGGCCCTGAGCTTCTGCTCACCAACCCCAAATCTCCTGCTGCACCAACCTCCATCCTGCAGCCAGGACGGTGTGAGAGCAGCACCTCTCCCAAGGCAGGCTCAGTGCTCTCCCAGGCTGTGCCACACGGACAGGCTGTGCCTTTTGGTGTCGGCACACCCCAGAGCTCTCCATCTTCCTGGAAAGAACCAGCTTCCAGTCAGTCCAGCGAGTTAATCTCCATCTGCCTCTCCCGTAACCAGCCCAAATTTATCAGCAATCTGCGTTTTCCATGGATGTGCGAGGCATTTAATAAAACCCAGAGCGAGGAGATGAAAGATTTATCCGTTTGCCCCCAGAGATGTCCCTCGCGAGGGCAACGCGGGACTCGGGAGCGGAAACCTGGATTGTTTTTTATGGCAGCTGCGTGAGGAGATACAGAGCCTTTGAAGTGCTCCTGGCCCCGCTGCCTCCCGCCTGCCCCCGGTGCCACCGGCGCGGCACGGAGGGGTCAGGGCACAGCCAGGACGGGCAGCTCGCTGGGCAGAGCCCGGTGGGGCTGGTGGGAAGGGCAGGAGGGCACGGAGAGGGGAAAGGAGGAAGAGGAAAAGGAGGAGCAGGAGGACAAGCTGGCCACGGGCAGAGCCGGCTCAGACGGCTCCACGCAGCTCCGAAACTTGTGAACGAAGCCTTGTGTTAGAAGTTTTCGGCATAAAATGAATACGTGGAACCACTGCCTGCCCAGGAGGTGAGAGATGGAGGGGAAGAGCAACCCCTCCACCGTGCTGAGCCCCGGGACTGCTCCGGCTGGTGCAGGACATCGCGGAATGGCACGGCCGGGGTGCGCGGCCACCCTCACCTCCCCAGCGCTCGTACCCTCTCCACCAGAGCGCAGCGAGCCCCGGCTGCTCTGCGGCACAGCGGAGATCCTGCGCCGATGCCGAGAGCGACTCGGGAGGGGGAAGCAGTGGCTCTGGCGGGGGAAGGAGCGGTGACATTTCCCCGCAGTCCCCCCGTGCCCATCTGCAGAAGGGCAGGGAGGCGCCGGGCAGGTGCCAGCCCAAATAAATACGAGGCGAGTGCTCCCCATGGAACCATCGGGGCTCTGCCAGGGAGGGGGGCACTGCCGGTGCCGTGGTTACTAATGAGCAATTTTAATTTCTTCCATAAACAGCTAATAAAGCTCATCTCTCTCTCCTTCTCTCTAATGCACCATTTATTTCTTGCTCTGAAAGGCGAGCAAGGAAATCCAGGCAGGAGATGGGAGGGGGGGTTGATGCTAAATGTCAGCGCTGCCTAATGAAGCCTAATTGTCTCTCGGAGCTGCTGCAGCAGCATCGGCACCCACGGGAAGAGCCCAGGACCCTGGTGGCAGGGAGATGGCAGAGCCTGTCCTGGGATGCTGCTGGAGCAATGGGCAGCAATTATATCAGTGGTGATGGTTAGGAGCCGTCTCAGAATGGGCACCACTCGTTACCTGCAGAGGGACTGGGGACTCACTCTGGGCAGGGACAGCAGAGGAACAGTGGCCAGCCCCTCACCCTGGAAGGGTTCAAAACTCATGTGGCTGTGGCACTTGATGTGGTTTAGAGGGGAACACAGGGCTGGTGCTGGGCTGGTGGCTGGACCTGATGATCTTCGAGGTCTTTTCCAACCTGTATGATTCCATGATTCTATGACTCCATGATTCTCTCCTTTGCCCTTTCAGCAGCTCCAGATCCACCTGGGCTGTTTTCTCCTTTTCCATTTCAAGCCAACTCTGAGCTTTGCAAACACCATCAGAAGGCTCAGGAATGTTGCTTGTCCTCATGGATTGTGATTATTTTTAAGGTTACTGCAGGATAATTTTTGCCATGCCAAGAGGCTGGTGACGATCTCCTGATTCCAACCTTACCTGCTTGGGCAGGGACAACGTGAAGCTGGTTACCCAGGAATAACCAGGGTGTTGCTCTGGTGTCTGTGATGGTGCAGGACAGAAGGAGATTTCCAAAGCTGCTGTAGTTGTGGTTTTAGGGCCAAAGCAGAGCAGTTTCCCATGGAAGTGTCTGAGCAGTGGGAATAGTGGACATACAGGTGTTCTGCCAAGGGACCTGGGAGCCATGTGTGGAATCTGGGCCTGTGTGCACGTGGGATGTTTGGAATATCAACGAGAGATCCCTTTTCATCTCCCAGTCTGCCTGGGGAGGGGACATGGGACAAATATTTGCACCATTTTTTCTGTTGTTCTTTCCTTAGCACGAGCAGGAGAGGGAGGGAAACACATTAAGGAGGCACAGGAGGAGACGTGGAGCTTTGGACCCATCTGCAGTTTGACTTCCCAGGGGATACCAGTGCAATTAAAATGCACACTCCCTGCAGGAGTGTGGGGGCTGGAGCTTCTGAGGCTCGGGGAAGTGTCAGGGCTTAAAGGATTTGACATTTCTGAATCCTTCCATTTCTTGTTGGTTTATTCTCCAGAGTAGAACTCCCAGTCTGGGAAGTGGCACTGATTGCCTGTGGCTGAACATCCCTCCCTGTGAGGATATTCAGGCTGGATGTCCCTAACACCCACCAAACATCACCAGGCTGGGCCTGATCATAGATTAAATAGATTAAAGATCTATAGATTAAATACAGACACCCACAGATATTCCTGTGGAAAAACCGTGGCCATTCTCAGGACCTGAGTTCCCTGAACAGGCAAACTCTTGTTCTGTGCAAGGCTGTGGCCTTTTCTTAAATCCATGAGACCTCCTCAAGCCTCATGCAAGAGAATTTCACAGTGTCACAAAACTGTGGATCAGGTCTGTGGCAGTTTTAAGCAGCCTTAAGTTGTACAAAGTGAAAAACTTCTACTTCCCAGTTGGAGCTGTTTCCCTGTGAGTGCAGAGGAGCTTTGGAGTATTCAGGACAGGAATGATAAAGCTGAGAGAAGACTGTAAATAATTTTCTACTCTGGTTAGCTCAGGATTTTCAAACAGTTCCTTCGGCTGCACTGGAGCATTTCTGTTCCTTCTAGGAACTTTGAAGCTGTTTCCCCTGGCACAGATATTCCAAAATTCCTATCAATATTTTGTGTCTGGAGCACACACACAGAGCTGGGTCAGAGCCTCACACATCACATCCAGCTGTGCTGTCCATGGACACAGCCCAGGGGTAAATCCAGGGGTAGGAGAGCCCACCCCAACCATGCTGTTCCTCATGGAAACAGCATCCTGTCTGCAGATATCCCAGAGACCGAGGAGGGAGGAAAATTTGTCAGGTGAATTTGTCAAGCAGGGGTGATAATCATTCATTTAGCCTGTAATGACATGGCACTTACCATGTAATAACCTGGATATTGCATGGAAATTACCATGTAATCCAAGGCTCGGGAGCTGCCATATTGTCAGGGGCTCCATGGTAATTTGTACCCTCTCATTTACAGCCCTGAAACTGCTTTTATTGTGGCAACAAAGCAGAGATTCACAGTTTGCCAAAAGGAGAATCTCCAGAGGGATGTTATGAATAATTAGGCAGCCACGGTGGTTTTGGATAACATCTTTACTGTAACTCCATTAACGAACAATTGATTGCTTTCCTAGCTCTGACTTGCCTCCAGTCCTTCCACCCAAGCTCCTCTCTCCCCTGGAAAGCCAGCTCTGCAAAGGTGGATCCACAGCAGGATAACTGCTCTGAGAGGAGGAGCCCGGGAAGCAGCATCCTGGAAGAGGCAGCAGCTTGAGCAGGATCATGCTCACTGGAAAGCAGAAATGTTTGCAGAAGTGTGGGGTCACTTCTCAGCTGTTTTAGTGCTGATTTCCACAGATTGTGGAGAACCTGGCCCGAGGTTTGGGTGGTGCTAAGGACACCCAAGTGCAAATTGCACTGGCACTACCATTGCCCATCAAATGGTTCAAAACGGATATGACCTTCTCCAGACCAAAATCCACCTTCAAATCCCACCCTCAGGTCTCTCTGTCCCCAAAAAAAGATCTTTTAAAATTCACTGAGCAGGGTCCAAACCTGACCCTTGCCACCCTCAAATGCACATCCCCAACCCCTGCTTTGGTGTAATAAATTGTGTTTCTCTGAGCCAGCGCTGCACTGAGAATGGGTTATTTTCAGATAGAAAACCAGGAGGTCAGAGGGAATGTTTTGCATTTGAGGACAGGAGGGAGCCATGGCCTGCGCTGCCCCTCTGCCCTCTCCCTCATCCCTGCCCCTCATCCTCCTCCTGACCCGCTGGTAACCCCCTCCCACGGAGCCTCCCCATCCTCCTCCCGGGGATGCTGCGCTTGCCAAGGGGCTGGACAGCAGCTCCCACGCCTTGTGGGATCATGGGATCACTTAGCTTGGAAAAGACCTCTCAGATTGTCGATCCAAGCCGTGCCTGCTCCCGGCTGTGGGGTCCCTGCTCTGGACTCCTCAGTTTCTGCTCCTCTTCCTGGCTTGGCTCTGCCATTCCCTTCGATGTTGATGAGTGCAGGGAGCAGCTCTGGTGTTGTTGTTTGCTGTACAAACTTGGGAACTGGGCTGTGCCTGTGATGGGGGCAGGATGAACGTCTGGGGGAGGTTTGCAGTTCCCAGTGATTGAGATTCTCTGCTTGGAGAAGCCTAAACAAACTCTGTAACCTCGGGGGAAATTCTGCAGGGTTTTAGTTTTAAGTGTTTCCTCTAAAAAAATAACTGTTTGACCTAGAAAGCTCCCAGGGAGCATTCCTGGGGCTGGGGAGGCTCCAGGAGCCCGGCCTGGAGATGGGATTGGGAATTGAAATGTGAACATAGAGAGCCACATCTCTTCTTTGAGCTCAGACTGCAAAGTGCTGCTCACCACAAACCCACCTCTGATTTACTTCCCACCAGGGGAAGTCAAGGAATATCCACCTGGAATCACATCCCTCATTAGAGGACATGGATCACCTTTCCATGCCCTGGGGTTGGTGTAAGGATGGGCTGAGCAGGGTTCAAAAAGGGAGAGCCCGTAATGTGAATGGTACTCCCTTGCACTCCCAGACCTGTCTCACCTGGGGATGGAAGAGGGGTCTCCAAATCCTTCTCTCAACCCTTTTGAATGTCTCCCATCTGTGGTTCAAATTATACTTTTTTTCAGAAAAAAAAATACCCGGAAATTGCTGACCCATTTAGAGCTCTCTAAAACTGCCACTTTTAGAGCCCCCAAAATAGCTTTAGTGAGTAGCAGATGTGCCAAAGTGGAGAAATAAACACAAGTGTGCTGCTTTTAACCTCCAAACTGCTTTTTGTGGAAAGCTGCAATGAAACCTCAAAGTGAGCTCCAGCTCAGTATCCAACCCTGCACACACCGCAGGTCCTTCCCCTGGTGCTGGGGGATGTTTCCCACGGGGCTTCCAGCCAGGAGGAGCCCAACTGCTCCCATGGCCAAGGGGCACCAATAAAACATGGAATTATAGAATCAGAGAATCTCCTGAGTTGGAAGAGACCCACCAGGATCATCCAGTCCAGCTCATGGCCCTGCATGGACACCCCATCAGTCCCACCCTGTGCATCCCTGGGAGCAGTGTCCAAACACTCCTGGAGCTCTGGCAGCCTTGGGGCTGTGCCCATTCCCTGGGGAGCCTGGGCAGTGCCTGACACCCTCTGGGGAAAGAACCTTTTCCTAGAATCCAGCCTGACCCTCCCCTTGCACAGCTCCAGCCATTCCCTGGTCCCAGGGAGCAGAGCTTGGAGCTGCCCCTTGGAAGGAGCTCCAGCCCTTAGTGAGTCTCCCCTCAGTCTCCCCTCCTCCAGGCTGGACAATCCAAGTGCCCTCAGCCACTCCCCGTGTGCCCCCTCCAGACCCTCCCCCATCCCTGTGTCCCTCCTTTGGACACTCGGACAGCTTTAGATCTTTCTGGTATTGCAGTGCCCAAAACTGCCCCGGGGCTGGAGGTGAGGCTGCCCCAGGACAATCCCTCACTCAGCCAGGCCCCCAGGTCTGTATCCCAGCCCAGGCACGCTGAGAGCAGAGACTGGGATCAGCACCAGCACTCTGTGCTGAGTACCAGGATGCAGGTGCAGGAGAACACCACAACTTCCCAAAGAAAGCGGAGGGTGGGAAATGCCTTTGAGTCCTTCGCTGGGATAGCCCCAGGAATTACAGCAGCTCCCTCAGCCCCGTGGCTCTTCCAGCCAGAGCAGAGCCTGCTCCTAGCCTGGCTTCTTGTCTGGAAGCTCTGCAGCCAGCAGTAATTGCATTTTGTCAAGTGGTTTTAGCAAAGCAATCCACATTTATTAACCATCTGGATTAGAGAAATGATCTTCCTGATTCCAACTGCCAGCCCAGCCAAGGACTTATCACAGAAGGGAATAATGGATCCCATTCCTCCCTCCCCATGTGCAGGGGTCTGTTCCCTGCACACTTTATTTCCTTGGGTCAATAACAGAGTCTCTCACACAGGTCACTGCGGGGTCCAGACTCCTGCATTCCAGGTGACAGCCTCAGACCCACATCTCTCCAGTGCTGTCCCTCTCTCCTGTCCTCACAGAAGGAGGAAGGAACCGAGATATCAGAGTCAACATGGATTTCACAAAATCACCTCAAACTAATGGGAAAAATTAATTAGTGAGAGGAAGGAGGGGGAGCGCTCCTGTCTCTCGTACATCATCCCCGTCCTCCTCCCTCGCCTGTCACGTCCTCTGCCAGAGACAGGAACTTCCCTCCTCACTCTGGTGGCACTCATTTACTGAAGGTTTTGTCCTGTCAGCCCAGAGTGGAGACACAAAGAGCTCTGTGGGCACAGGGAGCCAAAATTCTCCGTGTTTTAGCTGGAGACTTCTCAGAGCTCCTGTGTCCCTCCCTCCCTCCCTCCCCCCTCCTATTGCTGCCATACCCAAAGCATTCCCAAGCTCAGGAATGGGCTGCAGGCCATTCCCAAAGCCAATTTCCTGGGGATCTGGGGTGCTGACGGGTCCCATGCAGACACCTGGCTCCAGGAGATCTCAGCAGGCACAGCAGCCTGGGTTTGATTGCTCTGGGAGCTGGGTTACAGGGATCTGCTGTTCACTCCATCCAAACCCACTCTTATTCTCATTCCCGCGGGGTTTTCCCTTAATTGAGCTGCTGACTGCATTAACCTGGGAAGGGAGTATTGATTGAGCAGCCAGAGGAGCTGAGCTCAGCTTGAGCCTCGGCTCTTTATGGAGACATGGTGGGAGCTTCCAAATGAGGACACACATGAGCTCATTGGGATTGGGATTGGGATTTCCTTGGAGGGAGTCCAGAAACCCTTCTGTCTTTCTTATTCTTTCACCCAGAATAAGACTGATCCCCTTTTAATGGAGATTTTAAGGTTTGCCTCCCTCCATCCACCTGTGTTCACAGCATTCCCAGCTCCTCCCAGCTCTCCCTGTAGAGCCACAGCTGAGGGAAGGGAAATGGGGTTCATCCCTCACAGTTCCCCAGTCCCTGACACCCCGAGGGCTGGGTCACATCTGGAAAAACAGCTGTGGGGCCTGGCAGCAGCTCCCTGGGCCAGCCCCACCAGAGGGAGCACCCAGCTCTCCCTGTCTCTGCAGCTCAGAATTCCACAGCAATTCAATGAAATTCCTCAAATTATTAAGTCCAGGTCATTGCAGGAGAGAAGAGATATGGGAAGGGAAATTTAAAAATGAATGAAGACTTCCAAAGCTAAAAACATCACTTCAGCATGCAAGGACACAAGCCAACAGAGATATTCCCTGAGTCTCAGGATGGTTTGGGCTGGAAGGGACCTTAAAACTCCTCCAGTCTCACCCTTTGCCATGGGCAGGGACACCTTCCACTATCTCCAGTTTCTCCAAGCCCTGGCCAACCTGGCCTTGGACACTTCCTGGAATGGGGCAGCCACAGCTTCTCTGGGAACCTGTGCCAGGGCCTGCCCACCCTCACAGGGAAGGATTTCTTCCCAATATCCCCTTTATCTAAAGCCATCCCTGCAAATAAAGTTATTCCCAATCAGGTGCATCTTGGAATGCTCCTAAATCAATGTCCAATAGATTGGGGTTCTGAAGGAGCAGCCCAGTATGGAAAACATTGATGTTCCCAGGCTGTAGCTCACCTGCAGCATTGCCTCAGACACTTCAATCACCGCAACATTTCGAAAGTCACCTGAGGAGTCTTCTCCTTCCCCAGCCTCTGCAAACCTAGGTTGGGAATTTTGTTCTGGCTTTCTTCGGGAAAGTGAAAATATTTCTCTTTTATCCTCTGCTTGGAGGGGAATAAGACAAGGCTGTTAGAGCTGGCTGCAGCACAACATTCCCAGTCAGCCAAAAAACACCACTGTTCCAGTCTTCTTTCATCCCAGATTTGAGCAACAGTGTCAGCAGCTCCAAATTTCCAATGAAATAAAAATTCCAAACCCCTACTATAAACACTGGAAAGACTTCTCTAAATATTTTGCTTCAATCAGGCTAAAGTCACTCATCTTTATCATTTCATGAACTCCAGCCTGTTATGAGACCTCAATGATCTCAATGACAATGTCAGAACAGGGCTGTGCCTGAGGGACCTCAGGTGACACAGGGACAGGGATGCTGCTGACACTCCTGGTGCTCCCTGATTTCCCCCATGGGTTTTGAT
>VZTN01027139.1:482992-509079 GCA_013400515.1 Erpornis zantholeuca | reverse complement strand
TTTTTTTTTTTTTTTTAGCTGTTCCACACAGTTTTGGTTCCTCCAGGGAGATGGGAAGGTACCTTTGGCTGGGCGTGGGTGAAGTGGGGGCTCTGCAGACCCCCCTGGTTCCAACCACCTTAGAAACATCTCACCCAGGAAACATCCCACTGGAAATGCTCTAATTCCTCTGGGAACAGCACCGCAAAAGTCTGAGCGAGTCATTTTGTGAGGAATGGGGCAGACAGGGAGAGCGGAAAGCTGGGAATGTTTCCGGAAGGCAGATCTGAGGTGAGTGCAGAGTGCCGGGGAGGCAGCAGGAATGAGCCTAAAGTCGGCCGAATTTAGGAAAACAGCTTCATTTCCATTTCAGTTCCAGGTGAGGGAGGGAATTCAGCACCTTTCTCGTTTCAGCCTGTCCGGGGCTCATCACGCTCGGGCAGTCCGTGCCCATCCATCACCCGGAGCAATCCCTCCCCCGGCAGCGCCCCGCTCCAGGGAGATCCCGGCGGGGTACGGAGGTGGCTGAGAGAACGCGGTGTGCCCTCTGTGCAGCGGGCTCTGCCCTCGGGTTTGTTGTAGCCATTCCCGGAGCTTTCCCTGTGCTTTACAGGAACAGTTCTGCAGCCCGAGGATCTCGGGGAGGTGCTGCTCTCTGTGTTTGTGTGTTTGAGCCGTTCCGCGGCTCTGTTTACACCCCAGGCTTCCCGCTCTCCATTTTCCCGTGTTATCACTAATCCTGTTTAATTGAGGCTTCCTTGGATTCATGAGGACAAGTGAGGGAGTGTTGGCAGAGCCCAAGGGCAGCTGGTCCTTCTGTGGGCACGTGGGAATGCTGGTCAGGGCAGGAAGAGACAGATGTGGAACCAGTTCCAGTGAAATCATTTGGTAACAAAATAATTTAGACCCGAGGATACAGGATACCTCGGGGTGGGGGGGAAGTGTCTGCAGCATTCCTGATGCCCTTCAGAACACTAAAATTGGGATAAAGACACGGAAGAAAGCTACATCCCAAGGGTGCAGAGCCACATTTAAATCAAACTGTCCTGAGGGGCTCTTGCAGGTTCCCAAACAGGGATAACCAAGCTCATTGGCAGAGCAGTGTCCAGCTGTGCACCTGCCAGATGTGCTCAGTGCTGCCGTGCGGGGGCTGTGCCTGGAGGATCCCACAGTCCCAGAATGGGTTGGGCTGGAAGGGACCTTAAAGCTCCTCCAGTGCCACCCCCTGCCCTGGGCAGGGACACCTTCCACTAGCCCAAGTTGCTCCAAGGCCTGTCCAACCTGGCCTGCTCCTCCCAGCTGTGGCTGCCCCATCCCTGGGAGGGTCCAAGGCCAGGTTGCACAGGGCTTGGAGCAACCTGGGGTAGTGGAAGGTGTCCCTGCCCCTGGCAGAGGTTGGACAAAGTGGTCTGCAAGGTCCTTCCCACCCAAATAATCCTGTGATTCCCTTATTAATTATTACAATAACTGCACTCAGTACAAGGCAGGAGGGCAATGACAAGGAGAGGAAAAGGGAGCCTTGGCCAGGTTCAAGAAGCCCTTGAACAAGGGGCATGAAAAAGCACCATCAGCAGTCTGGGAACCTTCCTGCATCTGAGGGAAGATGAAGAAATACAGAGTGGTTTGAAACTGCAGGTAGTGAGTGATAAAAGCTGCTTATCGCAGGTTGGGAGAGGCAGAGCTGACCCTGCACTTCTGTCTGGGAGAGTGATGGGGGGAGTTGGCTCCAGGAGGGGCTGGGAGATGAAGACAAACACCTTTGTGGATGGGAGGGAAAAGGTGGGTGAGGGAAGGGAAAGCTGTGCTTGGCTGCAGTCCCAGCTGAGGGCCAGAAAAATGAGCTTGGTAACAGCGCCTGGCTGGCTTTGAGCAGCCCGGGCTGGCTCTGAGCAGGATGGGCTGCCATCAGTCACAGCTCGAGACAGGGATGTGTCAAACCAAGCCATGGAGAGATAACAGCCTGGAAACTCAGCTGTGGATGGACAGGCAAGGTCACCCCTGGGAGCTGGGAGAACAGAGGGGCTCTGGGTGCACAGCCCGAGCCAGGGCTGAGGCAGATGATGCCCAAGTGATGAGAGTGAGTGATGGAAAAAAGGCTGAGAAAGAACAAACCTCTTGCTCTTGGGAGGAGAAAGACAAGGAGAGGTCACTGATAAGAGGGAAAACCCAGGATCACTGACAAAATTTCAGCCTACTGAGAACATGGCAACTCTTCACGGGAGTGTGCCGACCCTCTGACTTCCTCTCGCTTTCCTCATGCTCAGGACTCCATTCTGGTCCTCACTGTGGAAGGTGTCCCCCTCCATCCCTGCATCCTGCCCATCCAGCTGTGCTCTGGGCTCTCCTCTTGGTTCTGCTTTTCCTCCCCTTAGACCCTTCCTGTGCCACCCACCCCTCAGGGAAGCTCTTTCCTTTCTTCTTCCCTGTAAACCACCCCAGGCACAGCCGTGAGCCAGAGCCAGCAGCTCAGGCTGCTTCCCACTGGGAAATTACCTGTCCCAGCAGGAGCCTGACCCCTTCAAAGTGCCTGGAGATCCCTGCCTGGTGTGAAGCAGCCTGAGAAGGCACTCAGGGAGAATCTGGCTCCTCTGAAGTTGGCAGTAAAAGCTGTTGGGACTTGAGCAGGGCCGGATGTTTACCTGGGAGAAAGATTTCTTCCCAGGAGTTTTGTTCAGCGCTTGTTAACCCCGGAGCAAAGGGTAAACAACAAATAACAACCACAGGGCTGGTTTAGCTCTTTCTTTTGGAAAAACATCTCTGCTTGGATTCTTGGGAGCTTTGCTGTGGGCACTGGGAAAACTGGGCCTGGCAGGAGGACTTGTTGTGCTGGAGGAAGGACAAGACACAGCACTGCCTGTTCCCAAACCTCCCCTGGCTCTGACCGTCCCCAGTCTCCTGGGACTCTCCTGGGACAGCAGAACAATTCCCTGTGAATCACTGACAGTCCATCCAAAGCTGCTGCTTGGCCTTTCCAGGTGATGCTGGAACTTTACAGAGGGGTTGGGCTGAAAAAGCCAAAAGGTCACAGGTCCCCCCTGACACTTCATTGTCTCCCCTGGGTCTTGAGGCTGCAGAGGAACATCATCCATGGCCCACATCATCATCCCTGGATCCTCATCCTCATGGTGGTTGGATGGACGAGGAAGGGGAGTGTGGACCCACTTGGACTCTCAACCACTGTCTTGAGCTCCCTGAATTTCCTGAGAGGGAATTTCAACCTTGAAAGTCAATTCAAAATCTAGACTGTGAGCAGGGCATGGAGAGGGAATTCCCATCCCAGGCTGTGAGCAGAGCACACCTCAGCCCAACTGCTGAGGAGGAAGCAGCATAGAAGCAGGAGCTGTTCCACTGACAGTGTGTCTGTTCCTCCTGCAGCATCTTTCCTGACTGTAATCCCTCTTGGAAGTGAACTGGGAGCTCTGGATTTCCCAGCTCTGCAGCAGAACCATGTGAGCACAGAGCCCAGAGCAGAGCTGCTCCTGCTTCCAAAGAGCCCTTGGATGGCAGTGGTGAAGAGGGAGTGGAGCAGCTCCGTTAGCTGAGATGCTTTTATTTATTTCCACTTCATTTTTGCTCAAAGCCGTGTTTACAACAAAGTTTCAAAGCTGCTAAACCATGGAGCCTTCAACCCCCCTTGATGTGTACAGAGCTGGCAAGAGCAAACACAGTCTTGTTATTGTTCCTTCACTTCCCACCCTTCATCCCTCGGCTGCTCCCATTTGTTGTGTCTGATCTCCTGCTCAAGGGCTGTCTCCTGCTCCGTGTCGTTACAAAGCCCAACACAGGGATCCCTTTCAATCTTCCAGAAGTCCCTGAATGTTGCCATGGTAGAAATAATAAATAATAACTCAGAGAGGTTGCGTTTAGCTGGGCTGAACATGTGTTTGCTTGTTTGCTTTCAGAAACAAAGCTGATTTTCCTGCCCCATGGAGGGAAATTTCTTTTTAATGGCCCCAAAGCCTTACCCTTCCCTTTGCCCATCCACCCTATCTCTGCCTGTGTCCTGCTCCCCCAAATGCTCTGGGGAACTTTCCCAAGGGGCTTTTTTTTCCCTCCCAAAGCTTTTCTCAGCTCGGATCTCAGCTGTGAGCACTTCTCTCCTTTGCCAGCTGGTATCCTGTGATTCCCCCTCCCAAAGCTCCTCCTGCTCCTGTGAGCTCTGTTTCCATCCGCAGCAGTGTCCATTCAGGGTTTTGGGAGGTGGCTGGAGGCTGCCCAGGGAATGCTGCTGCCCCCAGGTCTCATCCCTGAGCTGGGAATGAGCTCAGCCTCCAGCACGGTCCTGCTACCCAGGAATGGGAGCCCGACTGTCTCCTCCAGACTGGGCAGGCTGGAATTCAGAGTTTCATCCCATGTTTCCCGCCATGTCCCACAGACACCACGGACATTTGCTCAGGGCTGGTTCAGCCTGGGCCAGGCTCTCCTGGGGTCAGTGTTTGGAAATGGGAGGACATCCTTGGGGCCTACATCCCTCTGGCCTTCCCTGCCGTGGGATGTGACTCCCCTGCAGAGCCACCTCCCAGCTCTGCTGAAGGCCGGGGCTTTGGGAGAGGAGAGAGAGGGGTCAGCTCCTCCATCCCCCATCACTCAGAGCAGCTCCAGGCCAAAGGAGGCTGAGAGGCTCCAGCACCTTCCTCTGCCACCCCTCCTGTGTCCCAAACCCTCTGGAACAGCCCAAATGCCCTGGATGCCACTGCTGGAGCTGCTGGGATGTGGAATGGGAGGGGTGTCAGGAGGGGAGCAGGGAATGGGGATGGGGATGAGGAGAACTCAGCTGGCTGCTGTTTTTCATAAGCCGTGAGTGAAAACCCCTCAGTTTTTCCTAAGTGGGAACATTTGCCTTTAATGAGCCTGAGAGAGCTCTTCTTTCTCTTCCTCACTCTTTTTTTTTTTTTTTTTTCCCAGGGCAGCAGGGAATGGAAAAAGATTCTTTTCTAGTAAATAAAATATCAGACCCATCTCTGGGTGTTGGAATAATGGTCTTGCCCCTGTGCTGGCACCACTAGCACTGAGCTCTGGCTGCTGCTCTGGGCTGAGTCCACTTCCCCCTCTGAGTGTGATCCCCCTATTCCTCCCTTTCTCCTCCCAAGCTTTCCAAGCATTTTCCCCTTCCTTGACCTCTCATGGATGCTCTGCCTCTCCTGGGGGTCCCAGAACCCCCCAGCTGAAAGGTCCACAGCCAGGGCACCCCAGTGCCCCAGACTGTCCCTGTGTCCCACCGAAAGGACCCTCTGAAAGGGGGTGGCTTTTAAAGACGTGACAGAGCTGAGCCCAGCATGGTCCCACACGGATCATTTTCCTGGGGTTAAAGTCTTGGAGCCACTGCTCCTTGAGCTCTGCATTTGCTACATAAACTCCCTAATTTTGGTTTATACTTCAGGACAGATTTGCTTTGTATGTCTTCATATGGCTATTGTAGGGCATTTCTGCATTAGGTCTGACCACGGTGCTGCTGGTCAAGGAGCATGGGAATACTGTTCTGTATGGAATCATGGAATGGTTTGGGTGGGAAAGAACCTTAAAGCCCATCCAGTCTCAACCCCTGCCATGGACAGGGACAGCTTCCACTGTCCCAGGTTGCTCCATGCCCCATCTAATCTGGCCTGGGACACTTCCAAGGACCCAGGGGCAGCCACAGCTTCTCTGGGCACCCTGTGCCAGGGCCTCCCCACCTTTTTTTTCTTCCTCAATATCCCACCCAAATTTCCCCTTTTTCATTCTGAAACCATTACTCCCTGTCCTACCCTGCCAGTTCCTGAAAAAACTGGGAGCAGACACACCTCATCTGACCAGAAAGGAGATTTTTCAGTCTGAATGCAATACCAGTATTTATTCTGGTTTTCCATAAACAGTTAAGAGTTCCATTAAAAAAAATCCAATAAAATTCTTTCAATAAGAGCTGAAAGTTTGTTTTAATAAGAGAAAGTGATTTGGTCTTACTACAGGCAAAGCTTAATTCCAGTGATATCAGAGCCTGGTAATGGGAACCAATCAAACAGGGGCACAGGAGATACAGCAAATATTAGCAATTTCTGGCACGTCAAACTGAGAGCATGGACTGGGAAAACAATTCCAAAGTGATTCCCAGGGCACAGCAGGGGGATGCAAGGAGTATGAAGGTGTGGCAGCAAGGGGAGTGATCTGAGCAGCCCCAGGATCCATCAGGATTGGCTGGCTCCAGGTCAGGGTACGGTTTGTGTCTTGGACTGTTTGTTTGGAAATCTCCATCCCAGTTTCATTCCCGCTCTGCCCAAGGCTGTTGAGTCCCCTACGCCCCTCTCAGCATTCCTCTGTCACCACCTCGCCTCCCAGGGCTTCTTCCAAGAGTGTTTTCTCTGCAGCCTGAGGTCTGATCCCAGAGGAATGTGGACCCCAGAGCAGAGCTGGGGACAGGGCGGTCCCAGCCATGGGCTCCCAGAGGAATTTCTTGGCATTCAGTGAATGGGAAGCTTCAATGCTGAGCACCCAGCCAGAGATTGGGAGCGAGGGGTTAATGATGGAGCCTGACCTCCAAAGGATGGGGCACAAGGCATTTCCAGAACTGCATTAAATGGGACACGTTGAAATATTGGTGTTATTTCCAGGAACTGATGGATTGATTCCAGACCAGGCCCAGCTCTGGGCTCAATCCAGGGTTTTTTTGTTGATAACAGAGTTTTGTCCAAGACACTTCTCTGTTAGGGTCAGATCCGTGTTTGGATCAGGGAACAGACCAAAATCCATCGAGGTGCTTCTGAATATAGCATCCACCCTTCCTCATTCCCTTCCCTGCCCCTGCAGGTCCCCGTGTCCCTGCTGTCCTACAGAGCCAGGATAAGTACCCCGCTTTTATGTGGAAGAGATTTAAACATAAACCAAGACACAGCTTCTGACCCCACTGGTGTGGGATGATCCAGCTCTGGATTAAACACAACTGTGGCAAATTCCAAATGGAATCTTCCCAGCCTGGTTCGAGGGATGGGCTCCTTGTGGTGACCTTGTGCCCGAGCTGGTCCTGACTTCTAGGCCCCCATATCCTTGCAGCTGGATACCCCCAGCACCACTCCCAGAGGAGTGGGATCTTGGGTTAATTTCCAGAGCAGCAGCTCCTTGGGAAGGCTCAGATGCTCCTGAGTTTCCCTGTTGGACATTATTTTGTACGTGCTCCCAGTCCTTGTTTCCAACAGCAGTTTTGGGGCTGATAGTGGCCGCTCAGACCCTCCCCAGTCCCGAGGCAATGCAGACAGTGTGGATCTCAGAGTTTATCACCCAGGAAAAACCCGGACTGTGTTCCAGAGGCCACAGAGGCCTTTCTAAGGATTGCCACCACTATGGAGCCAGCCGGGCCCGGAGGAGAGCTCTGCCCACAGAACCCAGCAGGAATTGCTCCTCCAGACTCCCACTGCTCTGTGCCAGATCGAATTTGCAGTTGAGAATGGGCAGAGATGAAAGCTTGGCAGGCAGTGTGGTGACATTCCCTGTAAAACAAGACTTCCGAGAGTAGAAGATGCTATTTAGTGGTCATCCCTCTGCCTCCACACAGGGAGACCACACCAGCTCCTGGCACCCTCTGGAGACAGCCCAGGGCAGAGATGGGATCTCAGGCTCAGCCTTCCCCTGGTTCCAACTGCTGCCTGCCTTCCCATCGCCCTTCCCGCTCAGCCCCATTTCCCAGACTATTTGTGGAATGAGGAGCATTACTATCATGGTTTACATGCTCAGAGAGAGGGAATGAGAAAAGGGAGGGAGGAGGGCGGGAAGAGAGGAGGAAACAAAGACAGCATTGTTATCTCTTCCAAAAAACTGCAGACACTGGGGCAGGGCAGAATGAGGGGCTGGGGCTGTGGTTTGCCTCCACATCTGTGTTTAACCTCGGGAAAGAGTCAACAGCTTGGAAAGAAAACACCACACTCCAAGGCATAGCCTGCCCCAGCTCCCAAACCCTCGGCCTGATTTTCCAATTTGGGGCGCTTGGCTGGAGCCCAGCATGCATCCCGGGATGCTGCTGGAGTCAGTGAGGGAAGAGTCCTGGCTCCAGCCAAAGGCATCATTCCCCTGTCCAGCAGGAGTAACACATCAGCCTTATCAGCTCTTGTCTTATCAGTTCCCAGCAGATGCTACAAGAGGATTTGTCATCCCAGCCCAGCCAAGCTGCCTCGAGTGCCAGGAGTGGGGGAAGAGAGAAAGGACAAAAAAAAGAGTGGAACAATGCAGTGAAAAAACAGGAATTCTGCACCATCTAAACAGGAGTGGGTGCCGTGAGTGCCGTTCCAACTTCCCAGGCTTGGGAGCACAATCTCTCCTGTGGCACCACTGCTCCTGGTGGAGTTCTCCTGACGCTTCCCATCGGGAGGCTCTGCCGAGTGCTGCCAGCCTCGGATCAATTGGGCTGAAATTTCCCATGTTTGGTATCTCCCTGAGGTAGGAGCTGTGGGAACAATTCCCTCTGCATGGCACAGCCATTCCTGGGAGCACGGCACACACAGACCCCCTGTTTTGCTGCTGGAAAACAGGAAAACAGCTCCATTTCCAATTATATTTAGTTTATCTCCCTGAGAAGTTCTTGCTCTCCCGTGATGTGGAACGGATCTGCAGTGTTTTCCAAGATGCAGCTCTGGTGGCAGAGATATGTCTTCTGCTTTTTCTATGGAAATCTGCCCCAAATTTGACAGATTGGCAGTGCCTTTGGAAAAAATCCACCCTTCCCATGGAGCTCACTCAGGCTATTCCCACTTCTCACAGCGGGTGCAGGAGTGGGATTTGGGGATGGGCAGGGGACATATATTGGAGAGGGGATCATAGGGAAGAATGCACCCAGGGCTGGAAATATCACATGAGGAATATTTTAGGGATGAGAGCAGTGGGAGGAGGATCTGAGCCTGAGACCCCATCGGGGAAATGCTGCAGGAGGTGAAGGCTCTTGGATCAGCACCTATGTAGGCATGGACCTCCACAGCACATCCCAGGAGCAGGGGGAGCCCAGGATAACATCCCTTTAATCCTTTTGGGTGGAATCAGATGAATGGGAGTGCCTGAGCTCCACGCCTGCTCCCTTTCCCTGTCTCTCACAACCCGGAGTAGGAGCTATATTTAACTTCCTCACTGCTAACTACAGGGTGTCAGTGGCTTCTCCTTCCTCTCCAGCGATTCAGCCGAGTGCAATCGCTCATCCAAGTGGAAGCAGGAGAATGTAGAGCCAGCACAGAGGGTGCTGGGCCCAGCCCCCCCAGCCCTGCCCTGCCTTTTCCTGGCTCCCGTTTCAGCTCTCCCCTGCTCAGGAGTCCCCCAGTTCCAGGCTGATGAGCACAGACCTGGCTCAGAGGCTCCTGCACAGCCAAGCTGCCACGTGGCTCATCCCTCTGCACCAGGAATGACAGGGACAGCGTCAGCTGGAGATGCTGGGAACTGGGCACAGAAGGCTTCCGGAGCTGCTCTCCCTCCTTTGGATGAGATATTCCATCCTCACCAAGGAAATCTTCACCAACTCCATTTTCATTGAAATCTCTATGTATCCATAAAAAGTTCTGATTTTTTGGGATCAGAATTTTTTAACATGGATTTGTTGAAAGTTCCCCGCTGTGTTGGGAGAGGTCTCTGTTGGAAACTCCTCAGGTCCTGGCAGAAATCCCCCCCCGATTTCAGGGACCACAGCATCCATCAGAGACTACTTAATTGTTTTACCCTCATTAGTATTTGAGGAGCTGCCTTCCACCCCCAGCTCAGAGCTCCTGGGTGGCCGAGGGACAAAAACATCAGCCTGAGCGAGCATCTTCTGTGAGGGCCCAGGGAGCACCTGGGGCTGTGCCCCCCTTTAATCCCAGTCCAGGAAAGGGAGAGGCGGGCGAGGGAATGAATCTGCACACTCTGGGAAAATCAAAAGGGACAGAAGTGCCTTCCCACCAGATTTCCCCCCCTTTCCTGCCCTGTCTGCAGCTGGGGAAACCGCTGCCATTCCAGCGGGCGCAGGCTTTGGGAGCGTGCAATTCCATCCCCAGGCCTCCCTCTCCTCGTGGCTGCGGCAGGTTTAAGGTTACAGCAGGCACAGGAAATCTTGGCCATTTTCTCCCTTCTTTCTGAAATGATTTTTTCAAGGCGTTCTCAGTAAAGTTAATGAATCCCTCCCTCAAACGAGGCTTTGATTAGGGGCCACACTTTGGCCCAGATTGCTTTTCCTGGGGCACAAAGATGACAATTCCATATAAATGGTTTTTTTGAAACCACCAGCTATTGCTGTGCTGGAGTTTTATCTTCCCACAACTTAAAGAAAAGAATGAATTTACCTTTTACCTTTAGATTTTGGTGGTCACAAGTGACCCCCAACCAAACCACACCCAAAGTCCAGCTGGGGGTTTATTTTCCTCTGCTGTGGTCCCACCACATCCCACTTGTCCAGTGACCCTGAGCCCTCCCTGCAGCATCCCATGGGCTCCCTCCAACCCATAGGATGGGGGTTCCAACCCTGGGACAGCCCCCATGTTCCACCTTCTCCGTTCCCACTTTCTCCCGTTATTCCATGCAGGCTTCTGGGCTTTGAAGAGGTGGGAAATCCATCACCAATGGCTCCACTGCCTCCTGCTTTGCAATAACACCATTGCTTTGGAAAATCTCAATGAGACTCATGCAAGTTTTATTAAAAAAGCAGAAAAAAACCCCATAACAAGCTTCCCCTTTCCCCTCTCCCAGCTGTGGAGCAGCAGGTGTGTGTCACTCGGCTGGCTGTGGAGATTTACAGCCTGCTCCAGGATTTCTCGCCCAGCCTTTGGTCTTGGAAGTGTTTTCTGCTCCCAAACAAAGGAGCTGGAGCGAGGGGCCCCGAGGGACACAACAACCGGAGATGAAAACACAAACGCATCCTTCCCTAATGCCATTAACACAAAACAATCCAGTGAGGCAGCGGGGCCGGCTGGCCAAGGGAGCCCTTGGAGCTCTCTGCTGCTTCTTCCCTTCCCACCTGGCCCCTCCCTCCCTCCCTCCTGGCAGGAGCAGGGGGTGCAGGAGGGCATGGAGTGGTCCCACCCTGCTCACCACTCTTGTGGCTGGAGGAGCCTGGCCAAGCCCCCTGGCCCCATCGCTGGCCACTGCCATGCACCATGACTCAATTCCCTGTGTTTCAGCAGTTTTCCTTAAAAATAGATCAAAGCTGTGGCCGAGGAAAAGCCAAGGGAAGTGGCTTGGCCTGTCCTGGTCCTTGCTCTCCACCCCACACCTCAGCACAGGCTGAGGCCTTATTCTGGTTGTTTTCCATGCTTTCCATAGGATGACCATGTCCTTCCTCCACGCCCACTCATGCCCAGCCCCGTCACCACAACCCCTCTGGTGGGATTCCCTGGCTTTGCTCTCCTGGTTTTACTCTCCTGGCTTTGCTCTCGCTCAGTCAGTTTTCAGGAGCAGACCTGGGAAGTGTCTTTGATGCTTCATGAGTGGGATCCTTCCACTGGGAGCAACTTGAAGCCAGGAGAGAAAAAAATCCGGACCATTTGATCTTCTGACATGGTTCTCTGATTTCTGTGTGTGGCAGGAGGACCATGTCCAGGACATGGGATCCTGCCATGGAATACTGGGAAGATCCGGGGGGAGAAGAGAGGAGAGGCTTGGAGAGGCTTGTGGATTGATGCTGCATCCTCAGGGACACCTGGATGATCTGCAGCACCTCATCCTCAGGGATGTGTCTCAGCAGCTGCCAGGCTCTGGAGCAATACCTGCAACAGCCACAGAATGTGACCTCTCCTGGTTCTCCCCAAGGGAGCTGCTTCCCAATGGAATCACGGTTTGAGCTGGAGGTAATGCGTGCTTGGAGCAGCAGCCTTGACACAGGGATTGCAGGATCATCCCGGCAGGATGATCGGGTAAGGGCACCAATCTCCCAACCCTGCGGGGACAGGCGTGATCCCTGGTGCCTGCAGGTGCCTGCGGGAGGCAGAGCATTCCCACATGGAGCCGCAGGGCAAATCCAGAAGCATCAGAGTGAGAACGAGTCCGGGAAATCTCAGCTTACACAGCAGAACTGACGTAAGAGGGGATAATTAGGCTGGAGGTGCCTCTGCCAAAGGAAACACTGGAAGTCCCACTCAGCGGACTTGGAACTTGTCAGGGTGAGGCCGGGGGGGCACCAGGGATGTGGTGCCTTGGCAGGGACCCCTGGCCGGTGGCAGCTCCGTCCCGACAGCTCTGCCACACGTCACGGGGTGACACTGGGGTCTGGCAGAGTGACGCATTCCCTGGATGCTATCCCTGCTCCCGGCCCTGCCTGGCACACGGCGTCGGGAGGGGGCCGTGGTGTGCACACAGCTGTGCACATCTGGAAGAGGCTCTGCCAGTGGGACTTCCTTGCCAGCAGCTGACGGCTTGGGAAGAGCCCCAGGGCTGGCTGCTCCGGCCCACAGCACAGGGAAGGCCTGGCTGGAGGCCCTGGAGAGGGGCTGGCACCGAGGGAGCTGGAGCAAGGGGATACCACAGCCCCCACATCCCCTTCCCAGGAGCTGTGGGATCAGCTCTGACACCACTGCGGGGCACCAGCCATCTGATCCCAGTAAACAGAAATGACAGGGAAGTCCCCTGGCCCTGGTGAGCCCCATTGTCCTCAGGAACCCTTCCCAGCCCTCCTCAGCAGCAGTCCTGGCTGCTGGGACTTCAGAGTGGAAGGAAACACATGGCTGAGAGATGGAGAAATCAACCAGGAGAGCTACTGGCCACTCCAGGAGCCAGAATTCCTGTTTTCCATATGAGCTGGATAAGAGCACCCTGGTGTAGCTTGGGACCAGGAACTCCCAGTCCCAACTTGGCCAACAGTGCCAGAAGAGCCACAAATGGAGCAGGGTGTCCCCAGGGTGTGACATCAGGTTGTGGACTCCCCATCCCTGGAAGTGTCCCAGGCCAGGTTGGATGGTGGCAGGTGTCCCTACCAAGGCAGAGGGTGGCACTGGATGGGCTTTAATTTCCCCTCCAACACAATCCATTCTGCAATTCCATGATTTTATGATGATATCTGGAGGTGGTGGAAGAGGAGCTGGAGCCACCAGCACAGAAGTTTTCCGCTCTCGTTCCTCGCAGCCCCATCACTGAACAAGCAGAGCTTTGTCCAAGTGTTTACTGCAGGCAGGAGATGAAACCAAAGGAAACAAAGCAGCTCAAAGGCTTCAGGCTGGGCCTCCTGCTGAGCCCTTCCCGGGCTGCCCTCACTCGGCAGTTGCTGTGTCCCACATGAAAAATGGCGGAGTCCAAGTAAATAAATAAAAGTTAATAAATCTCCCGCAGCAGAGCTGGTGAGTGATGGGGGAATAGAAAAACCTGTTCAAACACAGAGGCGTGTTCCCGGCACAAAATCCAACGTCACGTTCCGGAGCTGAGAGGGGACACTCTGGAGGGAGGAAGAGAAATAAATACACATTTCCCAATGAGTGGCACGGCTTCCAGAAAGTATCAGCTGGTGTTGGTGAGGTTTGTGCTCAGGGGGGCTGAGGAGGGGGAGCCAGACAAGCAGAAGGAATGTTCAGGAACTCTGGGATGGGAGGGATGAGACAGTTCCCATCAAAGCTTCTGGGAAGGTAAATCAGGAAGCGTGGCAGGAGAGCCTCTGTGGGCTTCCATCAGAGAATCATGGAGCGGTTGGGGTTGGCANAAGCCCCATCCAGCCTGGCCTTGAATTGTTTTCTGCCTCCTGTGGACCACAAGATTTGGGAATACTTTGTGACCCCTGTGCTGTGCTTAGAGTTGTTTCCACAGACCAGCAGAGAGTCACCAGAAATATCAGGACACTCCTCTGTCCCTCTGGACCTTGGACACAGAAGGAGCAACGCTTTCCCAGTTGGAATGGCATCTGAGAGCCGGTCCAGCACGGATTGCTAAGCAGGCACAGGATGATGTGGAGTTGATGACAGAGCTGCCTTGCTACCAAAGGTGACATGGACATAACCCTCATGCCCCAAATTCCCACAGATCCCACAGGATATGTCCCACAGATCCCACTCCAGTCCAGTTCCACTGCCGGCGTGGAGCGGGAGGAGCACACGGAGGGTGAGACAGATGGGCACAAGGACCTGAGGCTGCTCTGCTGTCGAGTCTCAGATATGGAAGCTGCTTTTTGTCCAGGGTGACTTTATTCCTGCCCAGCCCTGGATCCAGCTGACAGTGGGAATTGCGGTGTCTGGAAGCAGGCGGGGAAGCGGCTCCCAGCAGAAGGAAGCGGTTGCAGCATTAAGGCTCTAATGAGACAGCGCCGGGCTGGCCTGGCTCGCACTGGAGGCTGGGCTGAGGAATCCAATGGTCCCTTCGGCCTTGCAATTTGTGAAACTGTTCCATTCTGGGAGATACTTGGCTCTGGCTCTAAATCATCCTCTGCAATCCAACAGCAAAGAGCTGGGAAAAACAAAGGCTTTTGGAAGGGCCCCAAGAAGCTGTTGGAGTGGTTTGTGATAACATCGCCAGCCCCCAGCCCGCTTGCTCTCGGTGAGGTTTGATTCCAGCCTGGCTCCCTGGGAGCGGGGACTTCACCCCAGGGATCTGGGATCCGAGGGGAATTTTGCAAGCCCCCTCCTGTGATCCTGGATGGATGGATTAGGGCACAGGCACTTTCCTCGCCTACATCCAGCCCTGTTTCCCTGACAGTCGGAGGAGCAAAGTCCAAGCCTCTGGCCAGCCAAGAGCATTGTTTTAGGAGGATTGGCTGTTGGATGCAGCCTTTGGATGCTTCTCCCCCACTGACTGGAGAACAAAACCCCTGGAAGCACCCAGGGCAGTGTACGCCGGCTGGAAGGGCCTGAGACCTCGGAAGTGGCTCTTGATCAGCTCTGCTGGGCTCAGGATGCCTCGCTGGGATGCCAAGACAAACAAGTAAATCATATTCCAAGGCATCTGCCCGCAGTAGTGCTGAAGTCGGGGAAACATGAAAGCGGGAGCTGGGAGCAGGGGCAGGATTCCTGTTGGAATCGGCAGCCTGGCTCGGGGCGTTCATTTGATTTTACTGCTGCTGCTGCCGCTCGGACCAGAGGGATTATTGATTTTATAGCCTTGCCTTGGCCTGTTTTCTCAATAGGAATTTGGGAGATTCTTACGACATTCCCTGGCATGGTGAGATGATCTGAAGCCCTGCAGGGGAGCTCCCACCCTGCCAGGGAGGGGCACAACCTCCCCTCCCCATCTCCCAAACACCTTCCCTCCGGCTCCATTCCCAAGCTCCTCGTGGGGGTCGATCCAGCAATCCCAGGAAGGCGGTCACTGAAGGGACAGATATTGAAATGCTTTCTGGAGCAGGATTGGAGAAAGAACACAAACTGCAGTCAGGCTTCTCTGGGGGCTGCTATTTTTACCCCAGGTAGAATTTAATGAGGACACTCCAAGTGTCTTTCGCCTGGAGGATGAAAACACTTAAGTCTCTTTAAACCCAGTAAGTGGCAATTTGCCACCACCAGCTCTGCACAAGGAGCCTGGTGTGGTGTCGATGAGAGGGACCCTCAGCAGTTCAGGGACTTCCTCGGGGGTCTCTGATGCTCAGACTGGTCCCACTCAGGCCCCACTGGTCCTGGCTGGTGGGGACAGGGGGACCCAGCCTTGAGGTGCTGCCAGATTTGGGAAAGGCTGGGGGGGTGTGGGGGAGCTCCGGCAGGCAGCTGTGGCAGCACAGAGATATCCAGCACGTCAGCTCCAGCCCCAGACTCCGGGTGTGCCAGAGATTTTGTGCAAAGCACTGGAGGAAATGAGCTCGGAGCAATCAGCTCGGTCATTCCTCAGCCTCGGAGAGGCCAAAAGCACCTCATTGGGAACTGATCTCAGCTGTTTGTTTGCCAGGACTCTGACCAAAAAAAGCTCTGTCTGAATTAAAAGAGAAAAAAAACCACCAGGAATTTCCTTCCCCGATGGTTTGGATTGTTTCTTAATGTTGTTTTAATGTGGGGCTGTTTGGTGTTTATTTGGAGTTGGATGTGGTGGAAAATCAGCTGTGGATGGAGCTGGGCATCTGCTGGGGAGGATGAAGCCCTGGGAGATGGGAAAGGTGAATTACCTGAGCTTGGTTTCCTCCCAGTTATTCACAGGCGTGGAATATTTGGGAGGAAGAGCTCTCATGGAGTGTTGGCTTTGGCTCCTGTTGCTCCTGGCACAGGGAGTGTGTGCCCTCCTGGAGCATCTCGGCCTCCTGGGAAGCACACAGGGATGAGCAAGTCCCTTGCCTTTCCCTCCAAATTTTCAGGCAAATTATTACTCATGCAAGAATCTGACCGAGTTTAGGGACCTGTGACTGGTTTAATAAATCCCCAGGGAGTGTCTGGCTCTTCACAAAAAGCAAGGAACAGGATCCATAAATCATGGCAAAACAAACTCAGCACTTTGGGTCAGGAAAATATTGAGAAATCTGTGGTTTTTTTCTCTAATCCTCCCATGGCAGGGGCTCTGGAAATGCACTGTTTTGGGGGGTTTTGGCATCCTTCTGGCTTTAACACTAAGTTCTTTTTCCAGCTGACATCCTGCCAGGCTCAGCAGTGTCCTGGACATCCAAGGTCCAGCTCAGCGCTACGGGAAGCGGGAAAACTCCCCAGGGATGAGATGAGCCTGGCACTTGTCCCAGCCAGAGAGGAGTTTGCCCACGGGCTGGAGCTTCTGGACTTCCACCTATCTCTGGAGTGCTGTGCAGCCTCCCAGACGCCCTCTGGAGTGTCCCAGAGCCAGGCAGGGATGTGGTTTTGGCTGGATGCTTCTCCCTGCTGGCATTCCGGGCTCACACCCTGAGCATCCCACCAGAACATCTCCCTGCTGCTCCAAGTGAGGGCTTGGGTCTCAAAGCTTTCCCTCTCTGCTGCATCCTTGCTTTGCAGACACACAAGGATTTGGGTGTGGGATTTCTGGAGTAATCCAAGCACGGAATTTGCTGGGTTTGAGGGTGGCCACAATCCTGTGGTGGCTCCTCAGGCCCGCGGCTACCACGGGCTGTCCTTGGCAAGTGTGGAGCAGCTCATGGCAGAGCCTGCCCGGCCCTGGATGGGTGGTCTGGACTCTGCAGCAGCCCAGCCCTGGACCTCCCACCTGCCAGGAACATCTGCTGGCCAGAGGAGCTGGATCCTGGCAGCAGCAGAGGGACAGTGCAGAGGGAATGCAGCCCACAGCATGGTGAGGAAGGATGGGACAGCCCCGAGCATGGCTGGAAAGGGGAAAGAAGGGACAGGAAGGGGCAGGAAAACCCCTCCTGGGCACTGGGGTTCATCCTGCAAAGCCAGAGTACCGAGGGGTTCTGCACAGCTAGAAAGGAACAGGAGATGCAGAGGCAGGGGCGTGTCTCCAGCACTTCTCTCCCACCCCATTCCTACCCTCTGGCACCCTCAGGATGTGTCCAAGGGAGGGGCACACATCTGGGCACCCTTCTCCTGGGACACAGCCACCCTAATCCCAGCACACAGCTGCCTTTTCTGAGGACATGGTCACCCTACTGCCAGAACACGACCACTCTTCTCCTGGGACATGACAAC
Source organism: Erpornis zantholeuca (assembly GCA_013400515.1). NCBI lineage: Eukaryota > Metazoa > Chordata > Aves > Passeriformes > Timaliidae > Erpornis > Erpornis zantholeuca. Next base: position 491,668 of record VZTN01027139.1, on the reverse strand, counting down.
TCTTCTCCTGGGATGTGACCTGAGCCGGGACTGAAACTCCTCTCCAGGGTTGTTTTTCTGGGCCTTAGGAAAGGTTTCCAGCCCAGGAGCAGGACTCTGGTGCAGGCTCTGACCCTGTCCCCCTCCCCCAGCTCCCTCCCTGAGCCCTTCGGTCTCTCCTCGTGCGTTGGTGACTTCAGCTGGAGTTGGCTGCAGTCTGGCAACAATAAACAGAAACGTTTATTGCACCGTTTAAATCTAATACAGATTATGGCAACCCAGCCCCGTTTAATGCCCGAGCCAGGAAGCAGCTCCATGAATTCCTGCCTCACAGGCTGGAGGCTTTTCCCAACCCCTGGAACTCCATCCCAGCCTTTGGTCTCAGTGTCTGATTCCCACCTCCTCCATCACCATGGTCACTCTGTCACTTCTGGCCTCTTTCCACCCATATCCTGTGCCCTGGGATGGCCAAACATCCCCATCCCCAGCCATTCCCTCTGTGGAAAGAAGGAGATTTCCTTAATCCCTGTGACACCCAAACCCTGCTGCGGAGCATCAGAGGGGGAGGAAGGTCGCTCCTTATCTTGGGATCTGCCCCAAAATCCCTGCCTCATTGGCTGTGCCTTCCACAGCCAGGAAATCTGATTTGCAGTAATAGAATGTTCCTTTAAGTAACATTTGCTTAAGGGACATCAGTGAAGTTTAAAGAAGGGGCCGGGCAGCAGGGAAGCTTTAATTCCACATTTTGGAATTATTTTCCCAGCTACCATTGTTTAACCCTTGGGAGGCTGAAGCCCAGCTCCACTCTGGATTGTGGTGTTCCCCATGGCAGGGCTGGGATCAGCCAGGGGGGCTCCAAAGGCAGTTTCCAGCTATTTTTGCCCAAAGTTGGATTATAGAAACCCACCTGGGAAGCCCAAGGAAGCACCCCGGGTCCAGACCCAGCATTTTTCCAAGAGCACTGAGGTAAATCATGTGCACAGCACAAACCTCGCCGCCTTTTAATGAACTCAGTGAGGTATAAATGGCAAATGCCTCGTTTGCTCCTGATTTACACAGCGGGTCGGGAAGGCACTTCCCTGGCATTTGGAAAAAAGGGCAAAGCAGGCGTTGGGAGCTTTGTGAGGCTGGAGCAGAGCCCACCCCGATCCCGCTCGGGGGAGGCCCGGCATGGATGGGGGCCAGGAGGAAAATGAGTTGGGAGCGATTGGGTTTCTCGCAGACACCCAGTCCCGCTGCCCTCGCTCCGCAGCTCCCGATCTGATTAGGCTTCCCAGGATTGTCTGCCCGCTCCCGCATGCCAGGAATCGCTAACAGGGACCGGCTGGAGCGAGCGGGAGCCCTCGGTCCCCGCCCCCGCCATGGTATTACTATCAGAAATATCAGACGTTTCGCCTCAAATTAAAGTCAGGTTAAATCTCTCAAATGCAAAAATCCCACACGGTTCCAGATGGGAAGTGATTCCTCGCCTTCCCAGGGACCCAAAAAACTGAGGACCCTTTCAGCCCCGCGCACCCCGAGCCGGGGAGGGGCCGAACCTGAGAACTTTGAAGTCGTAATTGGGCTGGGCTAATGCAAAGCATGACCCTCTGCCGTGGGGGAGAGGAGCGGATTCCTGCTCCGCCCGGTGGGAAATCCACGGGAATGATTCTTCCCAAAGCAGAACCGTGTGCGGGGGAGCACACGCGTGACACCAGCAGCTCCCACATGGAAGCACACGGATGAATCCCTCAAAAACCCCCAGCCCGCGGAGCCCCAGGGCAGCACGCTGGCACTAGGGGCCACCAAGTGCTCACAGCCTCAGGAGGGGAACAAGAGCCTTGAATAGGAGGAGGAGGAGTTGGTTTAGGGGCGGTTCTGTACAGGTTTTTTTTTTGTTGTCCAAACAGAGATTTCCCCAGGGAACAAGGGACAGGACACAAAGAAATGACCTCAAGTTGCTCCAGGAGAAGTTCAGGTTGGATATTGGGAAGATTTCATCATGGACCGGATGGTCAGTCATTGGAACAGGCTGCCCAGGGCCGTGGTCAGTCCCCATCCCTGGAGGGGTTTCAAAGCCATGTGGATGTGGCACTTGGGGACAGTTGTGATGGGTTAGGCAGTGTGGGGAGAACACTCTGAGAGGGCTTTTCCAACCTCAGCAATTCTGTGATTCCATGATTCTATTTAAAAACACAAGATCCCCATGGCCAGGGATCATGCAACTGCCTCAGCACAGCAGGCAGAACACTCCTCTTTCTTCCTCATCTCTCTCCTGTTTCTCCAGCTCCTTCACCTTCCCATGTCATTCCCAACCTTGTCTTTTGGCTGCTCCATGGTCTCCAGCTCTGCACCCACACCTGGCCAGGGCTAAGATGTCCCCATGTCTCGCTGCTCTTGGGTTGGGGTTCTCATTTCCCTCTCCTGCCCGTCTGTCTTGGCTGAGCCCTGGCCTATCTCTCCTCAGGTTAATCAGTGGATTAACTGCAGCTCTCCCTCCCTCTCTCCTAAATCCTTATCCTTCATCACATATCTAGGAAACAAAACAGACCAGGTATTTTTCCATGGAGGGAGCCAGACTCTGTTCTCCTCTCAGCCAGCCTCTCCCACACCTTCCTCGGGGCCTTTCTGACTCCAGGGACCCCTCTGCCTCCCCACTGCCCTGCCCTGCCTACTGTAGGGATTCCAGCAGGGATGTCCTCCTGGGGACACCTGCAGGGACGTCCCAGGGCATGGAAAGGTCAGGGCAGGGCCCGGAACAGGACCCAGACTCCCAGGATCTCACCTGTGTATCACTCATTTTGCCTCAGCTGCCCATTCCCTGACTGCCCTGCCTCCTTTTCCTCTGGGTCTCCTGGCCATTCCCTGTCCCTGAGCTCCTCCTGCCCAGGGAGCACTGCACACTCCTGACATCCCCCTTCCAGCCTCATCCTCCCTCTGCTCCCAAAGTGCCATCATTGTCCTGTTATCCCTTCCCTCCTTCCCACTGATCTCCCTCAGTTCTGGGGGCAGCTCATCCCCCACTGAACATCCCCTTCCTCGGGCTCCAACACTCAGCTCTGCCCCGGGAATGACCCTGGGATCCGGAATCTCTCTGGCCAGAGGGATCAGTCAGAGCCATCCATCTCCCAGCACAAGATAGGGAGGAGCAGACAAGAGCTGGGATGCACCTGAAGGTTTAAGACCCGTCATATTTTCTGCTTTAATCAGCAGCTCCCAGCGCTGACTGAGGGTGAGATAAACTCTGTCAGCCCTTCTGCAGGTGGGAAACTGGAGTCTCAGAATAAAAAATGGAGCCAGGGTAGAAACGTGTCAGGATCCCAGGAAATACCACTTCCTTGGACAGCGGTGCTGAGGGAGGCAGCACAGCGGTGCAGGGAGCAAATGCTGCTCCTGGGCTCCATCCAAATGCCCCTGGTGCTGGCAAGCTGTTCCAAAGGGTTGGGGACCTTGCAGTGGGATGGATGGATGGATGGATGGATGGATGGATGGATGGATGGATGGGTGGATGGATGGATGGATGGAGTTTTTATGTTGGAAGGGAGAGGAAGGCCATACCAGCCCCCCCTTTCAATAGCATGGATTGGGAAGTTCCCTGTGCTGGGACTGTGCTCCTGATTCTCTTGTGGAATCCTGCAGCTCCTGCACTGCTGGGCACCTCCCTCACTCAGCTGAGCAGGTGACAGCAATGCTTTGGGGACATCAGTCCCCTTTGCCTCCTCTGGGCACCCCCATGGGCTGTGCTGGCCCTACACCTCCCTCCTGTCCCACCTCAGGGGTCCTCCCTCCCAACCTGGAGAGTTCCAGTTCCTCCTGCCTGTGGATTAGGACCACACAGATGGAGAGGGCACTGGAGCAGCAAATCCCATCAGAGGGGGAAGATCATCCCATGAAACCTCCTCGGGAGACCAGGGCACTGGAGATCTGGGGGGAACCTGCACCCAGGAGTGGGATGGGGAGGGAAGGACTGAGACCACGTCTGGTCAAGGGGAGCCTCGGTGCAGCCGAGCTGTGGGGAGGCCCAGGCTGGCCCCTGTCCCAGTGGGAAGCTGTGGGTGCCAGGCACAGGAGTGGGATGGCTCAGCAGCTCCCGGGGCTGCAGTGGTGGGAGCTGGCGGTGAGGGAGGTTTGGGCTGCCCGCCAGCGCTGCATCAGCACCCGAAAACTGCGGCCTCTGGGGCACTGTGGGTTTGGAAGCTGCTCCTCTGATGTGGGGCAGCCCTGGAGCCCCCTCCCACCACACGGAGCATCCCAGCTGTGGAGGGGAGAGGGCGAGGGGGGATCCGAGCCAGGCTGGGCCAGGGAGAGGGGCGTCATGTGAAAAAATTATTCCGGCAGCTCACGGCTCTGACCCAACTTTTCAGCTCAACCTCTCCTGCCAAGGCAGTGATTCCAGAGCTGCAGCTCCTGATAAAACCTAAAACCATTGCCCATAAATTGTATTAAATAAACAGCAGCTGCAGATCAAGGTATATCCATCAAGGGCTTCCTCTTTTTTTTATGAATGGCTGAGGACTCGGAGATGCCGTTTGCCAATAGTCTGTCAGCAGAGCCTGCATTTAAAATCAATTTGGTAATTACAACTCTGACTCGGAGCCACAAATCAAAAAGGAAACTTCAGCCCTTCAGGATGTTTTGGCCCATTAGGGAGCTGGTAATTACGCACCCCAGCCGGGCATTAATTTAAGGCCCCGGTGGAAAAGCGCTGGTGTGAATTTGAGACAGGAAACTGGCTGTGAGGAATTTCCAAGGTTGGCGTTGTGCTGTCAGTCTGTTTACAGCCACCTCCCTGGACATGCTGGAAATCTGAGGGAACACTTGCTGAACCCGCCGTCGCCATTGTGTCGGTTTATTTTTCCTGGGGAAAGGGGCTGCTCTTCTGTCGGCGAGGGATAGATGAGGAAAATATCTGGGCCCTGTGTTTACACAGGATCTGCAGTGTTTGCACGGGGCTGCTCCAGGGCAGGGGGGCACCGGGGTGATGGGGGGGGTGTGTCCACAGGGACGGGTCCGGGTGTGCCGATGGAGAGGGCTCCGGCAGCTCGGCCCAGGGAATGGCTTTCAGGGACTGTGACTGCAAAGCCACCCCTGTCCCCTCCCCTGGGACATGTGAGGAAGGGCTGGGGCTGAACCTTTGTTGCTGTAGGGCATCCCTGGCCACTCCCATTTCCCAGGAGGAGCGGAGCCAGGGGAGCAAGAGGGTCCCCGCAACCACCCCAGCCCAGTTCAGCCCAGCTCAGCCCCGCACAGCCGGGTCTGGCTCTTCCTGCAGAACTGGACAAGGTTCAGGAGCTGCAAATGTTATTAATAGTCATAAACTGCTCCAGTTCCTCGGAATATCCCGTCACTGGTTGTCTCCGGGTTCTCTCGCAGGCTGCTCCCACAGCCTCTCGTGTCTGGGCACTCCAAAGGATCAGGTCTCCATCAGGATAACTGCAGAGCAGCAGGAGGATAAGGCTGGATTTGGGATACTGGGGAGGAGAGGCCCCTGGCAGTCCTGGCCCAGCCTGTTCCAGCCCAGTGGGGGCTGCCAGGCTCCATCCCGTGGGATGAAATGGGATTCGACTGTGACTGTGCTGAGTGAGAGGCCCCAGCACCCCAGGAAAGGCTCGACAATGACAGTGCACACCACAGGGTCAGAAAGGCTCTGCTGCCCTGCTCCTCCTTGGCAGACATCCCTCAATCCTTCTCCATAGAATGTGTGGAAGTACAGCCAGCTCTAGCCACCAAGGGCTTCACCGGGAACAACAGAGCTACTGGGTGGAGAAAACACCAAACAGCAGGAATTTCTCATTCTGGATTGACATTTTTTAATTTCAAATTTCTAAGCACCCAGCAGAGCAGTGCCAAAGGTCCCTGCAGCTCCATGTCCCTTTGGAAACACCCTGGAGCACAATAGAGCTATTTTCTGTTAGGAACAAGTCACTGCTTGGTATTTCCTGGGACTGTCCCCACATCCCCCAGACAAAACCCAAACACAGTGGAAATACCTATGGAAGCAGAGACTCAGATTGATTAAGGCCTTGTGCTGAACAGCAATCCCTGCATTTCCTTTAAATCCATCCAGTGACAGTGACAGGCAGAAAGAGACTGAGCTGGGAGCAAGGGAAGGGAAGGGAAAGAGAGGGAATTCTGCTCTCTCTCCTTTCCATCTGTCCTCAACCCCCTGAAGGAGGAGACAGAGGGGTCCTGGGCTGGGAGAGGCTGGGGAGGGACAGGGCTTGGGGGGCAGCACTGGGGATGGATGCAAGGAATGGGGCTGGGGATGCAGGGGATGGAGGTAAGGAGGCAAAGAATGGGAAGGCAGGGAATGGGGATGGGGCTGCAGGGGATGGGGATGCCAGTTCAGAGGATGGGGATTCAGGGGATGGGGATGTAGGGGATGGAGATCAGGGAATGTGGGGAATGGGAGTGGGAACGTAGATGAGGATGCAGGGGATGCAGGGAATAAGGATAGGGAATCTGGGGACTGGGACTGTCTCCCGTTCCGCTGGAGCCAGGTTGAGCTGCCTGGGGGAAGGGTGGGGAGGGTTTGTGCTGGGGGTGGGGGCCAAGAGGAAGCAGCCATTACACGTTCCCTGCGCAGCTCCTGCCACGCCGGCCCCGCGTGCAGAACAAAGCTTTGCATTTGCAAATCAATAAAAATAAACGTGGAGCGAGAACGCAGGAATAATTTACCATAAATCTCCATAAAACCTCGGCAGTGCCGAACGTGCTGGTGGCTCCGGAGGCTCTGGTTGGCTCCGAGCAGGTGCTGGGGATTGTGAGTGATGCCCCCCAGATCCCACCAGGCCAGGGAGGGGGTGGGAATGGGGGGAGCCTCCCAAACCCCATCTCAACCCCAAAAGAAGCACCACAAGTGGGTGGTTGTGGCTGTTGTCATCTGAATCCCATAATTTTTCCACAGTGCAAAATGTGATTCTATAAATGGGGAAATGACCAGGGAAAACACTCTGATCTCTCCCAGAGCATTTCCAGCTGGGCATCCCCCTCCTTGCCAGGCTCAGCACCTTCCCTGCATGGAATGGTGCTCCCTGAATGCCAGCGAAGGATGTTGGGCCAGAAATGGAGCTTCTCTTTGCTGGGAAATTCCAACATTTCCTGTTTTCCTTGGTTTCAGTTTCATTTTTAATCCCACATCAGGACCAGAAACCCCCTCGAGATAGTTTGGAAAATAAAACACTTGGCACAGGTTTCTGTTTTCTTGAAAAGGGTTAGACACCAGTGGAGAGCATTGGAACAGCTGAACCCAAGGCTTCCATTTCCAACCTAAATAGCTCAGGAATTGTCCTGTTAAAACACCAGCTCTGAGGATATTCCCAGAGAACCTTCCCATATCCAGCTTTCTGCCAAATATCAACTCTGTTGCTGATGTCACCTGTCCTCACCCCCAGGTCATTGCTGGGAAACTGAGGCACGGCACCATAGGCTCCTTCTGTGGCTCCAGATCCCACCCTGGGCTGAGGGCCAGGCAGGGACACTGGGATCTGGGCAGGAATAGTGGGATCTGTGCTGGAGGAGAAGGAATGGCCTTGAGACTTGCTGGGACAGTCTCTGGGGCTGCAGGGCCAGGGCCCTGTGCTGGGGTGACACTCACTCACTGCTCTCACTGCCGTGTTCCCATTAATTGCCTTTCCTCTCCCTCTTCCTCCTTAATCAGGACATCTGGCAGGGATCTGCTCTGGAACTTCAATTAGGGGATTTTACAGCAAAACTGCCCCCAGACAGGCACCCTCCAACGTCACAGCAGACATGTCCCCAAGGTGGCATCTTCACCAGCATTCCCTGGACACCCTACAGAGACTGGAGATGCCCAACAGGACTCAGGCTGGGGCTGGGCTGGGCAGAGCTCAGCCCTTCCCACACCCCCAGGACCCCAATTCCCATCTCCCTCCTGGCAGAGAGACACAACCCCCCTGGAAAAACCAGCGAGCAAAACTCCAAACCTTTCAATCAGTCTCCTTCCTTGCTGCTCCTCCACTTTTCGTCTGGAAATGACCCAAGAGGGAATTGAAACATTTTGTTTCATTTTGAGCAAAGCGTTTTGTTTGATCTGAAGCAACACGGGCTTGGGGAGACAGAGAAGGGGTGGCTCCAGCAGCTGTGAAACAGGTCCTGGCAGCTCCAATCCACTCACTTTGGTCCCGGGGTTTTCTGCTGGGGCCGGGAGGCAGCGGGAGAGTTGGAGAGAGGGGGATGCCCACCTGGAGCATCCCAGGATGGGGTGAGGAGCTGCTCTGCCCTAGAAAGGATGCACAGCTCTTCTTCCAGCTGACTGCATGCTCAGTTTTGGGGTTTTCTGGGCTTGGTGGGATTCGTCCTCAGGTAAGAAGGACCCAACCAGGATACTCCAGCTCTGGGTCAGGTGACTTCACCTGAAGTGTCCCTGTGTGAGCCCCCGGGCTCTCCTGCCAGGCTGGAGCGGTGCTTGGGCCAGGGACAGGTCAGGAAGGACACCAAAGCCACATGTCCCAGAGAGCTCCACCACTCTCCCTCTTCCCTGAGCTCCCATGTCCCCACATCTCTGTGCCCCCGGGGCAGGGTGGTCCTGCAGCCCTGCTGGGCTGGGGCTTGGGGTTGGGAAGTGCTGGAGTCTCTGAGGGTGCTGGGAGGGTGCTGGGGTCTCTGTGGGTGCTGGGTGAGTGCTGGAGTCTCTGAGGGTGCTGGGAGGGTGCTGGGGTCTCTGTGGGTGCTGGGTGGGTGCTGGGGTCCCGGTGG
>VZTN01027139.1:472564-482935 GCA_013400515.1 Erpornis zantholeuca | reverse complement strand
TGCTGGGGTCTCTGTGGGTGCGGGGTGGGTGCTGGGGTCCCGGTGGGTGCTGGGTGAGTCCTGGGTGAGTGCTGGGGTCCCTGTGGGTGCTGGGTGGGTGCTGGGGTCCCTGTGGGTGCTGGGTGGGTGCTGGGGTCTCTGAGGATGCCGGGTGGGTGCTGTGGGCTGGGTGGGAGCAGCCACAGCTCCTCCTCCTCTCCCCCTGGGCCCAGGGCCAGGCATCTGTGAGTGATGGGCAGCAGAGCCTTTATCAGCCCAACTTTGTCCTCTCTTCCGGCCCAGGAATTGCTCATGAGCTATTTGTGAAGTTTTTGACTTTAATTGTTATCCTAAATTATTCATCAAATCATTTCAATAGCCAGCTCTTGGGCCAGATTCCATTTTCTAGGAGCTGTTTCCGGGCCTGCTCCTGGCAGGGAATGCATGGCCAAGCAGCCACGGAAAGGGAATGCAAACAGGGATGTGAAACACAGGGAAACAACTGCGGGAAACATGCAGGGAGGTGTCAGGCTGAGCTGCTCCATGATCAGGCAGTGCCCAACCTGCCTGGCCACCCTGCCCAGCACCTCCCAGCCCCATCAGTGCAGCTAATAGACCCAAGCAGATCCCTCTCTTCAGGCACCAGGAGTGGCAGAACTGGGGCTGGAGCCAGGTGAACTCCAAGGTCCTCCACCAGCCTGGACCATTCCATGATTCTGCTGGAGTCCAAACCCACCCGAGGTCCTACAGGCACAAACTCAGGCCGTGGCCGTGACAGAGCCAAGGTGAGCCTGGGGAGGAGGCCAAGCACTGACCGTGTCTGCTCCCAGGATAATTTATCTCCCAAAGCCAGCTCAGGTTTCCTGGCTTCAGTGCCGCTCTTGAAAATTTATGGGTTGAGAAAGTTCTTGGAGCCCAAATCCCTCGCCCTGTCACCTCTTCAACCTCATGTTTATCAAAACACGAGTTCCTCTTCCTCCCACCCTTTGTTTCAGCTCTTGGAGCACAGAGCTCAGTCCTGGCGCTGTCTGGGCCCTGTGAAGGTGGGATAAATCCTCTCTGTCCCCTACTTGTCCTCACTCCTCTCTTTCTGCCCCCATTTTCCTTGTTTTGCTGTGACATCCTGCTTTTTCCAGCTCCACATTCTCTGCTGCTTCCCTGCTCTCTGTTTCACTCCCTTGTCTTGGCAAAATGGGCATCTTTGAGCCTGGGAGTTGCCACGGCGACAGGAAAATTGTGGTGACATTGGGGTGGGTGCTGGCTTGGTGTCCTGCATATCACCCATCAGCTCCTGGGATGTTCCAAGGCTCTCAGGGCAGAGAATGGCCATGGGGAGTGGCAGGCTCAGGGAGGGCACCCCCTGCCATAGGAGAGGAGTTTCTTCCTGTTCCATTTGTTATTGTTTTCACTGGGAAAAAAAAAATGTCCAGGTTTCTTTCCAAAGAGTTTCCCTGTCTCACGGATTTTCAGTCACCTGAGGGGTAAGAAGCAATTTAGTGGGATCAGCAGGGAACCTTCCAGGCTTGAGCAGCAGGAAACAGAGGAGGGCAGCAAGGTCCCTGCTGGGAGAGGAGGCGGTTTCAGGACTTGGATGAGGATTGCAGGGAATGTCCAACCCTGAGCGTGAGGGGAGCCCAGGTGAGGGGGCGGGAGAAACTCGAGTGCCAGGGATTTGTGAAGAAGGCTTATAAAAGTGCTGGAAGAAATGAAAGGAGAGAAGAATGACCAGGAGAACAGAGCAGTTTATTCCAGGAGGAGCGCCACGGCTGCGGAGGAGAGAGAGGAGGAAATCTGAGAGAGTTCAATAAAACCGTGGACAATCGAGACGAGATGAATTAGAAGAAAATATTCCCATTGTCTTGGAACACAACCCTCCTCCAGGACATCCCATAAAGTGACGCAGCAGCAGATTTCAATCTAATCAGAGGAAGTCTTTTATGGCAGGGCCCAGATGCTGAGGACAAAGCCCCACCCCGGGACAGCGGCAGGAGAACGGCTCCTGCAAACACTGATCCTGAAAAACCCCCTGGCTCAGGAAATCCCTGGATCTGGCAGCTGCCAGGGGCTGAAGGACTCATAGGGGAGGTGGGTTCCTGGGCCCACCCCATTCCTGGTTCTGCACCCTGCCAAACATCGCTGGCTGCTGCTGCCAAGGAGACGCCTCTGGCCCAGGTGTGTGTGGCCAGTGAGCCATCAAAAAAAAGAGGAAGGACAACCAAAATCCGACCCCAAATGCCAACAGCTTTGCCAAACCATGGGAGAGCTGCTCAGTAACTCCAGGAGACTGAGCACACTCACCCTGGGACATGTCCCTGCTGCTCAGCCAGGGATGAGGCGGGGAAAGAGGCTGCCTGAAGTCTCTCCTTTCCCGGAGAAGGGGAAGGAAACAAGACCCAGGAGGATGGGTCTGGAAAGGGAAAGACACATCTGCCGTGGATGGTTTCGCTCCAGCTGGGCTCACAGCAGCCTCTTGCAGAGGACACACCAGGCAGTTCTCAGCAGCTATTAAAATCGGATAAAAATCCCTCCCGTTAATTCTGCTGGCAGAAAGCTCCAGATCGATGCACAGAGCTGCCCCTGCTTATTTATTTATTTACTCCCAGCATGGTCCTGGCTGCACAGTGATGGAAGTCGGGATGTGCCAGGGGAGGAGAAGTTTCTGGGGGGAAGAGGCAGCTTGGGATGCAGAGCAGGGAGTGGGGAGCATCCCAGTGACACGGAGCTGGACCATCCCTCTCGCCGAGTTCAGGCTCCCTCCGGGGACCAGTTTGTTCCTTGTGTGGTCCCGATGGAATCTGTGCTTGGGAGAACATGGAACACTTCACCACAGCCAGGTCGGCTTCCCAGCCCAGCCTGTCCCCAAATGCCACCTCCCTCTTGCTCTCCCTGCACCCAGGCACCACCATCCCGAGTCACGGCCACACATCCCAGACGGATGCACGGAGCCAGCCACACTCAGCTCCTTCCCACGCAGTTTCAGAGCCGCTCTGCTGGAGTTTCCCGAGCTTTATTTAGCTCTGCCAGGCTGCTTTTGTGGAGTTGAGTAATTGCTGTTTGTTTATCGTGGATTGGGTGTCGATAGCTGGGTCACACCCCGCGTGCTCCCCGCTCCGAAGGAGCCGTCTGATCCATTCAATTAAAATTTCCCCTGATGCTTTAATCGTTTCAGGGATTTCTCCTTCAGAGGGAAGTTTCTTGTACCTTTAGGAGCAGAGAGCTGCGAAGGAGGTGGATGGGGCTCAGGCCATGCCACCAAAATCAGCAACACTCAGTCCTGCTCCCCTGATTTTGTTGGCCCTTGAGGAAGTGACCGTGGCTAACAGGGTGGTGGTGCTGGGTCCGTGGTTGGACTCGATTATTTCAGAGCTCTTTATGTGATTCCAGGATTCTGTGATTCTGCACAGTCCCATCCAGTCCAGCCTGGAAACCCCTGGATCCCCTCAAAGGCTGGACTCGATGATCTTTGAGGTCTTTTTCAACCTAAATGATTCTGCAATATTCTGTAATATTCTGTAATATTCCCACCCTGGAGGAATTCAAGCAAACCCTGCTGGTGATAGGAAAAGCACAGAGTGCTCCAGCAGAGCCAGGACTCAGAGATGGGAAAAGCCCTTTCCCCAAGGCAGCTCACCCGACACCACCCTGACATCGCCTGCGCCACGGCCGGAGCCAACAATAACTCCGTAGGATAAACCTCAGCTCCTGATGGCTAAAGCAGCATCCGAGCGGAGCTTGGGAAGTGGCGAAATGAGGGATGAGTCCATCAGGGACCAGGTTTGGGAAAAAGAGAAGGAAAATTCATTCTGCAGCCATTCGGTGGAGGGAGCAGCTGTCCCTGCGCTCCGGGGAAGCCAAGCACCAGCTCCACTCGCTGGCACATCCCGCCTGCTCCAGTCACTCATTCCAGCCTTTCCCACTGACAAGGCTGTGGAACAGATTGCTGTCACCAGCTCGGAGCTGAAGGGAGGGGGCAGCCATGTGGGGAGCAGGCTGGAAAAGAAAAAGCCATCAAAAAATCCATGTGAACCAAAAAAAACCCTTTCCCTCAGCCAGGGCCCTGAGGATGGGCTCTGGGTCCGGGTGAGCTCCTAGTGTGGGTGAGCTCTGGGTGTGGGTGAGCTCTGGGTGTGGGTGAGCTCTGGGTGCGATGAGCTCTGGGTGTGGGTGAGCTCCGGGTGCGGGTGAGCTCCGGGTGCGATGAGATCTGGGTGCGGGTGAGCTCCGGGTGTGGGTGAGCTCTGGGTGTGGGTGAGCTCCGGGTGCGGGTGAGCTCCGGGTGCGGGTGAGCTCCGGGGGTGATGAGCTCTGGGTGCGGGTGAGCTCCGGGTGTGGGTGAGCTCTGGGTGTGGGTGAGCTCTGGGTGCCAACGTGTGGAGGGCACGGGCAGGATGGGGAGGAGATGGGTGCTGAGCAGAGGCTCTGGGAAGGCCGATAGGTGCCCGGGCAGAGCCTCCCAGCACCAGCCTGGCCAAGCAGCAGCCAAAGCTTTGGCAGCCCAGGTTTGGGTCCTGCTGGGCTGCTGCGACTCCTCCCCTTGTGCCCACACAGAGGGACCAGATCCCAGCGGGGCAGCAGTGGGACAAGGCAGGAACTGCCTCTATCCATTTGAGGAGCACAGGGAAAACCATGACCACCATGACCATGAAAATGTCTATGTCCAAGACCACATCCACATCTACATCCACGTTGGTCACGTCCACCACAGCCACCACCATGACCACTGCCACCACCACCATGACAACCATCACCACCACAACGCTGTGCAGAGCCCAGCTGCACTGAGATCCAACTTCTGGGAACTTAATTAAGTCCATTAATTAAGCTCATTGTGCTACCTCCTCATCAGGCCTGCATGGGGGATGTCTGGGGAACTGTGGGGCAGGACCCCATCCCTCAGCTTCAATCCCCAATCCCAGCAGTGTCCAGTTCAGAATGGGGGCTCTGATGAAGAACCCTTCCCAAATCCCTGGGAAGGGTTGGTCTGTGCTCATCCCGGTCCCTGCAGCTCATCCATGTGATCCTTTCATGCATTTATCCCAGGAAAATGAGGCCCAGCACCTCGATTCCCCCCACCACCTGGTTCCTACATGACAGCCTGGGTTTTGTTTATGCTCAGATTACTTTGCTCTTTTTTCTCTCTAAAATCTGGGCCATTTATTTGAAATAAACCCAGTGATTTAACATGGGAACAAAATACCAACCCCTGTGGCATCGAGTTTCAAAACATTTGGGTTATTTGAACATTTCTGTCACTTCCAGCGGGGTAAGAACTGCTGGAATTTAACTCACGCTCCCAAATGGCTTTATTTCTCTCCTTGTGTGTTTCGGGATAAGTTTGGTATTGGGGAAATAAAACCTGTCAAGCTTGATCTGACACCCTCCAATCCCAACATTCCTCTGGGATTGGCTGGGTGGGCACACACCACCTCCTCAGGGAGAGGAGAACTCTGTCCAGAATCTTGGGCTGGTGGCAGCATCTCTGCTCCCAGCTGGCAGAGCTCAGCATTCCTGGGATGAGGGTGGCAGGAGGAGAAACCCCATGGCACAGCCAGCAGCCCCAGGCCCTCATTCCAGGGAAGCTGAGAGTGTTTATCCCCTGTGGCACCTTCCCTCGGAGGTGGCTTTAGCGCAGTGCCGTGTCTGGATTTGGGATTGATGGAAAGGTCAGCTGGATCAGTGGTGATTAGCTGGAAAGGACCTACAGAGCCCTTTGTTTGCTCTGGATTAATGATCTGGCTGCTGAGCCAAGATTCCCTTGAACCACTTGAGAAGCGAAAGGACAAACCCCCAGCACTGGGATTAGAGCTGGCACCTGCCTGACACCTGCCGGAATCCCGGCACCTGTGGGAAGGCAGCGGTGCCAGGCTGCCCTGGGGTGGTGTGGCTGGGATCCACCTGCCAGCAGGACAAGAGGGAAGAGGGAGCAAAGGGCAGTTGGGCACAGGAAGGAAAAATGGGAACAAGGCCCAACAAAACCATGCTGTGGGAGGGGAGGCAGCGAAGGGAACGGGAATTCTGCCATTCCTCTGGAGAACTGATACACCTCGCAGGGGTGGTTTTAATGTGGAGCATATGAGGAACAGCTTGAATGGCCTCAAGCTGCACCAGGGGAGGTTTAGATTGGATTTGGGAACCTTTTCTCCACGGAAAATGTTGCAAAGTTTTGGACCAGGCTGCCCAGGGCAGTGGTGGGATCACCAGCCCTGGAAGTGTTCAAAAACCATGAGGACACAGATTAGTGATGACCACGTGCTGCTGGGGTCATAGTTGAACTTGATGACCTTAAAGGTCTTTTCCAACAATTATTCCATGAATCTATAAATCCATTGTCCCAGGCTTGTGGCTGACACCCATCCCCTGCACTGGACAAGGAGCAAAAGTGGGATTTGGGATGGACAAGGACATCCTGGGGGTCCAGCAGGGCTGAGCTCCCAGGGCTGTCCCAGTTTCATTCCTTAAACTTGATGTTGGTGCAGGGGCTGCCTGGCCAGGTTTGAACAATTCCCAGGCAGCCCCATCCTCCTGGAGCTCATGAATAGGAGATCAATAATTCATCCCGAGCATAGGGTGAGGATTCTCCCAAACCCACCAGTGGGATTTCAGCTGTCACCCAAACATCAACTGTATCATCTTCCCACCTCTCCTTTCTGATTTCCTTCAAAAGCTTCATTTAGATCGAAAATGATATTTTCAGCACGTTAATTAAGTCCTAATTGCTGATTAGAAACATATTTACTGAGGTCTACCAACTATGGAACAAGTGATGTCTTACTACACCCTCCTTGCTGGGATTCAGACCTGCTGAGAGGCTGTTCCAGTGAGGAACTGGCGTGTGAACGATGTGCAGTGTGGATGATGTGCAGGCAGCAGGCACAGAGGAGCCGCTCTCCCAAATGGGAGCAGACAGCTCGTTATGTTAATGAGATGCCGGCTGATGATGAGGAACACATTGATAAGGTTTGGGACTGATAGAGATCTCCTGTGCTCAGTAGCTGTGAAACCTCAATCAATGTGTTTCTCATCAGCAGCCGCCATCCCCTGCGCATAAATAACATTCCCAATGTGGAGAAGAGCTGCATTTCCCAGAAATTAATAAGAAATCCCAGCTCCTCACCTCCCATTCCCATCCCCTCTGCAGCAGGGATCCCGGGATGGGCTTTGCCACTCTCCCGTCCGTTCTGCAGGGGCACCACGGAGACCTGGGCCTGCTCCAGGGGCATCCAGAGGAGAGCTCTGGGCAACTTGGGTTTCCTGAGTTCTGTACTCCATGAACTCCAATACTCCATGAACGCTCACGTTGTTGTTTCAAGGTCTGAGAGCCCCAAGTCTCTCAGGACAGTCTCACCGGAGGATGTTCCTCTCTCCTGACTTCCATCAATGCCTACCCAAGGTTTTCCATGCTGGAGAAAGCAGGGATGTGCCCTGTGCCTGTGTGGCTGAGGGGTGGGGAGGTGGTGGCTCTCCCACCGCTGCCTCAAGCTCTTCTCTGCCACTTGGTGTCCTCAGCCTGGCCAGGCACTGGTTTCTCCTGAAATCCCTCACCTTCCCTTACCAGTTTTCCAAACTTCAAAGCCTCCCATCTGTCTCCACTACCATTAATCCCCCACCTTTCCCGTCAGCTGTTCCTACTTTCTGGGGGTTTGTGCTCAGCTCTGACCATCATTTAAAAATATATATAAATAGATGGACATTTTACCAAAATTATTGCTTTAAGAAAGAGCAGGTTTTTGGCTGATTCATACATTTTGATTAAAGAATTTCCTGGTTTCGTTCTCTCTCCTCCACCTGGTTCTTCCTCAGGAGCCTCGGGGCCCTCAGCCTTTCCCCAGCAACAAAGATTCCCCTTCGTTAGCGAGAAACCTCATTTAGCCTCATCAAATGCTGCTTCAGCACAGAAGTTAAATCTTTCTCTGCCAGAATTTCATTCCCAAAAATAAAAGAGTCCAGGGGAAAATTTCTTCCCTGGGAGAAACCCTTTGCTCTCTGATGGGCTTGTGCTTGAGGGGACAGGGGACAAGGGGGAGGCAGATGCCAAGGGACATGCAGAGGAGGAGCAGATGAGGATGAAGTCAGGAAGCAAGAAGAGACCAAAAAGGCCCTTTTTTTGGAAAAAAAGGAAATCAAGAGGGCTGAGAGCAGAGTGGGTGACACAGGGTCCTCAGCCCACACCTCGTGAATGGCCACAGAGGGGCAGGAAGGGAATTGCTTTATTATTATTTTTCCTTTCAGCTTTCTTCCCTCTTTTTATCTTTGATTGTGAAACAAGCTGATTTTAATTAAAAAGCCTTCCAATTAATGCTGCCCTGGAGTTTTCATTTCCTGGGTTTCGGTAATTTGCCAGCCCAAGTTCGGGAGGTTTTGTCTTCCTTTTGGGAAAATAAATAACAAGCAGCAGGATGAGTCGGGAAGAGGAGGATGAGTTGGGAAGGGTGCCTGAAGGGAGGAGAGGGGTGGCTGTGCCGGGGCGACCTTTGTCTCTGTTTGGGGGACACTTGTCCCTGCTTGGGGAGGGGGGAGGTGAAGGGGGCAGCACGGGGGGATCCCTCCCTTCTCAGTCTGAGGTCACAGCCACACCTGGCACCTGCCACCCTCGCTGGGCTTTGCAGGCACAAAAAGGGCAGGTATTTCCCAGTGACTCCATCAGAACATGCCCACTGTCCATTGATTTCCCACTGCCTGTTCAGGAGAGAGAAGCAGCAGGAATTGTGCAGATTTTGGGGCTCCAGCCCTTCCCTGGAACACCCGTCGCCCCCTCTTTGCTGACCAATCACCCCCGGGCAGCAGTGGCCATGAGTTCCCCTCTTCCTTGGGATGAAGTAGCAGGAATCATCCAGGATTTGGGGCTCTAGCCTGTCCGCTGGTCCAGCTACCATCCCCTCTTTGCCGACCCCTGAGCAGGAGCAGGGTGAGTCCTGCTCTTCCCCGGAGCTCCAGGAGCCGCAGCTGAGGTGGAGGAGGGAGCCCGGACTGAGCTCCTGGGACACTGGCAGAGCGGCTGGAGGGGACATGGGACCCCCAGGCCCCTCGGGCACATCCCTATCTCTCACACACACGCCCACAGCTGCACGGGGACAAAAGCCCCAGAAAAAGGAGAAAAAGCTTGTGGAAAGACTTTATTATCCTCAATCCCATCTATTGTTAACGGGATCGTGAGTGGGGAGTGTTTGGAGAATTCATTTGTGATAAATATTTATACCCCGTGTTTTTGGGCTGTTATCTGCAGAGTGCGCCTGTTTGATCTGGTGTCGGGCTTCCTTTAGGTCATTTACATCCCCTTTCGCAGCGGCGCTTGTCCGATAGCAGCTATCACATAATTAAGTTTCTTTTGCTTATCCCTAATCCTGTCAAACCACCTACTTATCTCTAATTTCCTGTCCATTACCCTCCTTGGGGGAGCTTAGATCTCTAGCTCAGGACAGGGACGGCTCCGAGGGCACCGCCGGAGCCCCCAGCCCGGGCTGGCAGCTCCTAAACGAGCTGTGACGAGCCCTGCTGGGGACATTTCTCATGCTGGGGACAAACCACAGGCTGAGCCGCAAAGCGGGAGAGCCCGGGGCTGTGCTGGGCAGCGATTTGGGGATCACTAAAAACAAAAGGCTGCAGCAAAGCCACGGGGTTTTGAAATCCTTGGTTTAATGTCTCTCCTGCCGGGCAGGAGATGGGGCACACGGTAACGGGGCCGCCCCGGCTGGAAATCTGCGCTCCTCGAGTGTCGCTCCGCAGGCAGCTCCCCGTAAATGCCTGTAGGACACTGCGCAGGGGACAGGAGCAGACACGGCAGAGCCAGGCAGGGCTCGGCTCGGCCCCTAAGAAGGATCATATCTGACCCGAGTGTGCGAGGTCCCAGCAAGGGGACCTGCGTGAAGAATTTATGTTCTGCGCCCATCAGGATGACAAAACCCCCCTGGTCCCAGCCTGCTGAAAATAGCCAAACCCTCGGAAATCTGCTGAACAACTCCCATGGACTCTCGCAGAGGGCATAGCTCCTCCGTGTCCTCCACGCTGAGGAGTCACGGTCCCACGGGACCGACACTTGGCAGGGCTGAGACCGAGCCCTTCCCCTGGCCCTGCCTAAAATCCACCGCTTCCTGCCGGCCTTTTTCCCAGCTATTTATAGAGCAGGGCTGACCAGGTGCCCCTGCGAGGAGCTTTCCCCTGGGAAAGAGCCGCCTCTGTGCCTTGCCAAGGCCTTGGTGGGACAAACACCACCCCAATTCTCACAGTGCCACAGCCCAGCCCTGCCCGGCTCTGCAAGGGGTCCCCAGCACTGCCCACCCTGCACTGCCCACCCTGCACTGCCCACCCCAGCACTGCCCACCCTGCACTGCCCACACCAGCACTGCTCACCCTGCACTGCCCACCCTGCACTGCCCACCCTGCACTGCCCACACC
>VZTN01027139.1:381087-472512 GCA_013400515.1 Erpornis zantholeuca | reverse complement strand
TGCACTGCCCACCCTGCAATGCCCACACTGCAATGCCCACCCTGTACTGCCCATCCTGCACTGCCCACCCCAGCACTGCCCACCCAGCACTGCCCACCCTGGCAGTGCCCACCCCAGCCCATCCCAGCCCTTTGCATCCTTCCAAACCGGCCCCAGGGACTGGTCCCAGTCCAAACCCCGAGGCAGAGGAGAGGACAGGTCCCGCCAGGTTATTACCAGGATTTTCAGTGGTGAGATGTTGCTCAATGTGTCCGAGCCTTCGGCGCTTCTCAAACCTGGCGAGAATCATCCCCACCCCGTGGCGGGGACAGAAGTCACCAGCACGTGAGGGCAGCCACGTCCTGCCTGGTCACCCCCGGGAAGGATCCAGGGCTCTCACTTTTAGGGATGCCGCTCCTTTCCCCTCCTCTCCCCCCACACCAGCTCCAACTCCTCCGGCAGCCCCATCTCCCTCCGCCGGCAAAGGCATCCTGGGACCCGGCCACAGGTGGGAGTGTCCGGGGCCAGGTTGGACTGCACTTGGAGCAACCTGGAACAGTGGGACGTGTCCCTGCCTGTGGCAGGAGAGCAGTGGGATGAACTTCCAGCACAACCTTTCCAGGAAGAAAAGCAGATTTCTCGCCATGAGCAGCAACTCCCCTCAACACTTTCAGTGTCCCTGCCCCTCCCCAGGCACAAGGACTGTCCCCGTGGCAAGGATGGCACAGATCGCTTGTCCCGCCCTGCCCAGATCCAAAGGAGTTGCTCCCAGGGACACTTACAGCACCCCCATGGAGCCAGGAACGGGTCCGCCAGCACTTCTGGGAGGGATAAAGCCTCTTCAGCTTGTCCTGGCTGCATCTGTCAGGGGCTGAATTCGGCCCCATGGGGGGAGCTCCGGGTGTCTGGATGCAGGCTGGGATTAGGAGGGATTCATGCTGGGGCTGTACCTGGCCACTGCTCCCCAGAGCTGTCAATCCTTTCAGCAGCACTAAAATGCAATTAGTTAAAACAACAATAACAACAACTGGGGCTCCAGACAGTTTGTGCCTCACACATTTGATCCCTTTTATTGCTCAGCCCTACTCCGAGCCCCGCCAGCAACATCCGAGCTGACTCCCACCAGTTCCCGGGTTTATTCTACCAGGATTAAGTCAACCCTACCGTCTCCAGCTGTTTTGTGGCTGGGCCTGGATACATCTTTATATTCCAGCTCCATTATTAAGTGGATTGTGGCCAAATTGACAGAGCTGCTTCAGGGAGGACAAGGCCACTGAGGTCAATGACGGTCCTGCCAGCTGGAGGGACACCGGGGACTCATGATTTGCTCGCAAAGCTCTGGCCTGTTGTCTTAGCCTCACTTGATGTCCCCGAGGGGACTCCTGTGAAAGGCCTGACTCCAGCAGGAATGTTTGATTTCTTGGCAGGGAGATGCAACAATCTGTCCCAGAGAATTGCAGGAAGGTTTTGTGTTCAGAGTTGTCCATCACATCCCTTCATCACCTGACGTGCAGCCACCTCTCGGCCTTCCCAAATGGAATCTCCCCCAGGTGCTGGTGGCCCTGTGGCCTCCCACAGGCAGACAGGGGCTAAATACAGAGCCACATCCTTCAGCTGATGGGAATCACTCTGCTGGGAGCAGGGAATTGGGGAGGCTGCACAGGGAGCCCAGCTCTGCCCTCCTGGGTCACCAGAGGTGTGATGGTATCTGCTGGACTGGGGGCTGGTGATGTGGTGCCATAGATATGATGTCATATGATGTGATAAGATGCGATAAAATGTGATACTCACCCATCAGCTATGCTGGCGTGTCCAGCCAGGGATGCTCCAGGGGTGTGACCCCAATGGAACAGCCAGGGCCTGGTTGGAACAGGGTTTTCCCCGAGCCAAATGGCATGAGTGAGGAGGAGAGTTCCTTAAATAAACACAGGTTTGCTCGCAGGTTAACACACCCTTTGTGTTGGTAATGAAGAGCAGCAGAAGGGTCATGCAAAGAAAGGCATGAAAACTCCATCCATTATTTCTTTGGAAGACTGTGATTTATGGAACTCCCCTGCACCAAGGGCTATATGGGGCTTGGGCTGTCCTAGGGAACCAGCAGCATCCGGGCTCATTGTCCACATTAGTGAGGGATAATGAGGTCACCTTTTGCTGCTGGAGGGTGGGAGAAGTTTGCCAGCCTGGCATTGCTGGCAGCAGCTGGACTTCCCTGGCAGCCTGAGGAGCTGCCTAAAATTGAGAATCCCAGAAGGGCTTGGGTTGGAAAACCATCTAATTCCAACCCTTTGCCATGAGCAGGACACTTTCCACTCTCTCAGGGTGCTCCAACCCCTGTCCAACCTGGCCTTGAACACTCCCACGGATGCGGCAGCCACAGCTTCTCTGGGCAGCCTGTGCCAGGGCCTCACAACCCTCACAGGGGACAATTCCTTCCCAATATCCCATCCTACCCTGCCCTCTGGCAGTGGGAAGCCATTCCCTGTGTCCTGTCACTCCTTGTCCCAAGTCCCTCTCCAGCTCTCCTGGAGCCCCTTCAGGCACTGGAAGCAGCTCTGAGGTGTCCCTGGAGCCTTCCCTTCTTCAGGTGAACATGCCCAATCCTCTCATGTCTCATCCAAGTGCAATTTCTCTTCCCTGTGTGACACATCCTCATGTGCCCTGCCCTCTCTCAGAGCTGCTGCTCTCCTGGTGCAGGGTGAGGGAAGCTCCAATGGCTTTTCCTGGCAGCAGCTGGGGCTGGAGCGCCTTTACCTCAGGAACTCTGCAAAGCTGCTTCTCCTCAGTCCAATAACACCACTTCCATGTGTGACTCATACTTTTCCCCCTGCCTTGGTCTTCCAGTTTTCCTAATTACTGCGAGCTCTGTGAGTGGAAGCGTGGAATGTTCCAGCGCTGTGTGTGTGATTCACCTAATGGGGAGCACTCCCAGCCAAAAGGGACTCAGAGATTTTCTGGCATCAGCCTGTGACCTGGAGAGCGGCCAGAAAATCTCACCAAGGTCATTTCTTCCTTTTCCTTCTTCCTTGGGCTCCTTTCTTTTCCTCAACCCCTCTGGTCCCTCCCCTCTTTCCTCCCAACAAGGCTCAGCAGCACCTTTTCATTACTCTTCAATATTTTTGCTATAAAACCTCCCTGAGATCCTGACCCTGCTGCAGCTCCAGCCCTTCCAGAGTGTGGTCCCTGTGAGCCACCCCCATCCAGGGCCACTGGCATGGCAGGGGCTTCAGCTGGGACACACTGACATTCCCTGGATCACACCGACATTCCCTGGGACACAGGGGCCTCCCGCAGGACACACCAATCTTACCTGGGACAGTCAGATATTCCCGTGGGATTTAGGAACATCATTTCCAAAGGGATTCATGCACTGAGTTGGACGCTCTTGCACAAGTTTTGTGTGTGTGTGTGTGTCCATCCAGCCCCAGCTCCCACTTCCAGAGGGAAGGGGGCACCCCAGAGTGGGATCCTGCCCCCATTTACCCCCTTATTGCTGTGCCTGGCCCACCAACGGTTGGTGGGAACAAAGAGAGAAGGGAGTCAGAGGGCTCCTGATGTGCATGGAAATGATCTGGTATCCCACGAAGTCCTCTGGAAGCCGGAGCAGCAGTGCTGGGGCTGTTACAGCTGTACCAGGTTAGGGTTAGACTCAGCAGCCAGAGGGAGCAGGGAGAGCAGGACGCAGCCTTGGCAAAGCCGGCTGGCAGCCCCATGGATGGCGTGTCCCACAGGAATGTCCCTCCTTTCCCAGTGTCCCCTCTGAGCACAGGGGAGGATTCTCCCTTCTCTGTTCACACAAGTCCCCAAAGCACCCAGGCAGCCAGGAGGGAGGAGCCACCGGGGCCCCTGGCTGGTGTCACCCTCCCACTGACAGTGTCACCCTCCCCCTCCCGGTGTCACCCTCCCCTCCCGGTGTCACACTGCCACTCCTGGTGTCACACTGCCACTCCCACGGTGGCTGCAGGCCCCTGTCCTGCACGGAGTGCCTGAGGGTGCAGACGGGGATGAGGAGGCACCATGCAGCAGAACCCTCACTCCAGAGGTGGCACAGGCACCAACCCCACCCCAGAAATCCCTTCAGATCCCAGTGCTGGCTGTCCCCATTCCCAGCCCTCTCCTGCCTTCCCCTTGCCTTGCACACCAGTGATGCTCTCATGGTGCTCCAGAGGCCTTCTCCTCTCCAGTCACATTTGTCCCTGCAGAGATTTGGGGTTCATTGGCCTGGTGGCCCTGGCAGGAGGCTGAGGAGCAGGATGGGCCACGCCAGAGGTCACAGGAGGTGGGACTCCCCCGTGACTTTACAGGGGCTGCACAGCCCGGTGTGAAGCTTTTCTGTCCCAAACCAGGTGTCCTGGGCCAGGCTGTGAGTGAGATCACAGCCCTCAGACCCTCCCTCCCAAAGCAGCCAGGCAGCATTTTCCCCTCCCTGTGTCCTGAGGGGCCGAGGTGACAATTCTGCAGTGTTTGGCATAGGGACATGCTCAGCCAAGCAGTGAGTGCCGAGGGTAGGGAAGTGCACACGGTGTGAGCATGGGGGATGCTTTGGACTATGTCCCTGAGCAGCATTTTCCTGAATTCCTCATCCATGAGATCACATATCAAGGCAGAGCTGGAAGCAGTGGCCAGATCCCTCTTTCACAGCCCTCGAACAAATTCCCTAAAAGCTTCCCCTGTGTGTGCACAGATTAAGTCGTTAATGAATACTTTTGCTGAGCATCAGAAATCTGGCTGGCGCTGGAGCTCGGCTCAGCCAAGACCTTGGAGATTTGGCTGGAAGGATTCGGCAGCAACCAGCAACAGACCAGGAGCCTCTGGAGCTGGGGACACACTGGATCATCCTGCCACTGCTCTGGGGTCGCTGGGTGGTTGTCCCTTGGCTGTCCTGGCAGGAGTGGGTCACAGAGAGGGCTGGGTCCTCCAAGGAAAATCAGAAAGCCTGCAGGGATGCTCAGCCCAAGGGCGGACCCCAGACAGGCTCCCGCAGGGAGCAAGGAAGGATCCAGGTCACTGCACACCTGGCAGGGGATCCCAAGGCGGGGCTGTGATGCAGAGCTGTGACACATCTGTGGTGCTCCAGGTCGGGCTGTGCCACACAGTGCCAGAGCCATCGGAGTGTGGCATTTCCCTGGGTGATCCTCCTCGCCTCGGACACAGTGCTCACTCCTCCCCGCCTGCCCTGTGTCCCCAGCAGCCACTCCAGCAGCTCCATGGCTGCCCCAGGATGGCAGGGACAGGCTGGAATGTTGGGATGGCACAGGCTGGGCTGTGGGAATGGCAGGCAGAGGCTGGGCTGTCTGGAAAAGAAGGGGCCTGCAAAGAAGGAAAAGAAAAGAGAACAAAACAACCTTGGTAGGACAGGGAGTTGCTCCAGCTCACATTTTCCAGGCACGATCTCAGGCAGCTTCATGGATGTTAATTAAGACTTCTGCCCTTCCCGGGGGAGGCACTGAGGTACTACAAATAATGGTATTACCAGAAGCATTGGTACAGATAAATTAATTAGGGGCAATATTTGAGAGAAGGGAAGCTGTTGGGATACGGAGCAGGAGGCAGTGTATGAACCTGCTCACCCACACCACAGCGCAGTTCAGCCAGGCCACTGTAGACTTCTGTGGACTTATCCTGACTTATCCTGCCTCAGAATCAAAGCCTGCCTTACCCAGAGCCAAGCAGCTGCTCTGTGGATAAGCTGGAAGTAAAACCCAGCTTCTGCAGCTGCAGGGAGGGGAGGGGAGGGGAGGGGAGGGTGCCCAATGCCACTGCCCTGGGCACAGGTGTACAGACCCTACAGATCCCCCTGAGCCTGAGGGATCCCTGCTGGCTCTGGGCAAAGGAGCAGCAGCTCTGCCAGAGGTTCCAGTCTGGTGTTTTATGAATTGAGTGGTTTCAGCCTCTGCAGGGGGAGGACGCAGCCACACTGACCACGAACAGTCCGGCAGTGGTCGCATTCATGGCTATTTTGGGAGAGAACTGTGTCCAAAAAGAGCACCAAGGACAGTGGGGAGAAAAGCACAGCCCTGAGCTGTGCTGCAGTTGAAGGTTGGATACGATCTGCTCTGATTTCCTGCGATTCTCTCGGTGTGGATCCCGAGCCAACAGCAGCGGCCGGAGCACCGAACAATGGCCGGAGCGCCCGTGCCGCCAGCCCCGAGCCCTATCAGATCCTGCGGGGACACCGGGGCTGGCCGGGCTCCTGCTGCTCCCAGATAGGGCCTTGCATTGTCTGCAGAGTTTATTTCCATCCACTCTTGGCAGCTGAGGGCCTCGGGACGTTGGGTGAGGCAGCTCCTGTTGTGTTGGACTTCCACGTCCCTTCCTGCTCTTCCCTCTAAACAAAGCTGTTATCAGTGCCCTGATCTCATTCGGGGACAGGGCAAGGGACACTGTGGGATGCTGCCTGCAGAGCCCTTCCCAGCCCCCTCGGCTCTTCCATCCATCACCTGATGCCAGGATGAGGCCTCTGTCCATCACCTGGACACAGTGACAGGAACCCTCCATGCATCACCTGGACACAGTGACAGGAACCCTCCATGCATCACCTGGACACGGTGATGGGGCCCCTCCATCTGTCCTCAGGGCACTGTGACAGGTGGAGGCCACTTGGCTGAATTCTTGGAGCACTTTCTGCCTTCTCCAGGAAGATCAAAAGGAACAAAATGATTCCAGCATAACAAAGTCCTGGCTACGACTGGACAGACAACAGACCCATGGTCTGCACGGATCCAGGAGGCAGGGAAGGAGGAAAGGGATATGGGTCTCCAAGCACAAGAGCAGGGCTGGAATGCTCTGGCTGGGGGCACCTGGAGGACACTGAGCAGAGGAAAATTTAACGGGAGCCCTGGGCCACCTCTCCAGCAGGTCGGCTCCTCCAGGCAGGAGCAGCATCGCTGGAGGGATGTGAGAACAGCCTTGGACAGAGCCCAAGGACAGAGCCTTTCCAGACCCCTGATCCAGCTTCAGAGCATGAGCTAAATACCACTCGGAGCAGGGAGGCTTTCAGGAATGTGCTCCTGCACTGGGAATTGGTGCCGGCAGCTCCCGGGAGTGAGGTGCTCGTTATCCAGAGCAGGCACCCAGACCTGGCCGGAGAGCACAGACCATCCCACTTTTCCATCCAAACCCCCTCAGATGCTCTGGCTTATCTGGAGCTGCTGTTTTGTTCATTACAGCCGTTCCAGCGTGTTCCCAGAGCTCAGCCCGCACTAATTACAGCTGGAGAGGCAGGGATGGGAGCGCGGAGTGGCCGCCTGGATGCTGGGAGTCAGGGAATGCTCCCTGCCAAGGCTCCACATGTGCTTTTGTACTCACTCATTGTTTGGCTGCGTTGGCTTTTCCCAAGGAGTTGAGCAGATGGATGGGAGCACTCCCTGGATGTGCCCACGAGCACACGGAGCCCTAGAATTCCACTTGGGACAGCAGCTCTTGGGAGAAGCAGAGGCTGGAGGGTCTTGCTCTACCAGCAAGGAATGGGGAGGGAATGGGATACAGAACAGCCAAGTGGGAGAATGATGGTCTCTGCCTGATGCAAGGCACAAAGTCCAGGCAAACCAAAGGTATGTCGTGGCTGGAATAAATCCCAATGCCTCTGGAGAGAAGCTGCAGCAGTGTCCTGAGAATTTACTTTGCACAGGACTCTCTTGTGCTCCCAAGCAGCATCATCAGCAAGGCACTGGATGGGCTTCAGCATCTCCAGAGCTTCCGAATGTGGCTCATCCAGCCTTCTTGGTGCCCTCCTCCCACAGGAGCATCCCTGAATTCCCTGAGCTGCTGGAATGCCGATCTCCCACAGGTGAAATGATGCTCGAGCCACCCTGGCAGCCTCTGACCTCAGCCCAGGCACACAGGGCAGCCTGGCCTCCCCTCTGGAGGCCCCACATGGTTATGTGAGGGATCCCGGTGTCCCCTCTTCCTGGGAGGTGGCATTCCAGGTCACAGGCTCTTATCTCCTTGCTAGTGGTGGGTGGGAAGGGATTGTGTCACCAGCTCCCCCAGACACAAGTGAAGTGAGGGAGAAGAGGCCCATGACAACTTGGGAGCCCTGGAAACTGTCACCCCCAGGTGACATTTTGGGTATCTCCTTTGAAAAGCCATTGCAGGGCAGTGCTCAGCCCTCACACGATCCTGTGGTGCTCCAAGTGCCCAGGAAGAGGGGAGTGGAGCTGCAAGAGATGGAGAAATTTGGGCTGAGAGCAGCTGGAACAGAACAGCCACCTCAGAGGGGATCAATGTCTGCTTTAATGCAGGGGATTCCTGCCTCACAGACCTCTCCTCTCGGTTCAGGTGGGCACCAGGGTGATGGGATGGTTCCAGAGGTTCATGGGAAGTAGCTGGATACAGGCAGCACTCCCAGGTTACGTTTGTGAGAGCTCTGGAAAACGCTTTAACAGGCTGGAATGAAAAGCCCATTTTCCTTGGAATGAAGGAGTCCTGGAGTTATCAACACTCCCTTATCACTGTGGTGGCTGCAGGAGCATGGGCACCTCATCATGTGCAGCTCTCCAGGGAGAGAGCAGCCCTTCTTCCTACATTCCATGTCAGCGGAGCTGGCTCCCATCATCCCACAAGGATTAAACAGGTGGAGAGGGAAGCCAAGAGCAGATACGGCATCGATCTCGGGGAGGGGGGGGCTCAGCTATGAGTGGGTGTGTGGATAATCTCCCACTGTCCCTGCTTTTCTGCCCATCCCGTTCCTGGTGTCTCTGGGAAAGGGATTCAGCCCACCCAGAGCGCAGAGGCAGCAAAAGGGCAGCTGGAAGGATCCCATCCAAGCAGGAGGGTTTGCTGACAGTAGGTAGGAACCAAGCCTCTGCTTTTTCCAAGCTGCTTGGAAAACACTCTGGCTCGGGCCTGGCTCTGCAGCTCAGCTCAGCTGATCCAGGCTGGGAGCCTTTGCTTTGCTCTCCTTTGGGAGGACATGTCCAAGAGCCAATCCTTGTTCCCACCTCAGACAGGGAGGTGTGGGGAGAACAGCCTTTGTTCTGCTCCAGGCAGAGCCAGGAATCCCAGAAATCCCAGGGGAAGGGAGATGTTTCAAAGTGATCCAGACTAATCTTCAAAGACCTGTGCAATACCTGGGATGAGCTGCCTGAGATCTCCCAAAAAAGCCTTGGTGCCAAGCAGTACGGCCTGGAAAAAACACCTCTGTAAATGATCACAAATGCCCCAGTGCATCCCAGTTCCAACCACTTCCCAGTTCCAACCACTTCCCACTTCTCCTGCCAAGAGCTGCTCAGCCACTCTCTGCACAGATTATCCTACATGAACTCAGCCTCCAAACTCCAAACTTCACCACACAGGAAATTCATAGGATCATTTGGGTTGCATAACTCTGTATTCCAAAGAAAATGGTGTGAATTTGCCTTCCCAAAAGCTGGACGCATTGGGAGAACCCCAGGGGCACCAAATGAGCTCAGAGGAGCCCTGGGCATGACTTGTTTGCCTGTGAGGATGGGTCTGATCCATCCCCCAAGGGCACAACTCACCTGCAGCACATCTCCCAGACATCCAGGAAAAGACACGGGCAAGCTGCAATGAAACTAGTTTGAGAAAAATGCCTTGGAAAAGTGTAGGGAAAAGCAAAATGCTTGGGAAGGGGCTGAGTGAGCCAGCGCTCCTCGTGCCCCAGGGGGGATGGAAGAACGGGACCTGGTGAGCTGCTCCAGCTGCAATTCCTCCCTGGGAATGAAAAAACCAGGAGAAGGCAAATGCCCAGGAATGCGGGATGCAGCCCCAGAGCTGTTTGCAAACAGGATGCTTTTACAGCCTCGCAGGAGTCTGTGCTGGGGCTTTAATCCCCGGCAGTTCATTTGTACCTCCTAACGTTTTACTGCTGCCCCATTACCTCAGGGCCGAGCGGGGCTGGAGCGGGGCTGGGACAAACTCAGGAAGTTGGGAATTTCGGGGAGACGGAGTGGAGGAGTTCTGTAGATCCTTTCTGTCACCAGCGCAGCTTTGGGGAGAACACTCAGAGGCTTGAATGCTTCTCCAAACTCGTCCAACCACTCAGGCCAAGAAAATTGGGTGAAAATGTGGAGCAGAAGCTTGTTGGAGACCTCATCTCATTCCTGCTTTCAGGAAGGCCAAAACCCCAACAGATGAGCTGAAAGTGCCCCCAAAAAAGGATAAAATAGCCTCTCCTCGGCTGCCCAGAGGTGTGGGTTTTGCAGCTGAGTGTCTCGGGGGGGGTCAGAGAGGTTCACCTCACCTGCAGCCTTCCCCATGTCCAGATTCCCAGCCCCTGCTCCAGGGATCCTGCGAAATAACGGGAGCCGGAGTCACACTCAGCCGAACCTCCGGCACGGCCAAGGAGTAATGAGCGGTTTAAATGTCATTAGGAAAGAAATCCCTCTGGGAAGTGTCGGGACTGTCACATGAATCCCACTCATGGCTCATTGACCCCGATGGGGTGAAGGACATCCCTGCTGAGGGCACAGCGAACTCGGAGGAGGAGGGAAGCTCCCTTGGAAATGCAAATTTCTGTCTTTTGTTGGAGTAATTGGTGCGATCAGAGCGGGTGGAGTGTGAAGAGCAGCCGGGCAGGAGGATCAGCAATAGTTATTCCCAACAAAACCTTCGGGAAGCCTCATGTCTCAGAGGGGACCGGTCCTCATCCCAGTGGAGGACACGGGCAGGATATCCTTCCAAAAAGGGGTCAAATTCAAATTAGTGGGAATTTCCAGAATGTTTATTAATTTCCCTAAATTCATCGAACTCTGCTTATCCCCATTCCTGCACCTCCCGGGCGAGGATCAGGACTGAGGTATCATCCTGCAGGAAGGACAAGTGGGCTGCTGGGAAAGTGGGAATAGGCTTGGGATACAGGAATAAACACTGTGTTACAGAAAAGAGGGAAGAGGGAGTAAGAAGGATGTGTGGAAAAATCCAGAGAGAATGGAGAACAAAAGAAGGATAAGATAAAGTTGGGAATGGAAGGAAGGATGGAGAGCAGGAAAGAACCAGAGGCAGAAGTGAAGAGACAACGAGGGCCAGGCTGACCCTCTCACAGGGAGCAGCTCCCCCCAGCCCAGCAGCCCTGCTCAGCCATTCCTTCCCCCTTGCCGAGGAGCTGGAATGCCTTTTCCCACCAGCACCATTTTGTTCTGCCCTGCTTTTTCCTCGCCTGCTTTGTTCTTCCCCCTTCCAAGCTCTTGCTGAGGGGAAGTGTTAATTCTTTCCAGGTGCTCGTGTCTTGCCATCCTGCTGTTCCCTGCTCTCTCGCTCCGTGTTCTCTAGGCAGGCTCTGCTCCATCTCCCCCGGGGCAGCATCCTGGGGGCCCTGAAAAGAGGTGGCTCTTCCCAATCCTGAAAAAATCAGACCTGAGGCTGCAGCCTCAGCTTTGCTGCCATTCCTTTGCCATGGACAGTCTGTGTTCGGAACCGAGGGGACACCAGCCACCAGTGGTGACACATGGACTCCCTTCCCACCATCCCAAAGTGCTCAGGAAATCCTGGTGGGGTTGGGGAAGGCCACCTGGCCCTCCAGGGCCTCCTGCTCTGCGCCTGTTGGGAAGGGAAGACCAATAAAAGAGCACTTAACCAGCTCGGAGCCAGGCAGGAGCTGCCAGCACCTTGGAGCTGAATGTGTTTGCAATTCCTCGGCCTCCTGCCTCGCTCCTACAAACTGCCAGGATCCAAAGGTGAAATCCCTGCAGCTGCTCCCGCCGTGGCTGCGGCTCCATGCAGACATTCCTGGTTCTCGGCACATAAAACAGCTCCATGTTCCAGGGCAGCAGTGCCACGGCAGAGACACTTTACGATGTGTGATTCCAACTCCGGGTCTGGGATGGGGAGAGGGAGCAGAGCCTCCTTCCAAAGCAGGTGAGCCCTTGGCTTTATTCCTCTCTCCAACAGACACCATCCAAAGGAGAGGATGGCTCCCAGCTCCTCCTGCAACCCCAGATGGAAATTCATGTGTGGTCAGGTGTGGTGCAGGACAGAAAAGCCCTGATGAATTTGGCTGCCAGGACCTTCCTGTCATGGGAAGCCCAAGCACCCCAAAGCACCACTCATCCCAGACAGAGCCACCTGCTCCCCCTCTGAGGGCCCATTCCCAGCAAAATGGGGATCATGGGAAGTGTGTCCTGAGCCTGGACAGGGAGGAGCTGGCAGCAAGGGCTGCCCCAAGGCAGCATGGCCCAGCCAGCACCAGCCCCAGGCTGGAAGAGCCACCAGCTCCAGGGGAAGTGCCAGCAGGAGCCTTCCCTGGAATGTGAACAGATCCATCTCCCACACACCAGAACTCCTGGGGACATGGTGGTTTTCCATGATTTGGGGGTTTCAGTGGGTTTTGAAAATCTGACCTCACTTTGAGAACATGTATGAAAGTCCAGCCACAGCTGCTTGGAGCAGCATTGGAATTCTGCAGCTGGTGCCTCCAGGACTGGCTCTGGCACAGCCTCTCCCCCTGCCCCAGGCTCCTGGCAGCCCCCCAGCCCCTGACTGACCATGGCCAGTGCCATTCATTAATTCACTAATTAATTTATAGCAGCAGCACCTGCAGGGAGGTCCCCAGACATCTGGGTGCTCCCAGCCAGGTCAGCCCACCCAGCTCCTGGTGGTACAGGAGATGGAGCTTCCAGGGGCTTTTCCCTCTGGAAACACTTTCCCATCCCTCTTGCACTGATGAATGACACAGAAGAGACAGGTTTGAATCCCCAGGCTGGGAACATGAGAGAGAGACAGGGGAACTGCCCCTGGTCCAGAGGGTAAGGCACAACCAGATCTGGTGGTAAATGTTGGGATATAGAGGAATATATATCTAATATATAGGAATATATCTATGAAAATATCCCAAAGTGAGGGCCTGTCTCCCCGTGCTCCTCTTGCCCAGAGTTATTTCTCCAGCTGCTGCCTCCCTTTTCCCAGGGCTTCCAAGCGGGTGGTGATGATAAGAGCCATGAGAAGCAGAAACCCCCAGGACAATCCCGAGGAAATCAGGCTCCTGGAAGCAGCAAGCCAGGCTTCCTTCCCAAGCCTGTTTTCCATTTCCTCCCCCTCCTCTGAAATTCTCATGGAGAGTTTTTCCCCCCCCTGTTCAGTGCCCAATCCCTAATTGGGAACGCAGTTCTGGAGCCCATGGAGGTGTTATTTTCGGCACAGGGAATGGAGATATCTCCCAGCAGCTGTCAATCCCGCTGACCCGAGCTTCTGTGCAGCCGGCTTTTTTTTCCCCTCTTTCCTCTCCGATGTTTTTTCCCAGTCCCTTTTTTCCTGCAGCCAAGTTACTGT
Source organism: Erpornis zantholeuca (assembly GCA_013400515.1). Taxonomy (NCBI): domain Eukaryota; kingdom Metazoa; phylum Chordata; class Aves; order Passeriformes; family Timaliidae; genus Erpornis; species Erpornis zantholeuca. The sequence continues at coordinate 459,309 of VZTN01027139.1, read as the reverse complement.
TTCACTGCTCTCCGCTGGGACTCTGACAAGCGCCGAGCTCCTCGCAGATGACACAGAATAATTGAGATGTCCTTCTGCTGACCTTCAGTGCCTGCCAGCGCTCGCATCCCTGCTGGGGACGAGGTGACAGCCAAGTGGCACCGTGTGCTCCGTGCCCATGCTAAGGAGGGACACCCCCTTCTGCAGGGAAAGGGAAAAGGGGGGAATACCCCCCAGGAATGCAGCAGGAGGGCAGGGAATGCAACCCCGGCAGGAAGGACAGCACCAGGGGCACCCCCAGTGCCAGGCATGAGCACGGCCACACCTGTGTCCCCAGACACCTGTCACACATGTGTCCATATCCACCTGCCACATGTATGTCCGGATCCACTTGTCACACGTGTTCACAGCCACCTGTCATGTGTGTGTGTTCGTCTGCCTGTCACGTCTGTCCCCATCCACCTCTCACACATTGATCTCTATCTACCTGCCACACATGTCCACATCCACTTGTCACGTGTGTGCCCATCCACCTGTCACATGTGTGTGCCCATCCACCTGTCACATCCGTGTCTCCATCCACCTCCCACGTGTGTGTCCCCATCCCCTGGGATGTCTGCCTGGCACAAACACAGCCAGGGAGATGCCCCCAAGCAGCACAAAGACCCTGTTGGTGCAGGTGCTGGAAGAGGATGGAGGCAGAGGAGCAGGATCATACAATCATGGAATCCCAGAATCTTCTGAGCTGGAAGGGACCCACCAGGATCATCAGTCCAACTCCTGCACGGACACCCCAGCAATCCCACCCTGTGCATCCCTGGGAGTGGTGCCCAAATGCTCCTGGAGCTCTGACAGCCTTGGGGCCATGCCCATTCCCTGGGGAGCCTGGGCAGTGCCCAACACCCTCTGGGGGAAGAACATTTTCTGATCTCCACCTAAATCTCCCTGACACAGCCACAAGCCATTCCCTGGCTCCTGTCCCTGGTCACAGGGAGCAGAGGTTGGTGCTGCCTCTTGGCTTCAAGGATGCTACCTGGATGTTGCAGGGGGAAGATGGAGGGTTCCCAGTGGGTGGGAACCAGACTCTGCTCCCAGGTTGTGCCTCGCCTGGATTTCCAAGGCTGGAGACTGCTGGGATGGTAGCAGGCAGCCCCTGTGCCATGCTGGGAAGATCCTGGTGTCTCCTTCCCAGGGCAGGCCCCACTCCTGGTGTTAAAAGTTACCTCAAACCAAGGATGGGGAATTCTTTCTGCCACACCCACTATATTTGGATGGGAATCTCCCAGAAACTTCGCATCAGTCTGACACTTCCCTCGGTTCCATGGGAGCTGCAGCAGATGAATCCAAGAGCAGGCACAACCCTGGCCAGCAGCATTCCCAGCCCGAGAGCTTCTCCAGAGGAAGGAAGAGGAGATAGAGTCTGGCTTAGATTACGGAAACATTGAAAGGAACCGGTGCTGTAAGCAAAGAGGGTTGTTGGTTGTTGTTATCATTGCGGCTAGAGATAAGCCAGGAGTGGGGACAGGCCTTCCAAACAAATGCAAGGAGAGCCAGAGTCACTCCTGGAGAAGTTTATGGTGGGAATAAACACAGTGGGCAAGTGCAGGAGGCAGGGAGATAAGGCTGGATTGGGAACAGGGACTGGCGGTGGGGCAGCTCCACCATATCCCCACCATGGAGCCAGGGATGGGCTCCCCACCACGGGCTTTATCCTGGGAGAGGAGGGAAAAAGGAGGAAGGACTTGTGTCCACGAGCCTGAGCTCCACATCCAGCCCTGAGGGGAGCTTGGGTTGCCTCTTTAAATCTCTGCTCAAGCCCCAGCAGATTTCTTAGTGTCCCTTCAAAACAAAAACAAATTCACTGCAGAAGATATTATGACGAAACATTTTCCAGGGATTTTTTTTTCCCCTTAATTTTTTTTCCAGTCTCCCCTATTCATCTGATTTGGCACCAAGTCCCTGCTAGTTGTGCTTGTCCCCACAGCAATTTGTGGGAAATCACCCACTGTCCCCCCTTGCTCCCCAGCCTGGCCATGCCAACTTCCATTGTGCTGACAATTGATTCCAGGTGGCTTTTCCTCCTTTTCTTTCCCCAGCATATAAAAATGCCTGTACAAAATAAATCTTGGTGACTGGGATGGAGAAACCACCTCTCAGAGCTGTGCTGGCCAGCGGAGCCAAGAGCATTCCCAGGAGTGCTGAGGAGCAGGACAGATTGATGGGAACCTTCCGAAATCCATTAGCTCCAAAACAAACTCTGGGAGATTGACAAGTCCTGCTCGGGACTGGGAAAGTCGGACACTGGAAGCTGGAACTGGAGCACAATGGAAAGACAATTCCAGAATCTCCCCTGCCTAATCCTGGGGAGCAGGCACAGGAATCCCCATCAGGGACACCCTGAGCTGGGAACAGTCACAAGTCATTCTAAAGGCAGTGTCACTCCATAACTCCCTGATCCTGAATGCAGGTGCTGGACCTCTGCTGATCCCTAAAACCTGAGGGACAAGGAACATTTTGACCCAGAAATTCCTGGCTCGGGCTCTGCACGAGTGACTTTTAATTCCATTTGTGCTCTGGGGCTGGCCCAGAGATATTCCAAGGAATATCTGTAATGGTTTAAAGGCATTACAAGGTGCTGGAAGTTAAAGTGGGAAATGTCTTAATTTTGGCTGGGGACCTTAAAAATACAAGTAAGGGCTTATGTGGGACTCAAGTGTGGAATGGGAAATCTGCTGCCTAAAAACAGCCAAAAATGGGTTCAGCAGAGGTGGAATGGAACAGCTTTTAGTGGGAAAAGCTCCTTTCTTTGTCATTCCAGAGGGAAATATCAATGCCACCATGGAAATATCAACAGGAATTTATAGCAAGCAATTATTTGGCAAAATGTATCAATCAATGGTCAATGGTTGAGATAACGACTGCAAAATCCCATTGGAAAAAGGGATGGGAGAGGCACCTGTGTGGTGGGAAACACTGAGATCCACCCTGTTCTCCTGAAATAACGAGGAGAGTAAAGATATTCACTTCAGGGACTGCTGGGTGTTGGGAATTGCAGATTTTCTCCATGGAAAGGTCAGGCCTTGGCAGGGGCTGCCCAGGGAGGTGTGGAGTGCCCATCCCTGAAGGTGTCCAGGGAAAGCCTGGATGTGGCACTCAGGGCTCTGGGCTGGTGACAAGGTGGGGATTGGGCACAGCCTGGGTTGAATGACCTTGGAGGGCTTTTCCAACCTCAGTGATTCTGGGATTCTGGGATTTCACTGCCCTGAGCCTCTTGAGAGCCCTTCTGTGTGGTTTTTCCTCCTACCCCACCTCCTGCAGAAAGAGAGGACACATCCACAGGGATAGAGGAATTAATGGAGAGCCCCAGTCCCAATCCTGATGTTCCCAACCCAGTCTGGCCATGCAGCAAGGAATGGTAATTACCCTGAGCTGACATTTATCTGGAATTTTCTGGCTCACAAGCAGTAAATCAACCATTGCTGGGAGCATGACCCATCCTGGGAGGAGAGCTGGGAATCTGCTGGGCACTGAGGGAGAAAGGGAAGAAAATGGTCGAATTCCACCCTTTTTTGGGAGGGTAACAGCACCAGCTGGGACCTGAAGTCACCCTGACATGACTCCAACAGCCCCTCCAGGCTCCCTGGGTCACAGGAGGTGGGAGCAGGAATCCCCCTCCATGCTGGGTCTTTATCAGAGCTTAATTAAAACCTGACAAGAAGATTAACACACAGAGGGCAGTTTTAATTAACTTAAAATCGAGTTCCATTTCCCAATTGGTCGCAGGGCACAGCCACCTGCAGATATCACTGCAAAACCAAACCGAAATGGGGGGGTGGGAAGGGGAAAGGAGGAATCCAAACCTCTCCAGAACCTCCTGCTGCTCTGCCCTGCCCATGCTCACCCTCCTCTGCCCCAGATCCAGGTGCCAATGGCCACTGCTCCCTCTGGGCACATTGGAGCAACCTAAGGAAGATTTCTTTCCAAAATGCATTTATTTGTTTGAGTTAAATTGATTAAAACTCCAATCCTGAGGACTCACAAAGCCAAAACCAGTTTTGCCTTTTTTTCCTGAGGGAAAAGACCTGGACAGTGTCCAGGAGAAGGATCCTGGATAGCTGGGGCTTAATGTTGGAAGCACACTTTGTCTGCCCACCCATCCAACCTTCCTTCCTTCCTTCCTTCTTTCCTTCCATCCATCCATCCATCCATCCATCTGTCCATCCATCCATCCATCCCTCCATCCATCCATCCATCCATCCATCCATCCATCCATCATCCATCCATCCATCCATCCATCATCCATCCATCCATCCATCCATCATCCATCCATCCATCCATCCATCCATCATCCATCCATCCACCTCATGTTGCTGTTTAGGGATGGAGAAAGAGAGGTGTCCATCAGAACCATCCCTGTCCCACTCCTCCTGGCTGTTCCAGAGCAAACAGCTGGAGCAGGAGGCTTCTCCCTAGGAGCTGCACGTGGGAAGGGGTGAGTCCAGCTCCGACATGAAACAGGTAAAGGGAAGGCAGGGAAAGAAAAGGCATGGGAATTGGGAATACTGCCCTTCCCTCCTTGTTCCCACTGCTTTCACTTAATGGCCATGGAATTATGGCCCCCAAATTCAGGAGGTGCCAGGAGTCTGGACCATCCCCTGCCAGAGCTGTACCTTTAGCTGCCTCAGCTGTGGATGATGAGGGGAGGACCAGCTAAAAACACCTCTGAGTGCCCTCCAGCTCCAGGATCCTGCTGCATAGGGCAGCTTGAGAAGCTCTGGATCAGTGGGAATCCCTGCACACTCAGTGCAGGGGCACAGGGACACCCAGGACACCCATGGGAACGGCCCAAAGCACCACACTGAACCTCCAAGCCTCCTGTCAGGAGCAGCCTCCATGCACTAGCCCAGGGTTATTATGAACTTTCTCCTCCCATTGTTTGTGCTGTGTCCCCTCGCACCTGTTCCCACTGATTTCCTGACAACCTTGGGAGGAACAATGCAGCCACCGAGTATTTTTTCCTCTGGATATTTACAGTTGAAGAGGGATGAGGAATGAGGGTGCCCTGCTCCAGCTCCAGCTCCCAGCACAGCTCTGAACCCTCACAGAGCTGCCAGGTTCATCCATGTGGTTCATCTGGGTCTGCTCATTCCCATGGGAAGTGCAAGGCTTGTTTAGATTTCATCCATTTCTTTGGAGCATATTCCTTACGGGGAGGAGGTAGCTCAGCTCCAGTGGGATAATCTCATCCATGCTGCAGAGCTCTCCAAAGGCAGGCTCTGCTGGACAACCCTTTTATCTCTCTGTACCTTTATTTTTTGGCCGCCTTTATATTCTGTGGTGCTCTCAATTCAGTTGGATGTGATTTAATAACCTGCTGTAGTCCAATTTTCCAGGGAGAGGTTTGGTTGGGGAAGGAAGAGGAAATGTCCTCCCAGCATCCTTACAGATGAGGAGAGTTGGACATCAGGAGCTGGATTGGATGAACCTTGTGAGTCCCTTCCAACTCAGGATATTCTGTGATAAAAAAGATGGGCCTGGATGGAGGAGCAGGGGGAGGGAAGGAGCTCTCCACAGGGCAGCTGATTCCTTCATTCCCTCTAGAGCAGGGACTGAGGGAGCTGCGGCACCGATCCCAAAACTCCCTTCCCAGCTGTTTCCCTTCCTGGCAGGCAGTGAGGGGAAGTCAGGCAGCACCAGCCATCCTCCCCTTGGCCTCCCTGCTGAAATTCCCAACAGAGTAGGAAAACTCCCCATCCACTGCTGTGTTTTGGGACATAACCAGCCCCTTTTCCCTCCTCCTCCACTTGAGCACTCGCTGGCACAAGGCTGTGACTGACACCAGCCCTTGTCACCTCTACCCTATGCCCTAAATCCTTTCATCATCCTTGGGAACCTCCCATCCCCAGCCCGTTGCCACAAGGAGCGGAAGGACAGGAGGCCATGGGAGATGGACAAGCATTTAAAATGTTTAATGGACAGAAACAGCACATCCCGAGTAGGGGTCCCAACCTCTCGGAATATTTCAGAGGGAAAAGAGAGCCAGCCTCTCCTCCCCCACCTTGTTCCAATCTGGTGTAGGGTTTAAAGGAGGCTCCCCATAGTGAGGAGCTTCAAAGCCTCTGCAGCCCCTCCCTCCGAGTGTCCTCCTGCTTCAGTTCCACCCTCCGCATTTCAGGGCCTTTCATCCTTCCTCTTCTTCGTCCTCATCATTAGGGGGTCCCTTCCCCCCTCCCGCCCACTCCCACCCTCGCTGGAGACTGCCTTTGGTCAGGAGCCCAATGGGAACCAGCTGTCAGGCGGAGCTGGGATATCCTGGAGAAAAGAGCTTGGAAATGCCTCCCCCCCGCTTCCCCCACCATGGCAAAGACAAAACTGCTGCAGAATGGCCCTGCAGATGGAAAAGGCATCCTGCAGGCCACCCTGCCCCTGACCCGCGTGGGTCCCCCGCTGGCGGGGGAGCAGGAGCTGCTGACTCCCTTTGGAATCACCAGCCCATCCTGTTTGTCCTCCTGCTGCCAGCAGGACCCTCCTGACCCTCAGCAGGAGCGCAGGGCCCTTGTGCCGCAGCATTCCGTGTTAATCCTCCTTTCTGGACTCCTTGCACCTCGCTCCAGCATTGTTCCTCCGAGATGTTCCTGCCCTTGCCGGCCTGGGGGTGGTTGTTGTTTAAACAGCAGCAGCCACACAAGCTGCTGCCTGTCCTGCCTTTCCAGGGTGGTCTGTAATTGCTTCCTGTCCTCTCCAGCAACTGCCTTCATTTGTTTGAGTCTCTGCCTAATCTCAGAACTGGGGGAGTTGGGAATGAGAGAACCTTGGTCCAGGCTCAGGGAAGTTTCCCTGAACTGGGATGAGCTGAGCTATCTCTGGAGCTCCTGGTAAAGTCACAGACTCACAACCAGAAGGAAAGTCTGAACTTAAAATAACCCGGGCAAGCCAAAGCCTGGCCTTGGCAAAGCCAGAGCCCTGGTTTAGGGCTGCGGTGAGACCACAGATTCTGCGGTCCTTGGATGTGGTGGCTGAAGCCCAAGCGAGTCCCAGCAAGAGCAGGAGTGGAAACAGCAATGGGGGGATGGGGAGAAATGAAATGCTATTCCTCAGACTTCAGAGCTTCGCTGTTCTTGGTCATGTTATGGCCTGGGTCTGCTTGGCGTGGATTTTATCCAAGGCAGTTCGCACACATCCCGCTGGTTTCCCAGCGTGCGGATTCCCTGTCTCTGCACTGGCCTCTGAGCTCCCATTATCCCAGAGCAGGAAAAGGGATGCTGGGGGCCAGCCCTGAGCAGAGCCGAGCTGTTCAACAGGCTCCAGACCAAACACTCCAACTTTGTGTTTTCCCTCTCTCTCCAAGAAGGTGAACTTTGGCTTTTTGTTGAAACGGGATGTGCTGTGGATAATGGTCACTTCCAACAAGAGTTTCCTCATGAATAAACTAAAGCTTTGAAAGGAAAATGCTCCAGAGGGTGTTTCCAGAAATAAAAAACATCTTCCAGCCTTAATCTTCATGGTTTGTCTTCAAGGTTTGTCTGCAGCAGGAAACTGGACAGGCTTTTTCCTGAGGTCTGGTTTGTGACTGAGGCAAGAGGACAGGGATGAGTGGAAAAAGGTGAAGGAATAACCTGCCTTCCAACCCACATCCAGCCCTGGCGTGTCCCCAGGCTGTGCCACCTCCCCCTCTGCTCCAGCTGTGCCAGCTGGATCTCAGTGTCCCATGGCACCAGTGTGTGACAAGTGTCCTTGATGTCCAAAGGGTCAGTGCTCTGTGCTGGGGACCCCCAGAACAGACAGCCTGGAGTGAAAGCAGCCACAAAACCAAAGAGAGAACAGGCTCATTCCCACCCTGAACTCCTGTAAATATTGCCCTGAATTGCTTTTCAAGCTGTTCCTGGTGCAGGAGCCTCTCACACACACACACTTCACATCTCTGGGCCTGCTCTGAGTGCACAGGACATGGCATGGCATGGATTGGGAGCCTCTTGGCCTCCTGGCTCATTGGGGCTGCCCAAACAGGATGTGTTAGGTCCTGTTTTCTCTGTGCCTGCACATCCTTTAAATGAATGTAGGGACACTCCAAGGGGGGGACGGCTGTTTAAAGCCCCTGGCTGCACACAGCCCCTGGCAGGTGCTGTTCCAAATGCTTCCAACAGATCCCATGGGTGCTGCTGCTGCAGTGCATTGGGGACAGCCTTTCCCATGCCAGAGCCAGGAGCAATTCCCTGGGCCAGCCTGGCTGGGCTTCACCTTGCAGGGCTGGATCCAGCCCGAAGGCACCTGTTTTCCTCCTTCTGAGGTGTCCAGGGTGTGCTGCTCACTCTGCTGCAGCATCCCCAATGCAGCCTGAATCCCTCCTCTGCTTCCTGTGTTAGGATCCTGCTCCAACAGCTCTAAGCCCTGTGGGCTCTCCCCCTTTCCTGCCCTCCCCATGCTTCCAGCAGCTCAGCACCCTTCCTGCAGAGCTCCAGCTCTGTCCCTTCCCAGGGAACACTGACCAGCAAGGATGACACAGGCTCTACATGGGCTGTTCCCAATGGTGATCAGCTGAGGAACAAAGGAGGAGCCTCTGCCTGGATGTCCCCACCATGAGTCCCTGGAACTTAACGTGTGCCCAGCTCCCTCCCAGCTCTGCTTCTGCTCAGTCTCCTGCTTTTTGGCACCAGGTAGCACCAATATCCCTTCCCTTTCCTCTTATCTGCTCCCCCTCTCCTTCCCTGATTGCACTCAGCCCTCGACAGAGCTCTGCTCTCTTTCCTGGCCTCTCCTGCTTCCCTCAGGATCCCAGCTGTCAAGAGCTATCTGTTCCCAAAAAGAAAACTCCATGCTGGGATGTGCAAAGCAGGGAGGAGCTGGGCTTGGAGGAGAGCCCTTCAGCAGTGGAGTGCAGCTGGGCTGCCGGGGACAATGGGAATGACCATGGGAATTCCTGCTGTCCTTGTCTGGATCACCTGGGCGTGACCTCAGCTCCGTGTTCCAGGTGGAGCCCAGCGCTCGGTGCCAGCCCTTCCCCTCCCATCTGCTGTGGCATGACCAGGACAATGCACCTCAGGGACAAAGGAAGGGGAAGCTGCAGCCCTGGATTGAGGGAAGAGGACAGAACATTCCTGACAGACGAGGACCATGTTGCTTTTCTTCTCACTGTGGTTCTCCTGCTGCCAGGAATCCTGAGGGCTGGCTTGGAGCGTTATCCCAAAGGGCTCCAGACCTGCCAAGCCTTTGACGTTGGTGGTCAAGGAATTAATGTGGACTTTCTGAACCAACAAAGAGACAGAATCTGATGGGTACCAGAAAGAGATAGGGGAGAGAAAAACATTCCTGGTTCTGATTACCTGGCTTCAAACCCATGGCAATAAAACCAAATTTGGGAAGCAATTAGAAGGGAAGAAGAAGAGCAAGAAGAAAAGGGGGAATGAGAGAGTCGCCTGGCGGTCTCAAGGCAGCCTTTCAAGGATCAGTATCTGGATGAAAGCCAACATATCAGCTCTAATCTTTGGCTTTTTGTTGGACTTAACAAGGACTTTAAAATGAATCCAGTCGCAACTGACGGGCCCCATATGGATCCTGGTTTGAAACCTCCTTTCCAGCTCTGAATCAAATAGGCTGGGATCACAGAGAGCTGGACAGGAGATTTCAAAGGGAAAACCAAAGGCAGGAGCACAGACGTGGCCTCCCACCCGTGCACGGTGCCCACTCCCACCCAGGGCTGGGCACGAGGCCATCAGGCTCCGTGTCAGCACAGAGTCACCGCACACAAGTGGCTTTGTGGCTGCGCAGAGGGGCTGTCTGTGACCATGACAATACCACGGGGACATTCCCCTTGATGCCACTCAGCTTCCCAGACTGGCTGTGACTTCAACCCCATCTGCATCTGGAGATTGCCTTCATTTGCTGCCTTTTCTTTCAACCCTGGATAAGATAAGTGTACGGATATTTGCCTTCACATCTAAAAAACAATTAAAACCCCATCCTTGCCCGCTCGTGCTCCGGGGCTGGCGCATCTCATCTCCCTAAGCTGCACCAGGATGCGAGAACAAAGGCATCTGACCTGTAGCCATGGCAACCCTCAAATTCTACACCTTTGCCTTTTGTACCAAGCTGCCCCTCCCTGCTCTGTGCACACACATGTCTGTGCACACTCCTGTTTCCTACACACCCACACCACAGAGAGGTTTAAAAGCACTGTTCCTGATTCTTCCAAGCGCTCCTGCCTCTGCTTCACGTAGCAAGTGAATTCCCATTCCTCCCTCCATGGCATTTGCCTCTCAAGTGCTGGCAGGGTTAACTAAAAATCTACTGCTGGCCACAAGGTAGCACTTGGTTCAAGGGAGAAAAGCAAGTGTTGAGGGAAGCAGGAGTGCAATGAGGGATTATTGGATAACACTTGGCATGCCAGGACTGGAACAGCTGCCCTCTGCCTTTTCCTGGCCACTGCCATGATCCAAAAGGGCAGCCACCTCCTGAATCCATCCGTCAGCACGGGGGGAGAGGCACAGCAGCCCTGAGAAAAGGAACACCAACAACATCCATGTGATTGTTCCAAAGGGAAGTGCCAAGGGCAGGCACTGCTGGGTCATGTTTTTAGCACCTGGCTCCCTCTCTCATTACACCTGGAACAGCTCCTGTGTGCACAGGGCTTGTCCTGTGCCAGCCACGAACACAGCTGTGGATCTGGGCTCTGTGTGCCTTGGCAGGGGTCAGCTCTGGGTGCGGATGGTGGCACAGAGAGCACAGAGAGTGGGAGAGGAAGGGAAGGTCCCTGCAGAAGGCAGCTGCCCCAGGGTCTCACCCAGTCTGAGGCTCAGCAGGGCCCTGAAGCCACAGCCGGGCACGGAGAGGCCTCACGGAGCAGCTGCTGGGCAACCTCTTGTCCTCTTCAAAGGCTGCTTCCCAAGGGCTTGCTCTTTGGGAAAGGCTGGCACCACCCGAAATGCTGTCAATCCTCCAGCTCTTGGAGGGGACTGAAATGTGCACAAAAACCATCCCTGGGCTTGTGGTGACTCTGTGGAAGAGGGGACACCTCAGTGGACCTCCTTCTGAGTGGCAGCTCCAATCTGCTCTGTGTGACCAGGGACAGGAGCCAGGGAACGGCTGGGGCTGTGTCAGGGGAGGGTCAGGTTGGATTTTAGGAAAATGTTCTTCCCCCAGGGGGTGTCAGGCACTGCCCAGGCTCCTCAGGGAATGGGCACAGCTCCAAGGCTGCCAGAGCTCCAGGAGCATTTGGACACCACTCCCAGGGATGCACAGGATGGGATGGTTGGGGTGTCCATGCAGGAGCTGAGATGGATGATGCTCAGGGTCCCTTCCAGCTCAGGAATTCCATGATTGCATGAAGTGCTTCCCACAGCCCTCTCTGGGTCAGATCAGTGCCTTTTGATCGAGGAGGGAAAGGACTGGGGCCTTTAACCCACTTCTCCCTGGATGCACCACCACCACGGATCCCTGGGGAAAAGGGAAGGATTTCTGAAGAGGGGCAGCTCAGCTCTGCTCCAGACAATGCCCAGACCTCCTCGGGATCATGGTGCCATCCTTGGGCAGAGAGGGCACAGCCAAAGCTCTCCTCTCCCTCCCTTTAAACACTTCCAGTGGTGAGTGTGGCAGTGAAAGGGCACAGCCAAAGCTCTCTCCTCCCTCCCTTTAAACACTTCCAGTGGTGAGTGTGGCAGTGAAAGCCCGGCTGAGCTGTGGTTACCGACAGGAGCTGATGCAGCCCAGCCCCTCCAGCAGACATGGAAGAAAAGGTTGCTGCTCATTCCCTGCAGCAGGAGGGCCCTGGGCACAGGAGCAGCTCCAGCTCATTGACATCAGCACGAAGGCTCCCTTGGATTCAGAGGGCTCGCACTGGGACCATTATTCCCTGGCAGAAGCTGCATACTGGGAAACCAAGGCAGGACCTACAGGTTGGATAATAGACTTGGTGCTCTGCAGGGCTGAGCCATGGCCATGGAGACTGCATTTCCCAGCATTCCCACTCCATCCTGGCCAGCAGCAGGAATGTGGAATGCTGCATCTATCCCTGGAGAGGGCTGATCCTCCATGCTCTTCCATCTCACCAGAAAGGGGAACGTCTGAAATCTTCAGCAGCGCATTCACTGCCCATTGCCAGGCCAAGTGTTTCCCAGACTGGACAAACTCCCAGGGCAAGGGTGGAATGGCTGGGAAGCAGGATGGCTGTTCCTGACATATCCCACCTTTGCTGTGCCTCAGTTTCCCTGTCAGAGAAGGATATCCCTGCAGGGAGATGGGATATCCTATTTCTGCCCTGACAAGACACCCAGGTCTTGTGGGGGTGTCCCTGTCCATGAGGAGGGGCTGGAATGGGAGGGGCTTCCAATCCCAGTCTGGGATTGTGGGGTGCTATGAAAAGCTCCCAGTGGGATGTTACTGGGACTCCTGGGTATGGATTTACTGGAGGCACAGTGTGACTCGGCAGAGGGTCTTGGATGGGCAGACATGGCCCCCAAGCCAAACTCCAGGGACAGCCTCACCCTCTGGCCTGATCCCACCCCAATCCCCACAGCAGGGCCATCCACAGGTATTCCCGTTGGATTCTTATCCCTTCCTAGGAAGCTTTTCTCTCTGTGGCCAAGCACCTTCCTGAATCCAAGTACTCTGTGTGAGTTCAGCCTGCAATGATGCCTGCATTCCCAGGGAAGACTCCCCACTCCTTAGCTTATCCAGCCAGGAATTGCCGAGGACCTTCCCACCCCCAGGCTCTCCTGACTTGCACCCCCAGGGCGCCAGCTCAAGGCACCCCTGAACTTTCTTTCAGGATTTTATATCTCAAAAGATGCTTGAGGGATTTGGACCTGCAGTTCAAATTCCTTGGCCTCCAGAATCAAAGCTTCCAAGCTGTTTGACACATGGGATGAAAGGGGAAGTTGGGAACACGAAATAAAAAAGGCCCAGCAACACCCCAGTTGCTCTCCTCAGCTGGGAAGCTTTGGACATGCCAGGAGAACAGAGGAGCTGTCTTCTCCCTGCCCTCTGCTCCATGACCCAGATTCCTCCACCCCTCCAGCCTCCTCCTCTCCATAGGGAGCAGGTCCGGAGCGAGGAGCATTCCAAACACCCTGCTGGTGCCATGTTTATCCAGCATGTCCTCCTCACTGAGCTGCTCCAAACCAGCCCCAGAATAAAAAAAAAGAAAGAGGACAAAACAAAGGGAGGGACGAAACTAACAGCTCGGGCTTTTTGGCCAGCAAACAGCATCTCTTGTTTGTTTTTCCAGCAAAATAAAAGGAATCCTGCCAGAGATTCCTGAGTTTTCAGAGCTGAAGGTGTATCTTGAACTAAAGACAGGGAACTGAATATTGGGTTTATTCCCTTCTCCTACATTAAATAAGACTCGCAAGGCCTGACATTTTTGGCGGGAATAATCCTTTCTTTATCACTGCTCCGGGTCAGGAAAGGAGCAGGATCCATACACTTGAGTTCCAAAACCCAGGAGCAAACAATAGAGATGCTCATTTATGGGCCCTGAAGTTGTGCTGCAAGGCCTGAGCTTGGCTCCTCTCGGCTGTTGTCTTCCTTCGCAATCCCAGTCCCCAGAGGATGCTGGAAGTGGCTGCTCCCAGTGCTCCAAAGGCAGCACCAGGCACAGCGAGAGATGTCTACTCAGACACTGCAACAAACCAGGATAGCACATGGATTGCTGGAGCCCTTCTGGGTGTGAAACAGCCGTGGCTTTCCAGGAAGCACAGGAAAACTGCTGCTATGCCAGCAAACCCATGGACAAAATCCACGGCTCTCAGTGTTCACCATTGTTAGGGACTCAGAAGGATTTTTCCCTAAAGAAAATCCCTCAGACCACTATTAGCTCCATTATCAGCTTCTTATGATTCCCTCATTTTAGGACCCAAAATGCTCCAGACACGAGAGATGGAGGTGCCACTTTTTGCTGTATCTAGGGGAGTCTCGAGCTTCCGAGCAACTCTCCAAGCCAAATTCCCACACCACGTTGCCAAAAATACTTTGGAGTGTGTCTCACTGATGTGAAACATTTCTCTGGATTGTTTCCTTCCAGCATCTCCATTTTTTTCTTGCCAAGTGAGGAAGGAACAGAGTCCAGAGACCCTCATTTCCTCCCCGTGGTTGGAGAGGGGCTGCTCTCCAGGAAACTCAGCCTGGGCTTATCCACAGAGCAGGAGGAGCACCATCCACACCCTAAGAACACTCACCATGGCCAGGACCAAGGGAAGCTGCTCCTGAACTACCATGGTGTAGACACAAAGGAATGCCTGGAGCTGTGCCAGGACAGGTTTAGGTTGGATTTTAGGGAAGGGTTCTTCCCCCAGAGGGTGTCAGATGCTGAAAGGGCTCCCCGGGGAATGGTCACAGCCCCAAGGCTGCCAGAGCTCCAGGAGCGTTTGGACACCACTCCCAGGGATGCACAGGGTGGGATTGCTGGGGTGTCTGTGCAGGGCCAGGAGTTGGGCTGATGATCCTGGTGGGTCCCTTGCAGCTCAGGAGATTCCGTGGCTCTATGTCCCCGTGAGCCCTGCTGGTGTGGTTCCAGGGAGTGTCACGGTCTGAAGGCCAGCACCATGTGTCCATTCCTCCCTCGCCTTTCCCAGGCAGTGAACCAGAGAGTTGTCCCTGTGATTTACCCCGGGATCATCTGCTCCCTGCTTTATTTCTCTCCTGGTTCTCATTCAGGCACAGCAAGGGTTAATTAATTGCAGGGTGTGCAAAAGCAGGACAGGAGGGAGTACCCCACTCCTGTCACCCTGTGAGGCACAGGAATCCTGGGATGATCCCTGCTGGAAGTGCAGGTCAGGGCTGTGTTTCCCCCTGCAGATCCGGGGGTGTGAATCCGAGTGCCAAGATGGATTATGTTGTTAAGCAAAGGGCTGGGAGTGCCAGACGGAGCCAGCCAAGGAGTGGGAAGATGTTAGGGAAGCTTCTCCCAGCTGTCCCTGAATTCCTGTCCCTTGCCACACCCTCCCCACATCTGATCCTCAGCATCCACAAAGTTTTGTTCACCTTTCCCTGGGCCAGAGCAGCCCCTTCCCATTTTCTGGTGTGGCTGTGTCCCTGGAATGTGTTTCTGTGTCTCCTGGCATCCTGCAGCCCCTTCCCAGTCTGCCCAACAGAGATTTTGCTGGCACAGCGTGAGAGACCTGCAGAAAACAAAGCTCCTGTCCAACATCACCCATTTTTCCACCCAATTTCACACAGGGTTCTTCCCACTCCCCGTGTGTTAAAGTACCCTTTTTCAGGGAATTTCTGGGTCTGTTGATTCCAGAGGCATGATACCAACCAGCGGGATGAACAACTTCGCCCCTGGAGGCTCCATTTGGATTCACTTTGACTTGGCAGAGGAAGGCCAACCTCATCTGCCCCCCATTACCCACACCAAAACCATGTGTGAGCTTTTCTTCACTTCATAGAAGCCAAAGAGCTTGGAAAGGGATTCAGAGTTTTATTCATTCACAATATTCCCCCTTCATAATTATCCATGGAATTGCACCACACCAGGCCTTAAACTGATGTTTGGTTTCTGTTCCAGTGGATTTGCAGCACATCCTTGAAATGCAAATCCCTGCTCCTGGACTGAAGTTTGGCTGTCCAGTGCCTCCCTTCATCCCCTTGGATCTGAAGTTTTCTTGCTGCTGCTGAATCCACCACATTTCCTTGGGGTGGAACTGCCGCTTTCCCTTTTTCCTTACCAGTGTTTGGGACTGTGAACAAACCTCCCATTTATTGTCAGCACAATATCCTGGATTATAAGGGGAATGTGGATGTCTGATCAAGATCAGAGCTCTCTCCTGCAGCATCCTGGCATCAGAGGCATTCCTGGGACCACTAAGCAATGGCAGGGGCAGCAGGAGCACTGCTGGTCCTTCTCCACCTTGAAAGGCATCTCCAAAACACTGTAATTTATCCAGGCTCAGCATTCCTCTGGAAATGGGGCAGTTTAGCTGGCACACACGGAGCAGCAGCCACCTCCCAGGTTCAGGTGTCACTCCAGCCTCTGGAACGTGCCCAAGGAATGGGCTGCATCCTGCACTCATCAGCCTTGGTGTCCTTACAAAATCCTGCACTTCCTTGGATATTTGACCCTGCTCAACATCTTCCCTTCCCACAAGGACATCGAGATCCTGAGGAAGGACCCTGAATCATCCTCTTTGGCAATAAGAGTTGGCAATGGGTGACAATGGTTGGGTTGCTGGAGTTAAAAAAATACATTTGTTCTCCCTCCCGGCCCAGGATTGTCAGGAAAAGCAGGAGAGTCCAGAAAATCAGCTGAGAAAAACCCGTTAACAGCAAGATTTGCCAAATAAGTGAGCGCATCCAGTGGCCTGGAAAATGAGCCGGCGAGTGATGGAAGAGCCCTTTCCCAGTTCTGCACACTCAAGGAAACATTTAATACATCTGGAAGGAAAAATCTGCCTCGGCTCCTGCTGCTGGCGTAAATATTTGTGTTCGCAAGTGTTGGCAAATATTTGAGCCATCGATGTTGTTTAATCAAGAGCTTTGTCTCTCAGAGTCCCTTTCCCTGCTCAGGCTCCCTAGGAATCACATCAGTGAGTGGAATCCTCCTGGTGTTTATGAAGGATGGGATCAGATCCTTTCCCTTTGTGAATTAAAGACCAGGCAGGAACTTATGGAGGTGACCAACAAAGGCCATCGGAAGTGCTGGCAAAGGTCATGCCCCGCATCCGATTGCTCTTGGCACAGATTCCTTTGGGAGATGAGGAATTGAGCCTGAATTTGCAGGCACAGAGTCATGCTGAAGGATTTTCTTGCCTCTACAGTAATTCCTGAGCTTTTATTTGCTGCATTACATGGAAAGGGACAGAGGGAAGACAATTTGCCTCCTGCCATGGCCGTGGTTGTGCAGGTCAGATATGGGAGGACTTGGTGCCCCTCTGTAAAAAACTCCTGGAGGAGAGTTGGATGCCTCGACAGCTTCTGAGGGAAGAGGAGCCAAGTGCAAGGACAGCAGGAATTGGTAGCCTGGGAATGGAGAGGAGGGGCCTTGGCCTCTGCAGCAGCACTGTGACCACAGTTTGGATCTTCCCAGCTCTGGGCATACAATTGGATGTGTCCCATGTTTGGGTTTCATCTTCCTTTAAGGACAAGTTGTGGACTCCCTGGAAGTGTCCAAGGCCAGGTTGGATGAGGCTTGGAGCAACCTGGGCTAGTGGAAGGTATCCCTGCCCATGGCAGGGGGTGGGACAAGATGGGACTTAGGGTCTCTTCCAACCCGAACCATTCTGGCAATCCCTGATTATGCTCCATTAATGCTCCTTGCTAACCCATACACGGACCTTGCTAACATTGCCCTGAAGCTGATGGAGAGAATTCCCAGCTGTAATCCCAGCTCAGCAGTGGATGGAAACATCTAAATCCATGACAGCTGTTTCTACAGTGACTTTGTGACTTGGCTCTAGGACCTGTCCCCCCTGTGCCCACTGTCAGTGACAGCATCACTGAGAAATTTCCCTGCTGACAAACAATTACCAAGAAAGTCCTAAAAATTGCCAGAGCAGTTTCTTGAGGAGCTCGAGGGGTGCCTTCAAATTCCTTCAAAGCTTTCTGGATAACTCGGAGCTGGTCAAAGCCTTTTGTGCTTGAGCCTGGGTCTAGAGAACACACTAAAGATGTGGAACTGGAAAAATAATTCCAAACGTATCCTGACAGATCCGAACAAAAATTGCCATTTCAGAAAGGTGAGAGCCAGCATGGGGGGATCCCAGAGAAGGAAGTGTGGAGTGAACAACCCTGAAACCACCTCAGCATCACCCCTCTGGCGAGGACCACACCTGGATTTTTCAGAAGTGAACATAGGGAGTGATACAGGAGAACACTCCAGGCGCTTCCAGCTGTTTATTCAGGGGAAGATGTTCCAGCAACCAGCAAAAAGCTCTCACCTGCACTTCTGAGTGCTCACCTGAACCAGCACTGTGCCAGGTACGGCAGCAGGGCCAGCACAGGAGCTGCTGTCCCCTGCCCTGGCTGGCAGCTCCCTCCCAGTTGCTGCATTAACCTCTGAATAAACAAACCTCTGCAAAGGCCTTTCCTAACCCAGCCAAGTCCAAACACAGCCCGCATTCCTCTGATTGTAAACTCCGAGTGCAGGACACACTCCTGGGAATGAGCTCGCTGTGTTTCCCCTTTGATTCCAGCCTCTTGGGAAGATTAAACAGTGTCATCCGCAGGTTAATGCAGAGTGACCTCAGCAGCTCCAAACATTATTGCCTTGCAAATAACCCTGACATTTCCATATTCCTGCCTTGCCCAAGGGTACAGCAGCCACGTTCCAGGTGCTGCACCGGGAGCGTGCTGGAAGGAAGGAGTGCAGGGAAGGGAAAGGGCTGGGATTCAACTCTTAGGGCTGGGAGAAGGAGGGAGGCTCCCTAAGGAAGCAGCCCCAGCCCTCTGGCCAGCCCAGCCGGCAGCTGTCAGTCAGCAGGGAGCTAAAATCCATCCTCCCTGTGCCAAGCTCCAGGGAACAGATGTCTCCATCACCTCCTGCTCAGGCTCCTCTGAAAGGGCAGCAGGATTCCAGCTGGTTTCCTGGGCTGGGTCAGGAGGATGAGCTCCTCGCCAGAGAGTTTGGTGTCTCAGCTCACAGCTGAGTGGCCTGAAAGGGGCTGTGTGTGTCTGGCTGGGATGTGATGCCACCAGCGCCTGGTGGCAATGGAGAGACTTCCCAGGGGATCATTGGCACTTCCCTGAGCTCAGGTGGAGAGGGAAGCACAGAGGTGTGGTGGAGTGATGGAGAGGAGAAGGACAGGGATGACGAGCAGCGGAGGAGTCAGTCAGTGCCTGTGCTACACCTGCTCCACGTTCTCCTGTCACTGCCCCTTCAGGCTGAGGAAAAGCAGACTGAGCCCTAAATCCTCATCCAGTTTTCATAGGCAGACAGACCCTTCCCCACAGCCCCCAGCCCTCTGCTTCCCAAAGCCTGACTGTCTCCCTGTGAAGATGAACTTTTCTTTCACAGATTTTTCTCTGGTTCTACAGTGAGCTCTTCCAGGATCTAAACCCTCATCCTCCCACGGATTGCTCTCCCTCATTCCTCCTATGCCAAGCCCAGAGGCCTGGCTGTATCCTGGCAGAACTCCTGCATTCCCAGGAGCCCTGTGGGCCACCAGTGCCTGGGCAGGGCAGGACAAAGCTGCGGGACCCTCTTTGTTGGTGCCAAACCCAACCCAGGGCAGGGGCTTTGGCAGAGCTCCCTGCTGCTCATCCCAAGGCACTGACAGGGATAAGTGTTTCCAGCTCCCGATTCTCTTTCCTGGTCAGAACACCAGGACTTGTTTTGTCTCCCCAAGGTGGTTTATTGTCCTTTCAGGATGCTGTGATATGGTTCAGCACCTCGCAGTGAGTCCAGTCGTTCCTGCCAAATTCCCAGGGATATTCCTGCTCAGGAACACCCTGGGCTGAGCTCTGCCACTCCTCTGTCACCTCACCCAGCCCTGAGGGAGGGCCACAGCAGCAGAGCCTCCCAGAGGCACAGAGAGTCCCCAGACCTGCTGGAGGGGTGACACCCCCAGCCACGTCCCTGTGTGTCTGTGTCTCTCCTGCCCCTCCTGGGATGGGGATGGGGCCACGCTGGAGCTCTTGAACAGGAACCCAGGGACACAGAACTGAATTCCAGCCCTTCCCTCAGCCCATAAATCCCTCAGTGCTCTGACTTTTCTAGGAATGATGCCTCAGGGAGGGTCTGTGTTGTCCAGAAAAAGAAAAGCAACTCAAACCATGCTTGAAACACCCAAATTCTGCTCATCAGCCTCCCCAGCATCCCACAGGGCCAGATCCCAGTGGCTTGAGGGCCAGATCCCAGGGATCTGAGATGGGAGCTGGGAAAGGTGCTCCCTGCTTGGAGAGAAAGTTCACAGGGGTTCCTTGGCCTGTCACCACCTGGGACATGTGTCCCCAAATCTGGTTGTGATCTCCCTGTGGTGCAGGAGGCCTGTGACAGCCACAGGCACTGCCAGGCTGGGAAGGGACTCTTGGGAGCATAGGAAGGGTCCAGGCTGCCTGGCATCCTGCAGAATCCCAGGATCATCAAAGTTGGAAGAGACCCCCAGAATCATCAGGTCCAAGCACCAACCCAGCCCCACAATCATCACCCCTAAACCCTGCCCCCAAGGGCCACATCCAGACACCTCTTGATCACTTCCAGAGACAGTGAGCCCACCAGCTCCCTGGGCTACTTATTCCAAGGCCTGGCCACTCTTCCAGTGGGAACATTTTTCCTAATATCCAATCTGAAGCTCCCCTGTGTGACTTGAGGCTGTTTTCCTTTCTGACTTGGGACATGGCAGAAGGAACTGACCCCCACCTTGCTGGAATCCTGTCCAGGTACTTGTGGGGAGCACTGAGGTCCCCCCTGAAACTGTGAGGTGCCCCCTGAGCTCCAGCCCTGCCTGGGACCCCAGAGCCAGGTGAATTGGCCTTGTTGGAGGTGTGGGATCACAGAGAAGGAGAATGTGGGCAAGGCGCCTTCCCCTGAGCATCCCAAGCAAGATGAGGTTTCCGCAGGAGACAAAGGAGAGTTGGAGCTGTTTGGGCTGGGAGGAGGCTCTGCATCCAGGAAACACCTCCCGTGGGAGATGAGGGAGACCTGGCCACCCACAGCCCTGGCTCGCCAGGAATCCAGGCTTCCATTTGGCCAGAGTTGTGCCAGAAGTGTCGCTCCCATCCCTAGCAGATCACCACCCCTTTCTCTGCATCTCCCTCCTCCTCTGCTCACCCTGGAACCAGCTGACTTTTTTCACAACCAGGAAACAATCAAACAACCTCTTGAGCTGCTCCTCCTCCTGCCAGCACCGCCATCTCCCTGAGCAAAGGATGCTGTCAGTATTCCCAAAGTCTGATGCTGTTCCGTGCTGTTATTCCAGCCTCCCGGTGGGGAAAACCCTCCGGGCTGCAAATACCTGGATTTCGTTAAGTAAATAATCACACATGATAAAATATCCCCTGGCTGGTGGGATGGAGGAGGGGGGAGCAGGAGTGCATGCGTGGGGATGCAGCCTCTGGGTGGATGTGGTGCTGGCAGTGCCAGTATGCTCCACTAGGTAACTGGGAACGCTGGCACCGCTGGAGAAGAATTGATGAAAAGCTTTTAGGGGGGTCTGTGGGGGGAGTGTGCCATTCGCCTCTTTAAGAGAGCTCCAGAAAGGGCAGAGCTGGGAAATGCATCCAGCACAGCTCACCCAGCCTCCTTGGGAAAGGCTTGGAAACCTCCCAGCTGTTGCAGGCTCCCAGGGGAACGAGGGAGAGGAAGGTGGGTGACCCCTGTTCCTAAAGCTCTGGTGGATTTTCTGTGCCCCTCTGGGTCCTGAGACCTTCAGAAACTCTGTGAAGGGAACCCAGCTCTGTGGGACTCCACTCTGCCACTTTTCCAGGGCCACTGAGGAAGTTTCTGCTGGAGCCAGGCCCTGATCCCGAGTGTCCTGGCTTGCTGCCTGCTCCAACCACGAGCCCATGGTGCTGCTGCCTCCCTGCAAAGAGCTCTCCAGCTTTTTATGGCTCACCTGTTTGGGAGACTTCACACGTTCAGAACCGAGGCTTAAAAGCCTGTGGAGAGAAGGGGAAGGGAAAAGGGGAAGGAGGAGTTCAGCCAGAAGTGAAACACTCAGGAGGTGTTGGAGCCTTGGGCTGGGCCTCATCAAGGTTATCCAGGCCCATCCCTGACTGTGGAAGCTGGGGGGTTTGCCCTTGCCAGGATCCTGGGGAGGGAGGTGTGGGGTAACCCGGGGGGCTCTTGGGAAGGCCAGAAAGAGTGGAGTGGGATAAGGAAAGGCTGATGCCAGGCACAGGTGGGCCTGATGGACAGCTTAGAGCTGCGCCTTGGATTGTGAGCTGGAGGTGGAAGCAGGGCTGAGAGGCTCCCGGAGTCATTTCTCAGTCATTTATTCATCTGTAATTGCCTGTCTGCCTGTCTCGGAGCTAATGACTGGCTGGGAAGATTTGCAGTTGGGTTTGCAGGAGGTAATTACATCCCAATCTCACTGGATGACTGTGCCTCCAATGAAGATAAACTCGTTGGAGTGGGGCTGCACATGGCAGGGATCAGTTGTATTCCAGAGCCCAGGCATGGCAGGGCAGATAAGGAATGTTTGCGCTGCTGCTTCTTTATCTGCTGACCTATTAAAAGCTTTTCTGTCTGAAGGGAGTGAGGAGCCACCAAGGGGGTTAATCCCACAGCTCCTCACTCCTGATGGATGTGATTCTGGCTCCCTGGTAAGACTTGATCGCCGGCTTAGGGTTCTGTGGGTGCTCCTGCTCCCTTTTTAGGTGGGGCTGGGCTGATTTTTGAGCTGCCCCGAGCTGAGCTCCAGGTCAGAATCCAGCAAGAGAGGAAAATCCATCTGATCCAGCCCTGTCCTGGGGGGCAGGGAAGAGGCTGCAGCAGCAGGACATGAGTGCTACAAGGCTGATGTTTGGGTAAACCCTCTTTCCTGTTCAGGAGGCCTTTGCTTATTCCAGCACTGCACAAGAACACACAAGTTTCTCTCTGTCCCTGTCCCCCGGGTAAAGTATCACTCAAGTTTGCTTCATTTGTCAGCAGCTTTGTCACCCGAGGACCCTTGTGGAACATTGGACACCCTTGTGCAGTCCCAGCCCTGCTGCAGGTCCTGGCAGTGCCTCAGGAGCGCTGGCTGTGCCATGGGGACATCCTGGGGGACAGGAGGAGGCACCTTTGCTCTCCTCAGGCCTCTCCTGGCGTGTGACTTTAAACCCCGGCCCAGCTCAGAGCATCAGCCAAAGCTCTGAGAACACTTTTGGAATATTGGATGGCCTTGTGAAGTCCCAGCCCTGCTGCAGGTCCTGGCTGTGCCGTGGGGACATCCCAGGGGACAGGAGGAGGCACTTTTGCCCTCCTCAGGCCTCTCCTTGTGTGTGACTCTAAAGCCCCGGCCCCGCTCGGAGCACGAGCCAAAGCTCTGAGCTCATCCCTGTCCCAGGGAGCTGCTAAACCCCCTCAAATCTTTCTTGTTCAGCAGCACTTCATATAAATCCCGTAATGTGCGGATCACTGCGGCTGCCAGCGGCTCTGGGGCCGGGGGGGGAGGGTGGGGGGGATTATTACAGTCCCTGCTCCCCTCCCAGGGGATCGCGGGAAGCCGCGGGCTGCCAGCAAATGTCTGCAGGATGGAGGCACGCTGGGACCCCGGGGAGTCAGCTGGCGAGTGGGATGCGCCAGGTACGGATTAACAACCCACTAGGGCAGGGGCTCGGGGCTGCCTTACCCAAATCCCCCCCGGAATGCCGAGATCCCTGCCTTCCTTCCCCAGGCTCCGCACACGGATCGGCATCGCCTTGGGCCCACGGAACAGCAGTGAGGGCTCTTCCCGAAGGGAGAGCAGTGATTTCCTGGGAGAGCAGTGATTTCCTGCGCTGAACCCAGCTGGCCATCCTGTGCTGCAGATGTGGCCGAAGGAACACTCGGGAACACTCGGGAATGACTCAAACCTGCTGCTGGAGGAGCTGCAGCCACTCAGGAAGAGCCTCTGGCTATGACTGGGTACAATGCCCTGCCTGATTTTCCTCTTCTTCCAGGGAATCACTGCTTGAGAGGCTTCCAGGAGCAGAGTGATCCCAGTTCCCCACTTCCTGCTGTGCTAGGGAGTTCATCCTGGTGGCCAAGGAAAGACTTTTAATCTGATTTTTCTCTCTCTAGAAATGATCATCCTGAATTGGTGACAAAACCCACCTGGAGGGAGGCATTTTATCCCCAAGGGCCTCTGGATCTCTGCTGAGATCATGACTTGGTTATTGGAGGTGAATGAGAAATGCATATTCTGAAATGGGGTATTGGAATCACCAGAGGAATCCTTCTTCCCACCAGGGAAAACCAAAAAGATCTGGAAGTTTGTGCTTAAAGTGAGAGATTTCTGGCTCTACAGGCCTCCTCTGCCATGGGATTCTGGGCTTAAAGTGGGGACAGTCACATCACAGTCCCCTTGGTCCCTGGGTTTGCACAGCTCAAGTCCCAAATCCTTTGGGAATTTCGTGTGGAGAGTTTTTCAATGGGAAGAACTCCCTGTTACCACCTACTTGGATGCAGATTGGCAGCACTTTGAATCGGGTTCAGAGCTCCTTGAATTCCAGGAATGAGTTGTGTTGGGGTGGAAAAGAGCAGGAGGAAAAGGGAAACTGCTGTTCTGCCATGGCATTCTCAAATAGAACCCTGGAATTCAGGCACTGGGATCAGCCCAGCAACAGGGGATTAAAAAAATTATAATGGAATTTTTGCCGCCTGGAAAACACCATTTTATCCAAAATAAATCCTTTGCAAAAGGGGAAAAAATGAAGTTAAAAATAGCCCAATGAATCAGCACAGCAGGAAAATTCCGAGCTGGTCATGGAATGAGCGTCAGCATTCCCTGTTTGCAAGTTCCTCACTCCAAGTGGGTTTTGTTACAATATTGGAATGAAATAAAGTCACTATGAAAAGTTCCTTTTTAAAAGCTTTTTGCAGCACTGGCGTGAAGCAGAGGTAAAACCAAAATCCAAACTCTGGGAGCTTTCTGGATCCATGTGGGTTTGGGAGAATGGCAGCAAGGCCAGAAATCCCAGAGGAAATAGGAATCTTCCTGCTTGAGAAGGCAGTAGGTATTAAGCCTGTCCATTTCCTTCGTTTCCTGAATTATCCCTGAATTTCCCTTATTCTTTGGGCACGTGAGGCAGTGAGGGAGGTACCTGCACCTCACAGCTCCATGAGAATTGAGCCTTAATTCCCTCCTGGCAAACCCTGCCTGCTCCAGCCACTCAGCCTCCTGGGAATGCTCCTCATCCCCACAGCAAAACCAATCCTGAACCTCACACTAACATAAGCCCAAGTCTGGCACTTGAGATTAAACTCAGCTCAGAGGTTTTGTCTCCTGTGTAAGTGCAAAGCTTCCATTCCAAGGGAGCCGCTCCGAGTGTTGGGATGGGCAGGGAGTGGAGAACAGGCAGAAAGTGGAGCTGTTTTGTTGTTCTGCAAGATTTTATTGCTCTTTTTCACATGACCCTCTTCACTATTTTCTTTTCCCCAAGGGAATGTTGTCCATTTGCTGATGGAGCAACCTGGAAAAGGTGAGGATGATGCAGAGGTTTTGGCCTCGCTGACCTGTCGGGTGCTGTTGGTGCCTCAGCTCCCACAAATTCTGGGTGTCCAGCCCCATGGAGGCAGGACAGGGAGCAGGGGGTGGCACAGGAGGCTGTGGGAAGCTTTAATTACCCCAATTGTCCCCAGAGGTCCCCAGTGCCCGAGATCCTAATTGCTGATAAATGTTCCTGCTGAGTAGCTTTTATTTTTCCAGGGCGATGGAATAACTGGGAAAATATGTGAAACTCCCTGGATTTCTAGAGTGTGTTTTTCTTTCATTTATATTTCCCTAATTATGCTGTCATGGGCTGCTGAAAATTGGACCCCCCCCTTCTTCCCTCCCCAAAAAATGACCAAATAAACAGAGCATTGACAACCTAGCTGGGATAAAGGAGAGATGGAAGGAGTGGTTCTGTATCCCAATGCAGCTCCATGGGGCATCCAGCCCCAGAGCTCACAGCTGCTGCCTCTGCCACAGAATCCTGGTATCATGGAATCACAGTGGTGATGTGGGCTGTCATTCCCGGGTGGGATCTTCCATAAGGGTGCTCTGGGACAGGCACGGCCACTTTCCAGAGGGATATGGATGGGGTGAAGCTCAGGTGCAGAGTGAAAAGTGGCAAGCCAGGCCCTCTCCTCTTCCCTCTCCTCTTGTTTTAACTTTTCTCTCTCCTCTTCCCTTGTCTTTTCCCTCACCTCTTCCCTCTCCTCTTTCCTCAACTTTTCTCTCACCTCTTTCCTCACCTTTTCTCTCTCCTCTCTCTTCTTCCCTCACCTCTTCCCTCTCCTTTAGGACCCATTCTTGCCATGGAAAAGTGCTTCCCCTGCAATCCTGGGGTACTGTCAGCACACCCCGAGCTGCTCTGCACGTTTTAAATAACATTTCACTGAGCCGAGTGTGTGGTACAGAAACCACAAGTGTGAGGATCCCACAGTCCATAAATATAAAGGAGCATACAGAGAGACAGGAGACCCCAGAGGCAGAGCACAACCAGCAGTGGGATCACACCTCAAATCCAGTGCATTGCAATGCATACAAGCCACAGAGTGCAAAGGAGGTACCATAAACACAAGTCAGGCAGCACAGAGCTCCGGGAAGCCTTTTCCAGGTTTTGGTGTGCCAGGAGCAGAGGCAGGAGATGGCTTTGGGTCTCCAGAACTCCTGGCTCTTTTTCCCACATGCAGAAGGCCTGGCACTGGATTGGGTTACTAAAGCATTCCAGCCCCATTCCCACTTACAGAAATCTCTGCTTCCCTGAAAAATTCAAACCACTTCATTTAATTTCTCCTCTTTCCCTCCCCCTCCCCTGGCTGGGCTCTGCCACAGGCCAAGTGGGTTTGTAGCCCATTAACCAAGACAGCACAGAGGCAAATTCCACAAGGGAAATTCCACATCTCCCTTCCTAAGGAAGCAGGGAGGTGCCAGAAGCCTCCCAGGGCTCCTGGACTTGTGCTGTGCTCAGGACAGGGTGACAGAGCCACAACCTGCAGCCCTTCACTCCCTGGCACAGGTTCCCCAGAGAAGTGGGAAGTGCCCCAGCCCTGGAAATGTCCAAGGCCAGGCTGGATGGGGCTTGGAGCAACCTGGGCTAGTGGAAGGTGTCCCTGCCATGGCAGGGGTGGGACTGGATGGGGTTTAAGGTCCCTTCCAACTCAGGTCGTTCCATGATATTCAGGCCCCAAGAGTTTCTGAGATCTCATCCCTCTCCTTCCCCTCCACCTCTCCCATCCTCTCCCCTGCATCCTCCACGATCCTCTCCGGGAAGGTACTGTGCAGATTTTCCTGCAGAGCTATTAAGTTCTTGCAGTTTCCCTGTGGATCCTATTAGCCAAAGAATTTGCTCCTTTTCCAGAGCTCTTTTTCACTCTTTTAAATGAAAACACTTCAAAATATGTCTATGTACACCTTGGCTTGGAGATGGAATTTCAGAGCTGAGGCTGTGCACGCATATTTCTGCCTCTTTCTACCCCAAACATTTTCTTATATGCACAAAGGTATGAAAAACCCATTAGAGAATTGAATTCCCCCAGTGCCCTGGGTTCCCTGAGCTCTTTCCCAGCTCCAAGAGTCTGGGTTCCCTCTGAACCTGCCATCACTGACATTTCTCACCCTTGCCTGGCACTGCTCCTTCCCCAGCTGAGAGGCCAAACACGCCAGGATCTAAAGCACGGGCAGATGTATTTCGGTGGCTCCAAGCTCAGCCTGTGTGGGGGGCTCTCAGCGAGGTTGGATGAGCTCCATACAGATCCCAGCATCCTCCTGCCATGTGCCCAGTGCTGAGTGATCCAGTCCCTATCCCATGGCCACAAGATCCCAGGATGGTTTATGATGGAAGGGACCTTAAAGCTTAGCTCGTTCCACCCCTGCTATGGACAGAGACACCTTCCACTAGCCCAGGTTGCTCCAAGACCTGTCCAACCTGGCCTTGGACACTTCCAGGGATGGGGCAGCCACAGCTTCTCTGGGCAGCCTGTGCCAGGGCCTGCCCACCTTTACAGGGGAGAATTTCTTCCCAATTTCCCACCTAACCCTGCCCTCTGACAGTGGGAAGCCCTTCCCTCCGGCAGCCCCCTGTGCCATTACATCTTCTCTCCCCATCCCAAGTCCTTCCTCACACCCCAGCCCATGGGTGTCCCCATCCCTCGTGTCCCATGTCTCCTCCATATCCCTTCCCCTCTCCTCCTCCTCCCTCCCCGCCCTCCCGGGGCTCCGTGGATGGGGCTGTGCCTGCCGGCTGCCGGCTGCCGCCTGTCCCCGGCAAGAAAGCTCTGCCTGTGGTGCCTCACAAAGCTCCCTTTGAGCCCCGAGTGGCGGCGGGGGGAGGCTCTTGTGGCTGGGGCTGGCGAGTGGCTGCAGAAGGACTTTGTGAGAGGCACTCGCGGTGCCAGGAATCTCATTAGAGCCCCTGATTGACGGCGCTGCAAGGACGGTCCCCAAACAGCCACCCGGACACCGCACGCCGGGAGCTCGGAGCAGAGGGAGCTGCCCCGGGGGCTGCAGGACACCTCGGGAGCTCCCAGAACCCCAAACCTCTCAAGGCAGGAACCCGCTCCCAGGTTTTGTGGGAGAGCAGGGCAGGAGCTGAGCCAAGGCAGAGCCCAGCTCATCCCTTACAGTCCCCTCCGTCTCTCCTCTTGGTTGAAGGAATTTCCACCCGGCCCAGAGCTGGAATGTGGAAGTGCTTCCCAGCCTGGCTGGGCCTGCTAAGGGTTAATGTCGGGGCCAGGCAGAGAATCCATCTCCATTTCAATGCTTCGTTAAGAGTTTTGTGGTGAAACAAAGCAAAGCCATCCAAGTTTGGTGACAATTTTCCCACAGTCATCCGCGGCTCTGATTCATTTTCAGCCCCAGATTGGAGTGGTAATGGCCCGACCACAGAACATTTCCTGGGGATTAATCACGGCTGGGAAAGGGCTGCAGCTCCGAACTGCGCTCCAGGTGCCCCCAGATTGTCCTTCTGTGTCAGGAATTAGCGGCTGCTGAGGTCACTCCTGCTCTGCCGCCGCTGGTGCAATTATAACCCAATTCCTGCTAATTACCAGCAGGTTCAGACATCAAGGTGCCGTGAGCTCGCAGCAAAGCCCAGATCCTGCCCTGTCATTCCTGGCCAGCTGCTGCTTCCAGGGCATCGGTAGGCATGGATATCCATGGGGAATCTCTTAGGTGCTTCCCTGTGGTCCCTCTCGTTGTGCTTTGTGCCACCTGGGCTCTCAGGTGACGGACGGACAGACGGACGGATGGATGGGACTTCTTTCTTCCCAAAGCCTGCAGAACACCCCCAGGTTTCAGACACCCCACTTCCAGGGAGGGAGTCAAGCCTGGAAAAGGAAATCCCAGGACGTCATTCAAGCAAAAGTCTTTTTTCCACGCACGACCAAGAAATTCCTGATCAGAGCCAGCACAGTGGCTCTCGGTCACCATGCTGGATGTGGGGTCCCGTTTTGCACTGTTTCTCCAGCTCAGGGAAATATTCATCCGGGTTCCATCCAGTTCCTAAAGGGAAGAGCAGCCTCTGGCGCAGGAGCTGCCATCACTCCCGGGACCTGTGGGACCCCTAGCCGGGCACTGCAGCCACCTCCCCACCCGGGGGTGCTCCGAGGCCGTGGGGAAGGGACAGGTTCTCCAGCTGGATGTAATGGGAAAAATATCCCGGGAAAGCGACCCCATGGGGTGATCCTGAGCTACTTCGGTTTTGAAACACAAATGCCAGAGGGAAAAGAGAATTTGTGCCTGTGCCAGGTGAGCACCAGCACCAGAACCAGCACCCGCACTGGCATCAGTACCAACACCAGCTCCAGCATCACTACCAGATACAGCTATACCACCAGCACCAACTCCAGCTCCAGCTCCAGCTCTAGCTCCAGCATCAGAACCAGCACCAATGTCAGAACAAGCTCCAGAACCAACCTCAGGTCCAGCCTTGCTCCGTGGCCACAGCTGGCACTGGCTGAGGGTGCCACTGGGTGCCAGATGCAGCCATGTTTCCAGCCTGGCTCTGCCAAGGAGCTGGAGCAGGGGGAGTGGGCACATCCCCCCTTCCCCAGCCTCCAGCCCTGCCTGGGCGCTGCGGCTGCACAGCGAGGAGGTTTTGGGCTCTAATCGCTGTTTGCTGCCTTGTTTCGTACAAGAATTAAACACCTGCCTTTTGAAGGCTCCTTCTTGTCGCTGGGAACATTCCCCAGTGCTGTGTCCCCCTTTAATTTCCTCCGGCAGCGCTGCCTCCCATCACCCTTCCCGTTTCCACGGCATCGCAGCACTCCGGTACCTGCATCCACCTCTTGTGCCGGGGCTTTGAAGATGAAATTCCATCTCCCTGCATGATCAAATCTTTGATTTCTGATTAAAGCTGTCGAAGAAACAGTTTCCTGCCTGCTGAAAATCCAGATTTCAAGTGAAATGAAAAGACAAAATCTGCATTGGGCTAAAATGTAAAAATACCTTTTCCATGGAGCTAAGAAAGGAAAACAGCGTCAGCACAGGTTGGTCCCAGCGTTTTATCTTGGCTGTAGCCTTTGCTTTCCCTCCTTCCACTTCTTTTGTTATGATTGGCATATTTTTGGAAATATGAGCCCGTGTTAAGTGAGAAGACAAGGAAATTTTCACTTTGGAGCAACAAAACAAAATCTTCCTGAAAATAGTTATAGGCAGGGTTGGGTTTTTTTTCTTTCCCCCCCAACTTCTGGAATAGAATTTGTCCCATCAAAACCCGTCCAAAGGAATGAGTAAATAAATAAATAAATAAGTGTTCCTGGTTTGATCAAACACGAACAAGGATGATTATTAAATTCCCAGATAACATCCCATCCCTTGGGATCTCCCTGATGGACACTTCGGCAGACGTTCCCTTCCTGCCTGGCACATCCTTCCCAGCACAAACACTGGGCCCAAAAGGGAAAGAGGGAAAAGGCCAAATTCAAAAATCCAGCTGGGAGCTTAAACGAGAGTCCTGACACTGTCAGCACAGCCCAGAGGGAAAAAATAGCCCTTTTCCATGGCATGGAATGTTCTCCTTCATCAGGAGGCTGCACACGTGGGAAGTGACTGTGTGCATGAGGGAAGCACTTGGATAAGAGATGCCACCATGCCAGAGAGGGTCGGGATTGGGAAAGTTGGGGATGCAGTGCCAGGATTTTATGGATTCCCATGCTTCCCATGGCTTAATCTCTGGTGTGGGAGCAGCCAGCCCAGGCAGGAATGCTTGCAGCCAGCCCTGGTATGGGAATGAGGAGGATGAATCCAAGGTTTTGAGGGATAAGTGCTTGTCAGGGGGTCAGAGAGGGGGATTCTCCAAAGAGGCCTGGCACAGACAGCTGTGGTAGTTATGGGATGGGGATGGGATGGGATGGGATGGGATGGGATGGGATGGGATGGGATGGGATGGGATGGGATGGGTGGCTCCGTGAACAGAGCGGCTGTCACTGCTCCCTCAGGATATTCTGCTGTGCCCACTCTGTCCTGGGTCATGGGGACAGCCTGGCAAAGCTGTTCATCTGTCCCCAGCAGCCACCAGGATTGAGCTGGGGGACAAAAGCAAAGGAAAATCCAAAGGCAGCCAGACACTCCAGATCTGGGTGTTGAAGTGGGTGAGAAATCCTCTCCCAGTCTTTGGGTATGGAACTGGGACACAAACCCTTTCTCCAGTCTTTGGGAGAAGAACTAGCAGTAAAACCCTTTCTCTAGCCTTTGGGTATAATTTTGGGAGATAAACCCCTTCTCCAGTCTTTGGGAGTAGAACTGGGACCCAAACCCTTTCCCCACCCTCGGCACCCTCCCCACGCCCCCTGTCCCCTCCAGGCTCTGTGACCCAGGTGCCCACGGGGCTGCATTCCCAACTCCTGGGTTTAATCTCCACATTTATGGGCCATGTGCATTTATTTAACAGGTCTGGCCCAAGCAGCAGCGTGTGCCAAGAAGGAACAATCATCCCTCATTTCCCAGCTGTGACATCATCAGCTCATATTTCACGGATATGATGTCACTGCTGCGCAATAGGACTCGGGATTTTCAAAAGGTTTTTATTAATGCTGAGGTTTTTTTGGGTGGTTTTTTTTTTCCTCTGGTCTGGCCAGGACATCTGGAGCCGGCAAACTTCAGAGTCCAGAATATTCACGAGTTGGAGCAGACAGAATTCCAGCCCACAGGATTTCTGGGAGTGAAGGAGGACAGATAACGATGTGGGGAACCAGGAGTCACAACCAAGTGAGGAAAAATCAAAGAGCAGCAGGAAGGGGGTGAGGCAGGAGGGGTGGGGGGCTGGGGACATGTCCTCACCATCCATCAGCAGTTTGGGGACACCAGGCTGGGGAGAGGACACCACAGAGCCACCCCTGGGGCAGTGGCAGAGGGTGAGTGACACCTCCAGGGTGGAGAGAGGTCCATCCCTCTGCTTTTCCAGAGTAAAGGAATTTTTACAGCCTCACAGAAACCCTGGGAAGCTGGGAAGGAGGGAGGGGAGAGGATTCTGGGGGAGAGGGTCTGCTGGGCAGGCAGCAGGAATTGGGAGGTGGGATAGAAGCCTCAGGAAGGTGCAGCAGGAATTGGGAGGTGGGATAGAAGCCTCAGGAAGGTGCAGCAGGAATTGGGAGGTGGGATAGAAGCCTCAGGAAGGTGCAGCAGGAATTGGGAGGTGGGATAGAAGGCTCAGGAAGGTGCAGCAGGAATTGGGAGGTGGGATAGAAGCCTCGGGAAGGTGCAGCAGGAATTGGGAGGTGGGATAGAAGCCTCGGGAAGGTGCAGCAGGCCTGGACAGGGCTGTGTGTCCAATGCTGCTCTGCAGGGCTGGGAAGCAGCCCCTGTGGCACCTGGCTGTGGGATAAGCATCCCCTGGGATGCTTGCCACTCTCCCAGGGTTCCATCCTTCACCCTGCATCTCACATGGCCTCAGGTGCCTCCCTCCCACAGGACTGAAAGCTGTGGCACACCTGGAGCTGGAACAAGGTGCTGAAAGGACTGGGGTGACCATTCCTTGGAATCCCTGATTAATCCATCCCAGCTGCATCCCTCTGGGGCTCCCTTCCCAG
Organism: Erpornis zantholeuca; assembly: GCA_013400515.1. Lineage (NCBI taxonomy): Eukaryota > Metazoa > Chordata > Aves > Passeriformes > Timaliidae > Erpornis > Erpornis zantholeuca. Next base: position 426,764 of record VZTN01027139.1, on the reverse strand, counting down.
CAGCCCTTATGTAGGAGAGCACAAAGGCCCAGACAATGGAAACGCTTTTTCCATGAGCCTTCGCAGCAGAAGCCGGAATGTCAAACGCGGCTGTCGGGAGAATCCCATGGAACTGATGTCACCACGATCCCAGCAGTGGGTCCCCTGCCACGTGCCAGTCCCAATGAATGTCATTCCCTGGTTCTGAATGAGGAACGGCCTGGAAATGGCAGGAATTCTGTTGCTCCGTTCCGTCTTGCCAGGCTTGCTGTACCCTATTTTTCCAGCTGCACCATCGGACTGCAAGCTTTTATAAACCCCTCGGGAGGTCTGTGTGAGCCCAGAGCCTCTTCCAAGGGATCCTGGGCAGCTCCAGTGGCTGCACCGAGGAGAGAAAGGTTGGAGAATGAAGCCTGACAAGCTGATGAGATAAACTGGTCAGATCAAAGGCTGACAGCAATAATTGTACACGGCGTTGCTGTGCAAAGCTAATTTAGACACAGATGAGCCCATGACAGACTCACTGGAGGGTGGCAGACGAGCAGGGAATGGAGAGCACTTCATTTATCCTCCCTGGAAGTGGGGGGAGCACCAGGAGCAGGCAGCTGGGGCGGCTGCTCCCTCGCTCTCTCCCCTTCCAAGTTATCAAACTTTATCTGGCTCCTTCGCTGCAAATTAGCAAGGAAGGACAGAGAGGGGAAAACATTGAATCCATCAGCGCTCCTGCTTGTTTCCCAGCCCACGAGGGAGAAGTCAGGATGATTTACTGGGAGGGTGGGGAAGTGCTGGAACGGACTGTTCGGGGAAGCTGTGGCTGCCCCAGCCCTGGAAGTGTCCAAGGCCAGGTTGGACAGGGTTTGGAGCGACCTGGGCTGGTGGAAGGTGTTGCTGCCCATGGCAGGAGGTGGGGCTGGATGGGCTTTGAGGTTGTTTCTAATCCAAACCACTCTGGGATTCTGGGATTCTGTGGTTCTGCAAAACAGGGCCTTGATTTTCTCCTGCAAAGCCCAGCAAAGCACCACATTTTCACACCATGTGGAGCTTTTGCTGTGCTTGTAAATCAAACCAGAGCCATCGTTTCTCCCTCTTTAGCTTTTTCCAGCTCACTCAGATCACTGGGAGTTGGACGAGTTTCTTCTTCTGGTGGTGTTCAGGCTTGGCTTCTGCTTTGGTGCAAAGAAATCATCTCTTGGTTTCTCCATCACCTTCCCTCTCCTCTCCCCATCCCTGGCAGGAGCCAACACCCGGAGATGCAAACCCAGTGTCCTACATCCAACACCTGCACCAGGACAGGTCCCCTGGCACAGTGAGGGCCCTGTACCTGCCCGAGTACCTCTGCCCTGGAGATCCTGCTGTCTCCAGCCCCCGGGAAGCCCTGACTCCAGACTGGGAAGCAGAGGGATGCAGGCACCGCGCGGGCTGGCAGACGAGGGAGTAACTGAAGGGAGAAGAATTTTCACTTCATATTTTATGAAAAACTGACACTTTCAGCCCAAGCAGAAACGCTGCGCCCACCCTTCCCCCACAGCACAGGCGGGATCCATCCCGGTGGGAGAAGCCAGCGGTCCCTGATCCCATCCCGTGCCATGGGCGAGCTCCGGGCAGGGAGAGCCGCTCGCCCTTGCCCTGCTCCCGTGCCCAGCCCGGCTGGCTGTGCTGCAGCTGCCAGAACAATGGGAACGATCCCAATAAGCCCCCCCTTCCCGGGAATACTGCGGGCTCTTGGCAGCTCCTTCGCACACAATTAGCATTTCTCGTCAGGCGGGGGAGCACAGATTGCGCGCGCTGCGGAGTGTTTTGCACAACAGACCGAACCCAATATGGGCCTGCCTGGACCGCAGCTAAAAGTGACTTCCCGGCAGGACAGAGCCAGCACGGCCCCGCCGCCGGGAGAGGCTCCCCCCGACCCCTCCTGAGCACGGGGCTCGCTCAGCTGCCCCAGCCGCACCCAGGGACTGAGTGGAGGGGGACACTGCTCCCACTTAGATTAGGGACAAGGACCCACCCCTTCCTTTTTCAAGGGAAAAAGAGGGCGGTGTTGGTGGGTCCAGGCTCAGAAAAAGGGCTGGGACTTACAGGGAGCTCAGGGGTCAGGGACACACAGAGACACACAGAGACACACAGAGACACACAGAGACACACAGAGACACGGGATGGTTTGGGTTAGAAGGGACTTTAAATTCCATCCAGTCCCACCCCTTTCAGTGGGCCCGAACATCTTCCCCCGTCCCAGGTTGCTCCAAACCCCATCCAGCCTGGCCTTGGACGCTTCCAGGGATGGGGCAGCCACAGCTTCTCCAGACAGTCTGTTCCAGCACCTCCCCTCCCTCACAGGGAAGAATTCCTTCCTAATATCCCATCTGCATCTCTCCTCCTTTAGTTTAAAGCCATTCCAACGTTTCTAGGGGCTCACAGTGGGAGATGCACCCTTTCCAGGCTGGGAGAGGATGGATCTTCACAGGCTGACACTGCTTGTGATCCTCCTGCTCCTCAGCTGCCAGTGCCAAGGACTCTGTGCTGCCCCTGCTGCCAATGCCAGCCCAAGAGGGTCACATATGCTGGTGACACCACGGTGCCTTTGGCTGACACCCACTGCCCCTCAGCCGCTGCCTGGTCACTTGTTAAACCACAGCAACCCAAGCTCACACTGCAGCCTTGAAGTGACACTTGGCAGGAGCCTCAAAGCCATGTCTGTCCCGGGAGGCTGGATCGGTAAATCCTGGGAATGCCGGACTTGCATCCCCTGTTAAAGCCAGCCCAGCCCATGGACAGTAGCGCTCCGTGATTAATTGCTGTGCTTAAAACTCCTATTTATAGACACGCTGCAAGTGCTGTGCCAGGGATAGCGCAGCCAGAGGCTCCTCCTCCGGCAGCTCCCGGGGCTCAGCAGCCGATCCCACAGCCTCGGAGTCCTGGGATGAGGAGCAGCTCAGCTCTTTATCCAGCCAGAAGTTCCCTCCCCTCCCCTCCTCATCTTGCTCAGCCACGGTCCCTGGGGATCCCATCAGCCTCCCTGATCTCAGTGGTGATGCTGGGGATGCAGCTGGATGCTGCTGGATGCCCTCAGGGCTAAGGAGCTTTAGCCGGAGTTCGGCACCTCCGGCGATGTGGGAACAGGACCCGAGGGCACCGCTGCTCCTTGACCTCGCATTACCCCAGAGTCAGCACTGGAGTCCAGCAGTGTTTGATTCTCTGGGAGGCTCCAGGCCTTGCCCCAGGCTTCCCTGGGCTTTGCCTGAGTCACTTCTCGGGAAACGAGCTGTTGGAGATCTGGATTTCAGCTGGCAGCCAGGAGAGCTCTTTGGGAAGGACGTTTCTGGGTGGCAGTGCTCCACATCCAACAGGTGCCTACCCTACAAACAGTTCTCTTTGCCCTACAGTTTTCTTCAAAACAAAACAAACAAAAAAAGGAAATCCATTTCACCCTGCTTTTATTTTCCTGAAAGCCCCAGATCTTATCAGCACTGAGGTACTGAGCAGGGAGGGTTCAGGGATATTGCTGCCACCAGCATCCCACTGCCTGGAGCATCCTGCTGCTAAGAGCATCCCCCTGACCACAGCAGCCTACTGACAGGAGCATCCCACTCGTGTGAGCCTCCTCCTTCCCCTCTTTGGCTGTCCCCATCTTCCAGCCCCACATTTGGGCAGTGTTGGGACAGGCTGGTGGTGGGGAGGGGAGCGGTGGCTCCTTGGCCACATGGAGCAATCCATGGCAGCCCCATCTGGCTGTGGATTTGTGCCCTGCCAGCAGCCTCCCAGCCCTTCCCTGGGCAGCTGCAGCTCTCCTGGCTGGGGGCTCCTGAGCTGCATTCCCACCCTGTGGGTTTGTGGTGGAGAAATATCCTGAGTTTGTGCTGCTTGGGATGTGAACATGTCTGGTGGGGAATGATCCCCCCCTGTCCACACTCACACATACAGGGGGAGCCGAGGGGGAGGGAGCATTTCCACATGGACACAAAACAATCCCTATTTGTCTCCAAGACAGACCCCACCGTTGGGTTTCCTGGGGTCACGCAGCTGCAGGAACATGTGGAAAAGAAATGTCTCTCTGCTCAGCACTGGACATTCGTGTAATTCAATCTATTGCTCCCATGTGCAAGAAATCCACCAAAGTGGCTCCATTCCAAATGGCAGGAAATGCAGAGTGTCAGGGACAGAGGCAAATCTTCTCCCAATCCAGGGCTTTATTTTATTTTAATTGGGTTGGACTGTGAGAGGCGACAGAGGTCATGTGGGGCTGGGGGAGGCAGAAGAGCAGGCTGGGGACATCCCGCTGTCCTTCCCGTGGTCACACATCACCAGAGGCCTGAAGCTGCTGGGGAGGTGCCACAGGGACCTCCAGGTGCCAGCACAAACTCACCTGGCCCCCAGAGCTGAGATGTCTGCAAGTTCCTGCCATTCCCATTCCCAAAATCCCTGCCACGTCCTCCCAAAGAAGTTCACACTGACTTCCCACATGCCCCCAGCACAACAAAGCCTTTTCTCTGGGATTTTGATGCCCAGGGATCATCCTCTCCCTGCAGACCTTCACCCCAACACCTGGGCTCCCTGGAGAGCTGGGCTGGTCATGCCAAGCTCCAGTGCAATCCTGTTTGACTCCCAGGAACACTGCTCTGGGACATGAACCGAGGTTACCTCAGCTGAGCCTTAAATGGATTTTTCTGTTAAGAGAGGATTTTTTTAGTCTTGTTTTATTGAAAAGGAATTTGCAGTAATTAGCTCTTACAGGGGATTTCACTGTTCTCTCTCCTCCTCTAAAGCATAAAACACTTATTACAACACATTGTTTAACGTGATCTCCACTCCCAGGGATTTTTCTTTTCTTGTGCGATGATCCAGCCCTGCCTTTGGACTTCAAGGCTCTAAATCTTCCTGCAGCCTGAGCCATGCCCTGATCCCTCTGCCTGGATCCACATTTATCTTTTCCCCCTAGTCCTTGGTGCAGCTGGAGATGAGAGAGCTGGGAAAATAAGGCCTTTTTTTTCCATTTCCCCTGTTTTGTTGGATTCCTTTTGGGCAGAACACTCCATATGCTTCCATGGGCATCCAGAGAGCAGCTGCCCCTCATTGAGCCACGGAGAGCAGATTTTCCCTGCAAACCTCTGTTCCTCTCAGTGCCTTCACCTGTGTTAGGCTGGGCTTTATTTAGGCTGTCGGGCTTCATCTTCCTCTTCGGAAAGTGGGCTGGGAGTGGAGCTGGGAGTGGAATGATCAAACCCGGGATAGGACACACCAGGTTGTCCCTCCTGCTCTGGGATGGTGACATTCCCCGATCCCTGTGCTGCCTGCTGGGAACACTTCCCTGCTATTCAGCCTTGTGTTTGTCTGTTCTCATTCCCCTGCTTTTCCATGACTCNCCCTCCCTCCGTCCCTCCCTCCTCGGCATTTGAGCCTGGAGGATGCTCCCGATGGCTCTCCATCGCTCCCGCTGGGGATGGAGGTGGATTTTCCCTCGTGAGAGGGTTCAATCCGCTCCTGGTCCGCGTCAGCTTTGTCTGAGCTCGAGATTAAACCTCGGCGTGCTCGAGTGCTTGTTCTCGTTGCCGTCACGCCGCCGCTTTAAAGTCGCCGTACAAATCCTGCCCTGCAGCTCCTTGATTGTGTTCCTGCTTCTCCTCTGAACTCCCTCCAATCCATCAGCAGCGCTCCAGCGGCAGCGCAGGTGCAGCTGCGGGAGCCTTTGCCAAGAGCCTCTGGTTCTCCGCGATGCCCCGGCACAGGGGGACCGTGGTGGGGACCGGGGGGGACGCGGTGGCTGAGAGGTGCCAGCCCCGCTGCCAACCCCGCGCGGGGATCGCTCGCCAGGGCCGTTCCAGACCAAGCCGTGCCGTTAACAGCTCCTCTGGCTGCTCTGTCAGCTCCCATTAGAGGCCTGGGGAAGCAGCACTTCCCGAGGCTTTGCAGGATAATTTGTGTGTTTAATACACCTCAAACCCACGTTAGGCTGCAATTAAAGCAGGGGGAGGGAGCCATAGCAGAGGAGACGCCGACCTCCCGCTGCCTGCTCAGATCCTGCTGCTTTCTGTGCCGATGGAGGATGCCAGGGAAGCTGGAATTAGAGGCAAAAGCGTAATTTGTCATTTGCAAGTCTGAGCCAAAGGCTGGGCTGGTGGGAAGAGAAATGGGAGAGCTGGGAGCTCCTCACGGGAAATTTCGATTGAAAGAGCTGAGCTGAGCCGAGCTGAGCTGAGCCAAGCATCCCAGATCAGTGGCAGCAGTGGATCCAGGCTGGTGGCTGGGAGCCAGGGACGTGGAACTGTGGGATGGCAAGAAGAGATCCCACAGCTAGGCAGAGCCATCCCACAGGCTCAGCACATTCTGCAAGGAAGGTGCTGCTGCCCAGGCCGAGGCGCAGCTCCACACTCTGTCCAGGGAATAGGGAATTCCCTTTCCTGACACCACCAGGCTGTTTTCCTTTGCCTCATTGGTGCTTTTGTCGTGTGCAGCTGGTAGAGAAAATGCACAATGTTGGAGAAAATAAAGTGGGAGCAGCTCATGGCACTGTGGTCCTTTGTAGGAGTCAGAGTCTGGGGTCCACAATGGAGTTTAACTCATCCCATTGGAAAACAGATTCCCCCCAGGGACACAGCCATGGGGAACCTCATTCCAGTCAATGCAAGCCCTGCTCCATGTCAGGAGCTGGGAAGTGCTGGCAGAAGTGGAGTCCTTGCTGAGTTCCACAGTGGGATTTATTCGCTGAGCTCAACGCTGATTCAGGTTTCACTGCTGCTGCTGGAAGGAAATTCCCACTCCTTTCCCCTACACAGGACAGGGAACGCTGAGCGTGACCCACACGTCCTGGTGGGCAGAGCCAGAGCCACAGCTCCTCCCTGGCAGATGTCCGTGGTGTGTGGGGGGACAGGGACACAGGGATCCTCTGTGGTGGGAATGGCGCAGTTCTCCCCACACCAAGCACGAGTGATTTCTGCAGGAATAAACTGAATCCCCCAGATTAAATATGTTTCAAAGCTAATCAGAAGGAGCGGTGTGTGGGAGCCAGGCATCCTCAGAACTGTCAGTAATGTTCCCTTTTTTTCCTCAGGGGCTGCTTCAGAGGGTGCCAGCTCCTTCCTCAGCATCCCACCGTTTAGCTGGGTGGGAATTCGCCTCGGGCAGAGCTGCCGCAGATTTTCAGGAGCACACGAGAGTCTTGCAGAGTCCACCAGGAAACCCAGCAGGAGCTGGGATGGCTCCTGAGCAGCAGAGACCAGAGACCCTTCAAAGCCAAGTGGCCACTGAGCCTTGGAGAGCCATCCCAGCCTTGCCCACGGTTCCTCCCAGCTCCACCAGGTGCTGGGAAACAGGAATGCTGCTGCCAGCTCTGCCATGGCCTCATCATTCCCAGTTCAACTGGGACTCCAGCTGCTCCTCTGGCCCAGCTTTGTTGGGTTTCTTTGGGAAGTGGGAGGTCTGTGGCAGTGACCCAGGGCTGAGAGCAGCTGAGGGGCTGCCAGAGAAGAGTGGGGAATATGGAAAAGGGGAGAACATGGAAAAGGGTCGGGCAGGCTTTCATCCTGGAGCAGTCCTTTGGAGGAGGACAGAGAATGGTGGGAGTAGCCAGAGCAGGGAGGGAGCACAGATGGACTTTGACCTTACTCTGAAACATCACAAAACATATTTAGGGTCTTGTGATCAAAATATTCCTGCTGCCCCTGGATTCCTCAGATAGAAACACCCTCATGCTTGAACTCCCAGCCCAGGGCTGCAGGCTGGCAGCACCTGCACCCCCTATTTTCACGGAAGAGCCTTCCAGTGCAGCAGGATTTGCCAGCAAAGCTGTCAGTGCTGGGTAATCTCCTCTTTTCCCAGGAAGCCAGCATGCAATAGGATGAAAACCCTTGTGGAGTCAGGTGAGCCCGGGTGTAATCCCATAAACCGTGTTCCAGAGCCCTTCAAAGCTGCTCATCTGCACTCTGATCTTCAGAGCTCTGCAAAGATCATTTACAGGGAGTAACGGAGGATGGGGAGCAGGGACTGGGGTGTCCCAGCGCTGCCCCTGCTCCCTGGAGATCTGATCCCAGCCTGTCCCTGTCCCAGACTGCCACTGCCAGGGTCAGGAGCAGCCCTTGGATGTGACCCTGCTTGGTGAGGGATGAGAGGGGCCCTGGGGTGCTGCCAGAGCTCCGGTTCTCCTTGGTAGGTGGAACTGGAGAGATCCCAACAAACCTTGCTGTTCCCTTGCAGCTGCCCAGCCCTGAACCTGGCTCTCCCCATTCTGGACCTTGGCTCCAAGGTGTGGCTGTTCCGAGGGCAGGGAGAGGGGACGGCACAAAGCCAGACAAGGCAGCTGTGCTGGGCTGAGCTGGGCCCAGCCCTGTGACTCGGGGAGCTGGAGCTTCCCAGGGAAGCAGCCAAGCTCTGCTGGGAGCCCAATTGAGCTCCTCCTTTCTCCTTGGAGAGCAACTTTTTACATGGGCAGATGGTCACAGGGAAGGGGGGGGATGGTTTTAAACTAAAAGAGGGCATTTAAATTGGATGTTGGGAAAGAATTCCCCACTGTGAGGGTGGGGAGGCCCTGGCACAGGGTGCCCAGAGAAGCTTTGGCTGCCCCTGGATCCCTAGAAGTGGCTGAGGCCGTGCTGGATGGGGCTTGGAGCAACCTGGGATAATGGAAGGTGTCCCTGCCTGTGGCAGGGGGGGGCACTGGATGGGCTTTAAGGTCTTTTCCAACACGAGCCATTCCATGATGATTCCATAATGTTTTCCCCAGTGCTGGCAGCAGCAGATGAGCTGTCCTGCCTGCAGATCCCATATGGAGAGCGCAGCGGGATGTCAGGAACCTGCTCCTTCCCGGACACCAAAGAGCCTCTGCTTCCCAACCACTCTGCTTCATGGAAACTCTATCCCCGCTAACACTTGCTCCCTTTATATCTTTCCCCTTTATTTTTTATGGAGAGGCCTTGGAGGAGAGGGAATCGGAGGGGGCTGGCACATCCCCCCTCCCCGTGGCCTCTCGGAAATAAAGGGATGCAGCTGGAGGGACAGGAGTTTCTGGAGCAGTATGGATGGGGTGAGAAAGTCATTACCTGCCTTGGGTTTCACTGTGGGAATGGCCGCACCTTTCCCTGGGAATCGCTCGTGTCTGGGGGCACGGAGAGGGGGGAGAGGGGGAGGAGGGAGCAAAGGGGCAGAGAAAGGGCTGGAAGCAGCACGGGAAGAAAGGAAAAGGGAAAGGGGATTTTTTTTCTTTGCATGTAGCCATGGAGGGGCTGAAATGAATTACCTGTCTCCAAAGCCAGGGCGTTCAGGGAATAATCGATTGAGCACGCCACAAACTCGGATTTTATGGCTCCAGGATCCTGGCTGGGGCTGGGGGAAGTGGGGGAAGAGGGAACGGTTCCACACCAAGGGGACACCTCGGGGGGATGGGTTTGTCTGGCCTTTTTTTTTCTTTCTTCTATTTTTCTCCCTCTCCTCTCTCAGTTTGGAGTTCTTTGGGTTAGTTGTTGTTGTTTCCCTTTTCCCAGTCTTCCCTTGGGGACTTTCCCCTTTGTTCTGCTGGGGGGAACAGAACTGGATTGTGTTTCTCCTGCTCCCGACTGCAAGGAATGACATCAGCTTGAGGTGTTCCAGCATCTCCTCCCTCTGCACTCCCTCCCTCCACCGAACTGCTCCGGAATTTGGAGTTTAATGAGGGATTATTATTTGTCCCCATCCGTGATTGCGCCCGGAATGGCAGTGGCTGTGAGGCTGCAGTGGATACATCCTGCTGCTTTCTCTCTGCAGCTTGCAGAGATCCTTGCTGCTCCAGCACCCCTGGCTCCCAGCCCTCCCACAGGGACAGCTTTCCTGCATCCCTTGGCACCAGTGCCGAGTGCCCCTGGAGTTTCCCTGGAGAGAGGGTAGCAAGGACAGGCACTCAGATGGTACAAGAGCCTGGATTCTGCATCCCCATTCCCAGAGCAACTGGACACATCCCTGTCTCACTAGCATGTGTCTGAGGAGCTGGAGGCAGCCCCCAGACCCCACAGAGAGAGAACAAAGGTGCAGAAATTAAAAGACAATTTCCAGAGATGAAAATAAATTCATGGAAAAGAGCAGGAACACGGCGGTGCTCAGGGGAATGTGAGGATTCCTGACAAGCTCCTGGTGATATTTGCCAGGAGGGTCATTAACTCCCTCCATGGGAGGAGGGATCCAGCTTTTCCAGAAGGCCCTGGGTCAGTTCCTGGGGTTTCTCTCCCTCCTTGGTGCTGTTTTCCAGAATCCCAGCGGGCTGGGATCACAGCTGGCTCTGCCCCAGGGACACAGGCTGCAGGAGCAGAGAGCCATGCTCCCATGGAGCCACTGGGATTCCCAATCCCTGTGACTCCAAGTCCTCTGGCAGCCACCTGAGCAGGGTCTGGAGCCAGCTATGCTGAACCCTTTGGTGATTGCACAATTCCCAGCTGCAGTGGAAGCGCTCAAAGCAAGTGGGAAGAGCAGAGGTCGAGGGAAGGATTCCAGGCTCGGGGTGAAGCAGGGCTGGAGGTAGCACAGATTTTCCCAGTTTTCTCAGACCAATGAGCCACAAAGGGGCCAGATTCTAGGGAACCCAAAGTCAGGCAACTCCGAGTTGCTCAGCTGAGCAGGGCTTTGGGGCTGCACTCCTCTTCCATTGGGAAAGTCACTCCTGCTGCTGGTGCAGCGATGGGGAGCCAGGAGAACTTGGCTTCCCTCGGGACATGGGAGCCAGGCATCCAGCCAGCCTTGGCATTCCCAATGTTCCACATCTCCTTACAGCACCACAACAACCTTTGGGAGGCCCAGATGCCAAGGTCACATCGCAGACCTGGAGCCAGACACGCCAACCACAGGTGAGTCAGCAGCTCTGGGAAGATCCCGTGCCTTGCCCCAGGGCTCTCCACAGGGATTCATCCCTAACCTCCAGGATCCAGCCGCCTCCATCCCCTGCGTGTGTTCTCCATAATTAAAGTTGCACTGAGAAAATAAATCCTGCTCCTCACTAATAGGACGGAGGAGGTGTTAAATTATGGCTCCGTTTATCCAAGGATTGCCCAACGCAGCTCCTGCTTTAATAAGCGCCGATAAAACATGTCAGGAAATGATTTGGGAATTAATCCCTCCTGGATGAGGCGGTGACAAACTGCTCTAATATGTTTCACGCCGGGAAGGTGCGTGTTCCCATTTTATTGAAAGGAGCTGCAAGTGGATTTAGGATTCATGGAAATAAGGGAATGATTGACAGGTGAGGGCTTAAGAGAGCCTGTGGGTGGAAGGAAAGAATTGCCCTCCCAGACCTGCTGGCATTGCCTTCCCATGCTCCCCACTCCCACGCTTTTCCAGCCACACCTGGTGGATTCCAGCACCATTTCTGCCCTGTGCCATCCCTGCATCCCACTTTCCCCATCTCTGGTAACCTCTGGGATGGCAGGAAATGAGTTCAGCCCCTCCAGGACGAGGCAGGGGGGATCGACCTACTTCATCCTGCGGTCGTGCTGGTAACTGGAGGTTGATGCTGTGAGTTCTGCCTTCTCCTCTCTTGGAAGGGTTTCCAAGTGGCTTGAGGATCCTTGTCAAAAGGCAGCCACTGGGAATGGCTTCATTTGCCAAAAACTCCTCTCCCCTCTGTTTCTCATCTGGGGAGAGTTTGGAATTTCCTCATTTCCCTGGTCCATTCCAGCCTCCTCTCCCCAGTGTTTGGATCCCAGGAGCTGTCCCAGCTCATCTGACACACGGGATGAGTTTGGGGGGTGTAGCCCCCACCCACCCCTCATCCCCACTCCAGGCAGCTCCTGCCCCTCCCTTTCCTCCTCCTCGGCAGCCTGGGATGTGCCAGGGCTGGGAAGAGCCCAGAAGGGGGTTTTGAGGGAAGGAAGCTGGGATCCAGCAAATTCCCCTCTCCCCAGGCAGGATGTGGGAGTGTCCCTGCACATCCCACCCGCTCCAGTCGCTGCTACCAGGACAGGGTGGATGCCCACAGGGAGGGGGGCTGGTGCAGAGGGGTCAGCGGAGAGGGACTCCTAGGCAGGACCCTCAAATCCCATTGAGACCTCATTTCCTGTCACCCTTCCCCATGGATCTGGTGACCCCCCGTGACTCTGGCTGCCCCCTGTGTGCCCACCTGCCCCTCAGAGGGGTCACTCCCTCCTCATTCCTGAGCCAGGGGCAGGAGACACAGCCAGGGCAGCAGCTCCCCAACCCAACTCATCTCACAAGAGGACATTCGATATTGCCTAAGCCCATTTAAAACCTGCTCTGATCCCATAAACTCTGCCTACCTCAACGTGAATTAAAGGGAATTGGCTGGAACTGTGTCAGAGCCGAGGGGGAGTCAGTTCATGCCAGTCCTTCCCAGCTCCTCGAAATGGGGGCTTAGGGGAAAAGAGCCATCCAGGAGCTCAAAGCCTCATAATGGGGTTATGTTGCAGTGGAGAAAATGAAAGTTAAACATTAGGGAAACCTTTATAGCTCTGACAAGAGTTCAGCCAGTGGAACGCTGTGGAATTGCTTTCCCCGGAGGTATCCAAGGATAAGGCTAAGCACACATCTGACAGGGATGGTTTACCAGCCTGATGTGCAGGATAAAGTGGAGCAGGTGAGCTGGGGGAGCTTCCTGCCAGCCCTAATAACTCTGGGATCAGCGCAGGGCCTCTCTGCACGGGAACATCCCAGCCCATTCCTCATTTTCCCAGCCTCCAGAGCACTTCCACTGCTCAGTGACAGAGGAACAAGGCTCCCATGGCAGGCGCTCAGTGGCCGGTGCAGAGGCACTCGAGAGGCTGCAGGAAATGGAAAAGCTCAGAACAAAGGAATCCCTAACAATGTGAGTCTGGGGGAATTGCTGGACAACAGGAGTGCTTCCAGGAGGATTTGAAACCTCTGCTCAGAAGGCTGCACTGCTCGAACAGCAGAACCAGAACCCAGTGGCTGAAGGTTTTCCTCATGAAAGCCCATTAACCAATCCATCTGCCTTCCCACTCCTTTGTTCCCAAGCTGAAATCCATGGAGCAGGCAGAGGGATTCTGGAGCTGGGCCCTGGGAGGGCTCAGAGTGGCTGTGCCCTTCCTGTCCCAGCACAGGTCACCCCTGCCCTGGGGGCTGGCTGCTACCCAGGCCAGAAGGAGCCACTTTGGAGAGCTGGGCTGCCCCATCTCTTGGGATGCAGGGTGTGGGAAAAACCCCTCACCTCTGCAGAGCTGGGATGTCGGTTCCTATGGACACTGCCTCACTTAAACACCCCCAAAAAAATTCCTTCATTGAGAGAAAGAGAGGAAAGAAGAGTAAAGAAGAAAGGATGTTTTCCAGAACCTCATGGAGGTGGTGAGAGCACCAGGAGGGGCCCCAGCTCCATTCCCAGCTCCGATCCCAAAGGGGGAAGGGCTGGAAGGCTGACAGTGTCTCCACTGTCCCTGGCTAATTTGTAAGGAATTACAGATGTGTGGGTGGGACAGTGGTTAGTGCTCAGTCAAGTGGAAGGTTTGCTCCGAAGTGATAACCAAGAGGCTCAGGGAGAGGGGAGAAGCTAATCAGATAAGGACAAGGATCTGGGGCCACAAAGGCTGCTGAAAATAGGATGGGGATCGTGCTCAGGGATGAGGTCGGGATGTCTCTCATTCCTTCACTGTCCCAGCACACACAGCCCATGGGGAACTTGGCTGTTGATGTTTGGCCAATTTCTCCTGGAATTTCACCCACAGGGAGACTGAGATGTGAGGGAAGTGCAGGACAAGCATGCAGCAAAGGGATACAGTTCAGCGGTTTTCCTTTCAGCTCTGGGTGATTTCCCCCACCACCACCTCCCTGTCCCTGCAAACCTCTGTCCTGGGCCTGGGTGCTCTGCATCCACTCCTCTTCACTGTGACCATCAGAACCCTCTCTTGGATTTATCCCAATCCTGTGGCTTTGAAATTCTGGCAGGGAGAGAGGCGGAGAAAAGTTTTTGCGTGGCCAGCAGATCCCTCCCAGGACATCAAAACCTCTTGGATTCATCCCAAAACAAAATAAGATTTCTCTAATTTTCCAGCAGGCTGGGGGAGAAGCCTCCCTGCCAACCATCCCAGAGCCAGGAGCTGGACAGCCACACTCCCCCTTCCCACATCTCCAGAGGGAAAAGGACCTGGTCTGCTCCCACCTCGGCTGAGAGCAGGGGCAGAGGATGGAATGCCAGAAATACTGGCAGCAGGAAACGGAATTTCTCCTTCATTCCAGCAATTGGATCCATAAATGTGCAGCCTGCCTGGCTTTTGGTAGCACCAGGATCCGGCAGTGAGAGAGCAGCCCCGACTCCAGCTGCTCCAGAGGCAGGAGAGGGCTCGTGTTTAATGGCTCTCATATTAGCACTTGCTATTTAATATTGCATGTTTAGTCTGCTTCGTCTGCTGTTCCCTTTAGGACCATGCCTATCCCAAACAAGCTTGGAGTGAAATCAGGTTGAAAGATGGACTCAGATTTGTTTCAGACTGGCCCAGTTAATGCACCATCCCACCCAAAACTGGGATCAACCAGCAGGGACTGGGATCCTTGGGCATCTCAGTGTTGCTGCAGGGAACAGATGGATCTGAGTCCAAGGTTTGGGGACATTCCACCTCTCCATCTGGTGACCATGAGGGTGGGGAGGCCCTGGAATGGATTTCCCAGAGAAGCTGTGGCTGTCCCATCCCTGGAAGTGTCCAAGGCCAGGATAGATGGGGCTTGGAGCAACCTGGGCTAGTGGAAGGTGTCCCTGCCCATGGAAAGGGGTGGGACTGGGTGAGCTTTATCCAGCCCAAACCATCCTGGGAGTCTGTGACCCCTGAATCCAGAGTGGTACCAGTTGGAGCAATGGTCTCACTTGCCTTGTCCTACCTTTGCCAGGGAGTGACATCCACCCAGCTTGGGGAGCAGCCCCAGATTGCAGCTCCTGCAGAAGAATCACCCCTGCCAAGGATTTCCTCCAAGTTCTAAAAACCGTTTAAAAAAAACCCAACCCAGCAATCCCAGCATTGCTGGCATCTCCTTGGCAAGGTGGGGAGGTGTAACATCAGCGTGTGTTTTATGGATTGAGAGCTCCAGACAGCTGGAAAAATAGTTAACGTTCCTGTTTGACGTGTTCCAGCCTGGTTTGGAGGGAGCAGGTCCAGCAGCTGAGCTCTGCCAAGACAGGGAATCGCAGGTATTTCACTGGAGAGGGAGAGCTGGAGCAGGGAACTGAAGGTTTTTAACTGGAGAGGGAGAGCTGGACCCTCCTGCACCGAAACCTCTGAGGTTTCTGAACGCACTGGAATCACAAGGAGGATCTGGCTCAGCTTTAAGGAAGAGAAGAACCCAGTGCTTTGTGATTAGGGTATGTCACAGGCAGGAGGAAATACCTGGATTTAAGGGGATACCTGGAGTAAAAGACAAGAATGAGGCTGGGTGTGCAGTGGGAGGGACTGTATCCACTGTCTGGGTGCTCTCTGCCTTTCCCAGATGCTGTCCTGGGATGCACCAAGGCTCCCAGCACCACCAGTCAGGAGAATCCAGTCTGGTTCTTCCCAGGACTCCCAGCTTCAGCCCAAGCCCCTCCATCCTGTGGCAGAGCAGGACATCCCACCTAGAGAAAGACACTGATGGCACACAGGTCGCTCATCCCCCTCCTCCTCACAGCCCAGGGGTTGGCAGAGCCAGACTTATTTTTCCCAGCCTAAATGAGGAGCAGGGTAACCCTAAGGTGACCCCAGATGCCTGCGGTGACCTCCTCACCCCGCAAGCCCTTGGAGCCTCCTGAGCCGAGAGCTCCACAGACACCCCGGAGCCAGGCATGGTGGGGCAGGATTAGGAGCCAAAACATCCCAAAATATCCTTGCTGGGCCTCCCCGTGGTGTCACCACTGCTGCGGGGCTCAGTTGGGGGACAGCTGTGAGGGCAGAACAGGATGAGTTTCGGCCAGGTGGCTCTGAGCATCAGCCAGCTCCTGCTTGAAATGTCAAATTTGGGGCAGATCAGCACCGTGGGAATGGTGGTTTTGGTCTAATCCAGTGTCTAGATCCCGTTTGGAGTGAGGAGGAGGATGGGGGAGATTGGGGCCCTACAGTGCAGGGCAGGGGGATCCCAGGAGACCAGGGAATCCTAGGACAGGAGGGATCCTGGGGCAGGAGGGATTCTGGGGCAGGAGGGGTCCTGGGGCAGGAGAGATCTTGGGACAGGAGGGATCCTGGGGCAGGAGGGATTCTGGGGTAGGAAGGATCCCACAGCAGCTGAGCACAGGCCTTGGGCAACAAAGTTTGGGCAGTTCCCCACCTTCTCCTTTGGGTGACAGATCCACTGTGGTGGCATCTCAGCTGCTCCTCCCATTGTTCCTTGGGGGTCAGGCTCGGGAATTGATGCAGCTGGAAATCATCCCAGTGAGAAAAAAAAAAATTGATGAGATCTAATCTTGAAGAAGGTTTGATGAGGGTGGGGAGGCCCTGGCAAAGCATGCCCAGAGAGGCCATGGCTGCCCCATCCCTGGAAGTGTCCAAGGCCAGGTTGGATGGGCTTGGAGCAACCTGGGATAGTGGAAGGAGGGTGAAATGGGATGAACTTTAAAGCCACTTGCAATCCAAAGGATCCTGTGATTCTGTGATTCTATTCTGTTATCAAGTGCCTGACCCAGCTTTGTCTGCTCAAATGCTGCTGCTGCTATAGGGAGGAGGGAGAGGGGCTGGGAAATGGAAGAGGTGGAATCAGCACTTCCAGCAAGGAGTGATGTCAGCCCTGTGTGAGCACAGATCCCAGCTCTGGCTCCCGCTCCAGGCAGGGTTTCCTCAGCCCTGCGTGAAGATGGAGGTGACCTGGTGAACTGGGAATGTCCCACAGCCTCCAGCCCAGCGCCTTCACGCCTGTCACTGCCGCCAGCCCTGCAAGGACACGGCACGAGGAGAGGGAACACGAGGGCGGAATTTGTTATCATATCAAAGAACGTTCCTCGAGCAGCAGCACAGGGCAAAAGAAAGGATGGATAAAAGGCACAAAGAGCCTGCAAAGCCTGGTTTAAAATAACCCTTGAAGTAGGAAGCAGCAGCATGAATCATGGTGCATCACAAACAAGGACGGGATGTGTTTAATTTCCAGTTTATGAAGGCAGTTTTATTTATTTATGATTCTGCTTCAGTGTTTAGCTTATACACAAAGTCATGACTCACTGCTGAAGGAGCTCCAAGTCCTCTTTGGAACAGCACATTTCCTCCTCGAGGAAATGACACAAACCCATTCTGTCCCATCAGCTGAGCAGCACAGGAGGAAGGAGCAGGAGGCATCAGGAGATTTCCCTGTCATCGAACCTGCTCGTGGGATCCATCTTCCTGTGGGTAGGAAACTCCTGTGGGTAGGAAATTCCTCAGTTGTTCACTGGCTGCTGGGAAAAGTGTGTCAGCAGCAGAGCTGGGCTTCAAGGCTGCAAGGCTGTCCCTTGACACATCACCAGCAGGCCAGGACAGCAATTTTGGGAAAAATTTTGGGAAAGCAGCCTGGTTTTGCTGGAGTGGATCAAATCTGCAGGCTTTGGATACTGGGTCCATCCTCCTTGGCTCGGCAGGAGTGGGAAGTGCCCCAAAACTGTCCCATGCCGGGGTTTGTGGTCAGCTTGTGCCCTTTGCTGCCCCATGGCCTCAGAGCACTCCTTGTCTTCTGAATTTGCAACAATTAATCCTGCGATTTCCCTGCCAATTAAACTTCTCCCTTCAGAAAATGAGATTCTAATGAAAACGAATGAGGTCCTGGCACGAAGATGATGCTTGCCCTGCGCCATGCCATGGATCCTGGGTATGTCCCAGCCATGTGATCCACTGGGCTGAACCCACTTTTCCTAGCCTTGTACCCACCTCTTTTACCAATCTCTGGCTGCTCTGGGAGCACACCCTGCTCACAGGTCCTGCACTGTGTCAGGGATGTGTTTCCGTGGGTCTGGATCTGTTCCTGAGGATGCTCAGCTCTCACTGTACACTCCCAGCTCTCTGCTGAGCAGGAGGTGCTGTGGCTGCTGGCAGGGATGAGGGTGGCCTTGGAGAGGCTGGAGAAGGCCTGCAATGAAGCAGCAGAGCCCAGGAATTCCTCAGGCTGGGCTTGGTGAAGGACTGCAGAGCTGACCTTCCTCTCCCAGGGACCGAACCATGGGGAGATGCTTAAGGGACAACGCAGAGCCCAGGTGGGAGGAGGACATGGAAGCAAGGACATGGGAGGGTGGACATCACAGTGAGGACATGGCGGTGAGGACATCACACCCAGGAGCACCGAGCAATCACCGGTTTTCCTTTCCTTTTCCCAGAAGGAGCCAGCAGCACCATCCCCCACACGGGAGCATCCAGGACATCCCCAGCGCGGTCACTTCCCGGCCCGGTGGCCCCGAGCCGCCCTGGGGGATGAGAGGGAGCCGCGACAGCCTCAGAGGAAGCGCAATCAGCCGCTATTTACGGCCGATTATCTCAGCCCTGCTCCAGCTTCCCGATAATTCCCTGAATTAGCCGGCACGCTTTGTTAGTGAGGGTTTTTGTCAGATATCTTGGGCTACAGGGAAGGCTGGTGGGACCCAGGTGGGGGGAGCAACAGGCAGCGCTGAGTGTTTACAAGTTCCCAAGCAGGAACTACAAGGCTAATTAATTTCTCATTAAGGAAGAAGTCGAAGGATAAAGAAGCATAAACCTCGAGCTTTGGGAGATGCTGCGGATCCAAAGACACGCAGACATATCCCTCCCTTTTATCCCTGGGAACGAGGCCCCTTTCAGACCCCAAACACCTTGTTTCCTGCTCTTCCCTTTATCCCAAACACTCCCCTTCCCAGAGACAGCTGGGATCACCCCAGCCCCATGGGACACACAAAACCAGGGGATTTCAGGAAAATGCTCAGAATTTCAGTGTTACAAGGTGACAGTAGATGGGACCTTATCCCAAAATTTCCGGGATGGATTTGCATCCCTGGAAGTGTCCAAGGCCAGGTTGGATGGGGCTTGGAGCAACCTGGGCTAGTGGACGGTGTCCCTGCCCATGGCAGGAGTGGGACTGGATGACCTTTAAGGTTCTTCCCAACCCAAACCACCCAATGTTTCTCTGATCTACACTTTGGGCACCGCTGGAGCTGCATCCATCCCCTGGCCATGGCACCAGCCAGCCCTGTCCTCCCCTGCTGCCAGCTGTGAAATGGGTCCCATGAGAGAAGAAACTTTGGGGTTTGCTGCTCTGCCACTGCAGAGAAGCAGGGATGAGCTTGGGACTCTTCCCAGGTGGTGCCATCCCTGTTCCTGCCCCTGCTGTAAAGTCAGGAGAGAGAAGAGCTCCTGGAACTTCCCATAGCTTCCAGGAAAGTTGCCTGCTCAGGTTTCCTTGGGAGCTGTGCTGGCTCCAGGGGAGTTTCTCTCAGCAAACAGAGGAATCTTGAAGGGTGAACCGGGTGGGAAACACCTGAGGAGAGCCAGGTACATCCTCATTGCTGGGCGGGTTTTGGGTGCTAAAACAGCACCCAGGGGTCTACAAGCCTGGATCCCATTTTAGCTGAGAAAATTTCGTGTCCTCACAGGAAGATCCAAGCCCAGGGTGAGCTCCTAGGGACAAGCAGAGCTCTGTCCCCTCTGCTGGCCGTGGGACAAGGTCAGGTCACTGTGAGCAGCCTTCAAAGCCAGTGACAGGAATGGGTCACCCAGCAGGCACTGACCCCACAACCCAGCCCAATCCCACCACTCCGGCTTGTCCAGGGACAAAGAAACTCTTTTCCAAAGGTTTTTTTGGCCCTGATGTTGCCAGCCCTCCATGAACACCTGGCTCCTGTGCTGTGGCTGGAGGCCGTGGGCTGCCACAGGCCCTTCCACCAGGCATCTTTCTCTGGGATGGGATTTGCTCCAGGCCATCGATTTTAAATCCTGGGGAAATTGGCCCATTTGCTGTGTTCACGGAGTGTGTATTTTATAGGATACCTTGTCTTAAAGCCATTAACCAAGCAAACATTACATTTTATAATCAAATAACAAACCAGAGGATAATGGAGATGTGTTTCCTACCTGCACTGCTCGGAATACACCCGGGAAAGGGCTGGTTCCTCGGGGTGGAGAGGAGCTGGAGATGGAAGGGTTCTCCTGGAATGAGGGAGCTTCTCATCCATGAGCTTCTCCTTCCTGGATGTCTGGTGGGCAGGAACATCCATCAGTAGGGCCACGGGGTGCTGCCAGCCCTGGGCGGAGGGAAGGACTACAGAGCTTTCCCCTTCCTACAGCCCCCAAAGCTCACGAGTGCATGTGCAGAACCCATGAAATTCTTTCTCCTCTCTCCCTTACAGGAGGGTTTTTTTTCCCAGCTTGGAATTCAGTTAGCAGCCGTTTTCCTGCAGAAAGTGCAGGAATTGGCTGGCGTTGGAGGGGTGCAGCCCTTCCCCGCTCCCCCAAGGTGCTGGGGGAAATCCCACAGTTCATTTTTCCTGGCTGCAGAATGCCTTTTCCTTTGCATTCTTCAGCTCGCAGGTACTTCATCACCACGTTTCCCATTCACATGTCTGGTCATTTCACTCGTGTCAGGGCTCCTTAACTAGGAAATATCAAGATGTTTTCACCCTGGAAAGCTGGGAAGCGTGTAATTAGCCACCCAGGTAATAAATTACCTGTGCTGGCGACAGCCCACTGGGGAAACCTTTATTCTCCATCTCATCCTATTATGCTGAGCCAATTTAGCACATCTGTAGTTGTTTTAAAATAGTCATTTCGATGGACTCCGAGAAAAGGAGGCTTATTAACAACTTAGCTGCCAGGAGGAAAATGGGAGGGACAGCAGCTGCCATGGAGGGAGAGGTTTGGTCCTGGCTGGAGGACAATCCTGCTGTGCTTCCAGCCCCTTTCTTGGAGCACAGCATGGACAAAGCTCTGGGATCCCCCTCCAGCCTTCCCACAGCCCCCAGACCAGAGGTGGCTGGGGAGTGTTTGGCCATGGACATGGGAGAGGATTGGGGGATTTTGGCTCCTCCAGCCACCTCATCGCTGAGGAGCTCCATGTCCCCAGCGGTGCTGTCCCACACTCTCCCCTGCTTCCCCCAAGGACCAGCACAGGATAGGGCTGACATTGAGCTGGGGAGGTTCCCAGATGTCCCCAGCTGGCAGAGCTGTCCCCTGCGGTTGTTAATCCATGATCCTCAGCTGCAGGGCTCCAGGGCTCTGCTCCTTCGGGAAATCCAAGCCTGGCTGGGAGGGGCTCCACAGGTGAGAACTGGGGTGGGCAGCTGAGTCCAAGTACGGAGCACCAGGGGCGGTTGGGTGGGGAAGGAGGAGCAGCTCCATCCTGGAGGGAGAACAGAGCATTGGTATCTTGTGTCCACAAACTCAGCCAGCTCCTGGCTCCAGCGCTGCAGAGCTGCATTCCCAGCGCAGCCACTTTGGCCAGTGTTTGGGATGGGATCACACTCCCGGAGCTCCCACGGAACAGCCTCGGACATGGAGAGGCTGGAGCGTGTCCCTCAGAGCTGGTGTGTGCTCAGACAGGCCCTGGGTCACCCCAGCCCACCCTGGGAATCACTGGATGAGCCCCTCGAGGCACGGCCAGGGGCTGCTTTGTTCGGCAGAGCTCAGGCTCCCAGCGTGGATGCCAAGGGAAAACCAGGACTTCTGGGCTTTGGCACAGCCCCTGAGTGGATGAAACTGCTCATTTCAGCCTTTCCTCCTCATTCTCCTCCCCATCCATCATCCCAGCCCTGCTAGACACCTTCCATCCCTGCTGCAATGCTGGGACACTCTGGAGAGCTGAGCACAGGCTCTGTGCCTCGTGCAGGAGTTAACTCCTGCTGGGGAACCTCCCCATCCCTTCTCCAGGCTGGATTTCATTCCCTCCCCATGCTGCTCTGGGATATTTCCTGGCTGTACTTGGATGAGGGGGAACACACATCATTTTTAAGCTGAGCCTAGGTGACAGAAGAGCCCTGAGCTGCACTTAGAATCCCAGGCAGATGTTCCTGGGACATCAGCACCCTCCTTGCACCTCCATCAGGGAACAACTCAGGCCTTCCCAAGCACCTTTCTTTAGCTCTGAGTCCCTTCCATCCAAGCTGAGCTTCCCTGCCATGGAATCACAGACAGTGTTGGATTGGGAGGGACTCTGGGGATCATCTCATTCCAGCTCCCTGCTATGGACAGGGAGCAATCCTCCTCCAAGGAACCACCTTGTCCTCCCAAGGAAGGCGGCCACATCCATCTCCCTTTGGAACAGGCTCCCCCTGAGCTGTGTCTGTCCAGATCCTGGGATTTTCTCCCTGCTGGGATGAGCTGGGTGTGGGGACACCACCACCATGGCAGGGGGACACAGGGCTGTCCCAGCCAGAACCCCCAGCAGTGCCCGTGACCTCCCCAGCCCAGGGGCTGCTCCAGCTTTTCCAGGGCCCACAAAGCTCCAGGTCTGGCCATGGGCTTTTCCAAGATGTGGAAAATCAGGTCTGACAGAGGAGGCCCTGCCTGCCTGCACACTGGGAGCACTAAGAAGCCCCCCAGAGTGCCCCCCAGCTCCCTGCCCTCCCATGGCTCCATCAGGAGAGCTCCTGCTCCATGACCCTTTTCCAGAGGGACAGTTAATCCTGGCCTGACTCCTCACAACAAGGAGCAAAACCCACATGAAAGAGATTATTTTTCCAATTTCCTTCCCTGTCTGGCAGCCTGGAGAGCAAATCTACTTGGAATGAAGCATCCTGGCATCTCCCCTGCCATCACCTAACCCTGACTGCTGCTCTGCCTGGGATGGAGGAAGGAATGGACCAGCATTACCCCTTCCAAATAAATGGGATATCAGGGCAGGCCAGGCTCTGAACTTGGGACATCCTCCCAAAGCTACATATTTTTGGGTTTTTTTCTCAGCATCTTTTAGTAAACCAGGAATAAAAAGGATTTAGGAACTATTCCACCAGAGCCCCCTCCAGAGCTGGCCTAGCCTGGCCCCTGCTGCATTGCTTTTATGCAGAGATCCCTCATGTCCCTGGAAACAGCTCATCCACAGGTGTAGCCTGAGCATGAACTGGTTCCTGGCTTGCTGGGACAGCAGGGCTTAGGGGCAGCTGGGAGGTGCTGAGGGCCAGCAGCAGATTTGCCTAAAAAAGGCAGAGACAAGCGCCCGGGAGGAAGCTGCTCCCTGCAGTTTTATTTTTCCTTTCTTATTCCTTATTTACACAGGTTGTTCCAGCTCCTCTCTCATATTTTCACCCTTTGCAAATGGAAAAAAGCAGTAACGCTCCAAAGCCTTGACCTTGAGTGACTCCCTGCAAAATCCTTCTGAAACCACTCACCAGGCCTCTCTCCAGTCAGTGAGCTCCTGCAAAAGCAGGTCACACCCCAGCACCTACACTTGGTGTTCCAAAGGATTTTTCATGCCTTAGGAGGCCAGCGGTGGCTCTGTAAACTTCTCCCTTCAGACTCTCCCAGAGAATGTCCTTTTCTGTCCCAGGGAATGTCCCTTTCTGTCCCAGGGAATGTCCCATGCTGTCCCAGGGAATGCAGTGTGCGGAGCGAGGCCCCAAGCAGGGCCCTGCTGTGCCTGGAGGCTCCAGGTGTGAAGGCACCTGTTCCCACGGTGCCCATCCCACAGGCTGGTGCTCCCCCTCTCCCCTCTGGCCAGATGGCTCCTGGCAGCAGCCTCTTGTCACATCCCCAGCTCTGGAATTGCTCCGTGCATCCTCTGCCTTCTGCTTTTGTCAAACGGATCATTGACCCCACTTTCCCTCATTGTCTTTGATTATCCAAGACTGTCCTTTCACTGCCTCGAGGAGTTCCCAGGGGGATCCCACCCCTTCCATGCATAAACCAACACAAACATCCAGCCCCTGTGATGAATCATTCCTCTGTGTCCACGTCTCACTGAAGGACAGGGAGAGAGGAATGGCTATGGGATTTGTCAACTGTAGATTCAGGAAAACAGGGAAAAAAACCCCTTGACTCAAACATTAGTTGGCAAATCAAATTATTCCCCACTTCATCTGTATTATTTAGGCTTAATTGTGTTACTGGGGCTGTAATCCAGGGAAAACACAATTATTGGAAGAGATTGCAAGGATGGCATCTTTGGGAGGGCAGGAAGGAAGGGCCCAGCTGGTGGGGGTGAGGAGGGGGCTGGGAGCTGCCTGGAGCCAGGACAAAGCCTTTCCAGCCTCTGCTCCTGCAGGAATTCCAGCTCAGATCCCAAGTGAGGCTGCAGCTGCTGGGAGCTGGAGGCTGTCCCCAGTCCCCAGATTTTATTGGATATTCTGGGTGACTCGGAGGCTGACAAGGACCTGAGCGAGGATGGCCTTTATTTTCCTCATTTATCCATTCCCTCTCTCGCTGTGCCAGGAAACCTTCTGCTCTTTACAGCATGCCAAGGATCAGGGAATGTGCTGGTGGCTCTTCGTGGGCAATTATTGAACCTTCCATGGATTTTACCATCCTAAAGGGTCCCACAAAACCTCTGTCTGCACAGCCAGAGGACACTCCCCGTTCCTTACCCTGCTCACTGCCAGGCCAGGGCTGGTTCCTGCTCCTCTTGTAGAATCCCATGGCATTCCAAGGAACAACCTGCCTGCCAAGGAACAATGGAAAAGAGCTCTGACCCTGGGACATGATGTTTGTGACAGCACCTGCAAGAGGCTGCTGAAGTCAGAGGAGAATTTCCTGCTTGGAAGTTTAAAGACAAGAAAGAATAATTAAAGTCCCTTCTGCAATGTCATTAAATATAAATACAAATGGTGTTAATATCTCTGGGTACTACAGAGCATTCCCAAGCACCCTCTAATTGTCTAATTAAATCACTGAGGGCTGAGGTTAGTGACAGCAAAATCCTTAATGGGGCCTTGCTGGGACATTTAGAGAAGGCTCTGTGCAAGGGGGTTGTTTATCTAATTAATCCCCAAGGTCACAGCCCCAGCTCCTGAGCCAGGTAATGCAATTTAGGTCCCTTGCATTTTGTCAGGCTGGCTCAGCCCTACTTTACACCCGCTGGCTGTGCCAGAGGAGGGAAGGGATGCGGAGCATCCTCATGGAGCAGGGAGATCCTCATCCTTCTCCAGGCTCTGCTGTCCTTCAGCAGGGTGCTCTGGACAGGAATGGGGTGAGCAGCACTCGGTGAGATTGGGCAAGAGGTCCTGAGCCTGAAGAGAGGCTGAGGAGCCACAGACCCTACCCAGGAACTTGTCACCTCCTGCAGGGACTGAGCTCACCCTGCTGCACTGCCCTTCATGGGATTGTGGGATGGGATCCATGGATGGATGGATGGCTGGGTGGAGGAAGAATTAAATCCTGCAGGACAGTTGAGAGCAGGAGCAGAGAAGTTCTTCCAGAGTGAGCTGCAGAGGTCAAACAACATCCTGCCCTCATCCCTCCTGGGGGCTGAGCAGCACCCCAGGGAGCACAGGACTGGGATGGGGCACCTGAGGAGCAGAAGGGGGAAGAAGAAGAGGAGGAGGCAGAGGAGGAGGAGAGCCCTTCTCTGCCTCCCTGTCCGCAGGCAGGGAAAGGCTGGCCAGAGCTGCTGCCACACCCTGGCTGCTCCAGGGCCAAGGGGACATTTAAGGACCATCAGGAGCAGAGAGCAGGGAACATCCAAAAGCAGCACCCTGCCCTGCTTTGCAGCATCCCAGCTCCTGCTGCTCCCAAAATGCCTCTGGCCAGTTGAAGGGAGGCTCTGATGCTGCTCATCCCAAATTCCAAAAAACGAGGCAACTCTCCTTTTCTTTCCCTCCCTTTGAAATGATGATTCACCCCCCTACTTCCAGTGTTGGCTCAGCCAGCACTGATGGCTTTGGATAGGAGCGGCTCGGTCGGAATTCCTGGGCAGGCTGTCAAGTTGTCACAGCTCATCCGTGTGCAGCCAGGGGCTGGTGCTCCATTGTCCACAAATCGGGACCAGATGTGGATGTCCCGACAGCCACGGGCTCCCGCTGCTGCCAGGAGAACGGAGCAGCCCAACGCCCCCAGCCGTGGCCACAGCTCCCCCCACTTCCCAGTGCCTCCCCCCACCCCGCTTCCACAATGGAATATGCAAAATGGGAACAACAACAGGCATGGGCTGAATAAAGATGTGCAGCTGGGTAAATGATTGCCCATTCCCAGCACTGCCAGCCTTGACCCCCGGACTGTTCCCAAACTGGGCTGGTGCCTCTGCTGGGAAACCTGGAGAGGGGAAGGGGAGCTCCTTCCCCAACATGCCCAAGGTAAAGGGCACTGATGGCAGGAAGGAGGGTGGTTTACATTGGATACTGGGAAGGAATCCAGATGGGGAGGCCCTGGCACAGGCTGCCCAGAGAAGCTGTGGCTGCCCCTGGATCCCTGGAATTGTCCAAGGCCAGGTTAGAGCAACCTGGGATAGTGGAAGGTGTCCCTTCCCGTGGCAGGGGAGTGGAAGGAGATGATGTTTAAGATCCCCTCCAACCCAAACCGTGCTGGGACTCTATAATTCTATTATTTCCACCATGCAGCACCAAATCCAACTCCATCCTAACCCTGCCTGAATCCTGGGAGTGCCTACAGGAGGTGGAACAAACCAGCCTGGCCCAGTGCTGGTGGCCTCACTCCAGAGAAGCCACTACAGGCCCCTGCAGCCCTTCTAGGACATCTTTAAGGTGACCAGTCCAAACCTCCGGCCCCATCCAGCAGGAGTCACCGAGCCCAAATTCATCCCAATCCAAAAGGAACTCAGCCAATGCTTTTGGGTGCTGTGTCTTCATTTCCACGGTCAGGGGTGTGTAATTCCCTCTGACGTTCCTGGGTTTTCTGCTTTCTTTCTATCTGCACCATGGGAAATGAGTGTTTGCTCCACCAAAACCTACAGCAGTGTAAACACTCCGCTTGCAAGGAGAGGGCTGGCCTTGAAACACTTCCCTGGGATCCTTTACCGGGATGCAAAAAGCTGGGAACAGATTTCCGCTGATATTAGTTGCTTTTCAAACAGAAGCAAATGTTTATAGCCAGGCTGTAAACCACGCTAATGGGGGGCAGATCCGCTACAGGAGCCGTGTTTGGAGACAAAGGAAAAGGAAAGTTTGGCTCCCGCTTCCGACATGCTTCCCAAGCCTCGGCCACATCCCTCATGTTTATAAAATTACCCACACACGGAGTCAGAACTGACAGAAATACACAGGCACTGAGTCACTTTCCATGGAATTTCATTTGTGTCTGCTCCCACATTTATGGAATTTTATGGATGGAGCTCCCAGCAGCTCCGAGTCCATTGCACACATCTCCAACATTCAGCTCCAGGAATCACCTGCATGGAATGGGACACACATTGAGTCCTGCCTCCCCCAAACAGGATCAGAACCTGCAGGGAGATGGCAAAACCTCACTGAAATCCCCTGGGTATCACGATATGGACGTAATTCTCCATGGATTCTCTTCTTCAAGGAAAGGGTGGCCAGGCATTGGAACAGCCCAGGGAGGTTTGGAGTGCCCATCCCTGGAGGTGTCCCAGGAATGCTTGGATGTGGCACTCACTGCTCCGGTGGGGATCAGCCACAGACTGGACTCCATGATCATGGAGATCTTTTCCAGCCTGGATGAATCTGGGATCTATGATCCTGGGAAGCACCAGCATCCTTCACACGTCCCACCAGAGCCGCGCATCACTAATTCCCGCTGTCTCCTGCAGCCCTTCCCTGAAAAAGCGTTTCAGTGACCCAGGAATGTTATCTTAGCAAATCAAAAATGTAAACATTTAGGTTCAGGACTGGGCTGGCTGGATTTGGGAATGAGTTATGGTCGGAGCCCGGCGAGGAGGCTGAGTTTGGCTTGGCAGTTCCTCCTGTGCCTGGAACCTGCTTTTCAGGATTAAATACGATCCCCTGCAATCCATCCAAAATGTCAATTACCCCGAGCCTCTCAGGTTTGCAATTACAGAATGCAAGTCATGTTCAGCGTTTTATGAAACTGCTTTTCTTGGCAGGGCCCATCTCTCTCTTATTGTAAAAAATAACTTTCAAATCAAAGCATTAAATCAAGGCACAAACACTGGGAAGGACGCGGGGCTGAGGCTGGAAAGTTCCAGCGCCGGAGCTGGAAGGGAGCTGAGCTGAGCTGGTTTCTGGTGTGGGAACGAGAGTGGCAAATCAGGGGGAAAGAATGTGGAACAGTCTCGGCTGAGGAACGCCTAATCCCACCATCATGGATTTAAATCCCACAATCGCCTCGTTAGAACCCCCCGCGGGGCAGGGGGATCGAGCCTGGAGAAAACACCTCTCCCATCCCGCTGGAATCCGAACAGTCCTGCCCCGGCTTGGGCTGGAGCTGCTGCGGCAGCAGCTGCAGGGAATTGCTTTCAGGCCTTTCCAAGCTTTAGGTCTCAGCTGCCAAAGGCGCTCTGACCCCTTTCTTCCTCCTCATCTGGAGGGTGGGGAGGGGAGCGCAGGGAATTTGGGAACGCTGACCCCACCGTGGACTCGCAGCGCTGAGCCTGGTCAGGACCCTGTTTGAGAGTGGTTGGATCCCTCGAGGAGAGGGCAAGGTGTGCTCGGCAGGCAGCAGCTGCTCGTGGGGACATTGCCTGTGCTGCAAAGAACAGGGAAATTCCCTTGGAAACCTTCCCTGGGATTTACAGGGAGTGCATTTGTCCCTGAATGGCTGAGCCGGCCTTGCTGGGTGATTTCACTTCCCAGCCTTTCAAGTCACATCAAACTCTCCAAGGTCAGGGAGAACCCTCAGCGCCGGATCCTGACAGAAGCTTTCATTTGTGTCACTCCCGAGCCAGCAGACCTGGTCCAACCTGTGCTCCGGGTGGCACCTGAGACGCGTCAGCCCCGGCCGTGTTAATGAGCTCCGGAACTAATGAGCTCCGGGACTAATGAGCGCAGGGACGCGACGCCCTCCCACCTGCCGGCAGCCCGCCCGCATTCCTGGCTGGGCAGGACATTCCCTCTGGTTTCGGGACTGCGGACGTTCCTCTCCAGCCATTCACATCCCTCTGCCCTGTGCGGTTAAGCCAGGGAGGCTCCGCGCCAGCGCCCAGCGCCGCATCCTAGCCTCGGGATAAGCACTTTTTCATCTGTCTCCACATTTATTTCTTCCTGACGAGGAGCTTTGGCATGGGAGAGCGGGAGAGCTGCGAGATCCCGGGTTTGATGGATCTGGACTGGATTTGGATGCCGGAAGCCCCTCGGCAGCATCGCTCTCTCCAAGTGCCAGCCGTGCTCCGGGCGTTGAACCACGGGGGCTTTCGTGCAGGACTCCGAGGGGCAGCCAGCATCCCACCATCCCGGTTTCCCAGCTTCCCAGCCCTCCACTGGTCACAGCTTCCATGATACTTTCCAACGCCAGCTTCATTTACCATAGGATAAGGAAAGGGAGAGCACATCTGGCAGAGGCACAGGGAGGCAGGAACCAGAAGCCGAGGGAGGATTGAAGTTGGCCAAGGAGTCTTAAAACTCCCAGCAGTTGGAGTCGGGAGCGCCATTCCTGCGGACCCTGCCGCCGGCTTGGGCCCCTTTTGGATGCTCTTCCCGGGATGCAGGTGCACGGTGTTAAGAGATCATTTCCTGCCTGCACCGCAGCTCCAGGGATGGATTTACCACTGGGCTCACTTCACCCTGCTTTGCTCTCTTCATCCTTTTTTTTTTTTTTTTTCCTTTCCTCGACTCCTCCTTTATTCCCTAAAAGCCAGGCAGAGCTGCTGCAGCTCCGGGACCATCCCGTTCAGTGGGAAAAGCCAGCTGCTCTCCCAAAGCCATGGATCTCATCAAGGGAGGAGACAAACGGTTCGGCGAGGAGCTTTTGCAAGAGATAAGGAGCTGAGGGAATATTAGGAAATGCAAAAGGCAGAGCAAGGCGGAGGAAGGAGGGACACGCTGGAAAACAGGGATAATTCTCCCTGAAAAGGATTTAATTGCCAATCACATCGAGGTGCTCAGCAAAACCAGCCTGCAGTGGGGAGCTCATTCCAAACACACGCAGGGACTGCTGGAGTTGACAATGGAAGTGCAATTAAGCCCAGGCTCAAAGAAAACCCTCCCTAATTGCACAAGTGGAGGGAAAGGGAGAGGTTTCCCCTCTGCTCGGGCTTTCTTTCATTTTTTTTTTTTTTTTCCCTGGATGAGTGTGAATCCTTCACAAAATAGGTCCCTCAGACAACTTGGCTCACAAAATCAATGAACTCAAACATCAGCAGAGCCTTTGGCTTCCACTGGGCAGTGAATTCCTGCACTCACCTGCTGGGACAGGGAACACCATTGCTATTCCCAAAGAGAACTTGGAATATTATAGAGGTTTATAAAATAAAATAATGATCAACCTGTGTGTCAGATGGATAAAGTCAGCGCAGTCACACACCGGTCACAGACTCCAGCCACACACTCCAGGATTTCTGCTTTCCCTCGGATTTAACTCCCTCCAGTGCCTTCAGTTCTCCTTTTGGGAACCAGTTTCATTCCTCATTAGCCAGACATTTGGAATGCTTGGGCCCGGTCACTTGTCTGCAATAATGTCTCAGCATTGCAACAGCAGAGTGGTTTAACAGGAGGATCTGATGGAAAACAAGGAATAATGAGTAGCAACAGATCCTATCTGATTTTATATCCCACCGCAATTTAGGGCAGAGGTTAAAAACTGCATTAGGAAGGAATAAATGTATTTCATTTTTTCCAGTTAAACTCACCTGAGCACTCTGTGTGTGCAGCAGTGCAGGAAGGGGTCATCACAAATTCCCCTTCTTCCCAGGGAAATCTCTGTGATGCAAAATCCCAGAACATCCCCATGGCTTTTGGAGATGTTGATCTGTCTGTGTGCCATTCCAACCCTAGAAGATCCATTTCCCAGCCCTTCCCTTGCAGAAGGGGATGGGGCCAGGAGATCATGGAGCCCTCCCTGCCTCGCCGAGCTCCAGGGAGCAGGACTGAACCAGCCAGCAATGAGGGAGAGGCGAGGATTGGTGCTCCATAACCTCTGGAATGTTGAATTCCTGTGGGCTCAGCCTCTCTCTGTCAGCAGAAGTTCTGGGCTTAGGGGCAAAGATGTTATGCTCCCAGGAATCCAGAATTTGGGATTTTCAAGCACCAAGAGTTATTTCTCCCACTTTGGATAGCAATTCCTCCACACAAGATTAATGGATTTAATCCCAGACTGGTTTGGGTCATCTTCTTCCACCCCTTGCCATGAGCAGAGACAACTTCCACTAGCCCAGGTTGCTCCAAGCCCCATCCAACCTGGGCTGGGACAATCCCAGGGATGAGGAAATCCGTGCCAAGCCAAGAAATCCCTGCTGGCACATGGTGACAGAGCATTGGGAAGGACATCACTGCCACTTACCTGTCCTGGTGCCACCCCCCAGACCCACACCCACCACGGGGAAGGACCACGTGCCAAGGCTGCCTGGATGCTTTTCTCCTGAAATTACAAAAATTGGATGCAATTAAAACCAGCCCCTCCAATCACCCAGTGCTGCACAAACCGAGGCCAGCATCCACATGATTCCCAAATGTCTCCCTGCACACAACTGGTGATGCAAAGCCAAACCTGGAATTCCAAGGCTTTAGTTTTTAAATATGGCCTTCTCCAGCTTCCAGTCAGAGCTTGCTGCAGCTGCAGGGCAGCAGTGGTGCCTTGTCACCCAGGGATCACAGCCTTGGAGTCTGGGGAGATGCTGGGAGAGCCTTTTCCTTTGGGAGATATTCCTACATCACCATCCAACCTCCAAACCAAAGAACTCAGCTCCCACTCCTCCCCAGAAAAGCTGCTCCCACCGAACTCCAGCCCCAAAGCAGGGCTGAGGCAGCGAGGAGAGTCCCCCCTGCTGTCACATGTCCTTCCTTGGCACTGCCATCAGCCCTTGGGTGCAGTCCAGCAGCTCCCAGGGATGCCGAGAGCTGTCACTGGCACCAGGTGCTCCTTCTCAGTCACTCCCCAGGGGAGATCATTGTGGCTGGATTGGAAAAGCTTCCAGCAAAGATTTGGGGTTGTTTTCTGTACACACATTCTGGGTGTTTATACTGGGCTGGAGTAGGAGGATTAAACAGGGGGTGGTGGGATGTTCCTTAAGGATCTCATCCCTGAAAAGATACTGAGACACTGAGAAGGGGAGGCTGTAATGATCCAGAGGTCAGAGGAATCCAGAGGCTGAGAAATCCAGGCATAAACATTTTAAGAGCAGCATCTGCCTACCTCAAGCAAGCAGCAGCTAAACAGAGGGATGACAGCATCCTGCAAATAGCTGGAATCCATAAACACTGCGGAGCAGGGAGGCTGCTCACAGCACAGGGATCGTGTGAATAAAACAAAACTTCAGTGGAATATGGTTGCACTTCCCAGCAGTGAAGTCAGGCTGAGATCCCATCTCCCAGAGGGAGAGCTGCTGGAGAGGGGATTTAGGGAATTTGTCCTAATTTGGTGCAAGGTTTGGCCATAGGAAAAGCCCTCTGTGCCTTGGAAAGGAGGCTGAGGGTCTGGGAGGGGGCTGAGAGGGTTCAAGGGTGCCCCAGATCTCCAGCTGGAGGGGACTTTGGGACTGAAGCTCTCACTTAAGGAGGCGGCATCAGGTGACACCATCTCTGCGCGGGATGGAGGGATGCTCTATTCCTGCTGAAAATCCACTGAATCCCGGGATGGTTTGGGTCCAAAGGGGTTTTAAGGCCTATCCAGTCCCACCCCTTGCCACGGGCAGGGACACTTTCCACTAGCCTAGGTTGCTCCAAGCCCTGTCCAACCTGGCCTGGTACACTTCCAGGGATGGGGCAGGCGCAGCTTCTCTGAGATCCTGTGCCGTGTTTTAGCACGTTCGCAGTGAAACGTTCCTTGCAATTCCCTGGAAATCTGCACTGCCAGGGCATGTCCTGCGTTTCTTTGCCTTTCATGCAAGGACAAAGTTAGACCTTGCAGGGAACCTTCACTCCCGGCTGGGCATTCCCAACATCCCTATCCCTTCCCGAAGGGAAAAAGCCGATGACAGCTTTTACGAGCCATCAAGAGCTCCTTTTATTCTCCCTTCACCCAAACTTTCTTTTTATAAAAAGGTGTGAAAAGCCCGATTATCGTCGCCTCTTCAGGCTGTTGAGGACTTTGTTCCGAATTGCTGCCAATTCCCTGGATGTGAAAGGGCGAAGGGCAGAGCCAGGGGGAGGAAGGTGCCTGTCCTGGGAACCATCCCAGGGAATGGGCAGGAGGACCTGGAGGCCGAAGTGACCCTGTTCTGTCTCTCTTCCTCTGACTTTTTTTCATTTTCAGCCCCAAAAGCTTGAATAAATTACGAGTTCAATTCAAAAAACGTGGAAAGGAAGACTTTGCACACTCGGATTAGAGAACCCCCACCACGTCCAGAGGTGATCAATAGAAATTAGAATTGGAAAAATCACCGATCCAACAGCAAATCCACCTGAGAGCTTCACCTTGAGCCCTTATGGGGTTTTCCTTCGGCTTTGCAATCCCAAACTCTCCAAACCCCATTAAAAGCAGACACCGATACCAAGAGAGAGCCACTGATGGCACCAGGGAGGGATTGGGGCCATTTTGGCCCCAATTAAATAAATAGAGGGAAGGCAGAGAGTTATAACCAGGTCATAAAAAAGGCATCAAATGATGTTTTTATTGTTAACGCTACCAGAAACCTCCTGTTCATCCCAGCACCAGCTCTGCTCCCTGATAGGGCAGGGATTGTTGGAGAGGGGGACAGCTGCTGTCTTTCACAATTAATTATGAAGATGAGTTAAGAATTAATCAGGTAAATGAAAGGATGTGAAAACAATCAGAACCAGGAACTACGAAATTTGTCCCTTAGAAGAAGTTAAACCAGCTATTGGAACTTGTCAGAGACCCAACACATGCAACCCTACACAGATCCACAGCTCCCAAAATGGGAATTTTCAGCTCATTTTCTGATCTGTGAGTGTACAGGATGGATTAAACCGAAATCAGGCTGCATCCCCAGGAAGGCTCAAGGAAGGCAGGAGAAAGCTGCTCCCTCGGGCCCTGCCCAGTGGGACACACTGGAGAGGGCAGCTCCTGGTGGAGCTGGAGAGGGACCTCCCTCCTGGTGGGGAGGAGAGGGGCCTTTCCCTCTGGGAGGTGACAATCCAGCTGTGCCACCCCTGGCCCTCCCCTCCCACTGCCACAGAACTGCAGGAGAGAGAGGTCTCACCCTCCAAAGGGGTTAGGGTATCCACACCCACCTCTTCCTTCAGGAGCAGCATCTGCAGGGATCCCAGGAGCAGTGCCCCATCCCATCCCATCCCATCCCATCCCATCCCCAGGGAGGAGATGCCTGCGGATCCTTCCCCAGCCTCTGCGGGAGTTGCCAGTTGGGCTGGGAAACTGCTCTTCCTCAGCCAAATGCAACCCAAATTTCCATCGGCGGCAGCAGCAGCAGGGAGGGATCAGCCCCGTGGCCCTGGCAGCCGCTGCTCGCCGAGATGGGATTGATAAGATCCCTGGGAAGCACGGGAAGCCCGCGTGCCAAACACAGCCAATTAATGTCAGCCCTTTCCCATGCCAACCAATTAAGCTGTGTGTACTTGTCACCAGCGCCGGGAAGGGGGTGGAGGGCACAGAGGACTCGATTCCAGGGAAGCCTTGAAGATCTGAAACCCTCCTTAATTTATGGGCGGGAGAGGGAGGGCGCAGACACCCTGCACTAACCCGAACGGGCCTGATTAATGGCTCGGCTAATTTAGGAGCTGCTTGGCTCTGCTGACCTGGGGAGGCTCCATTTAACAGGAATCAGGCTGGCATGGGAAGCAGGGAGCAGCTGAACGATGTAAGAAGCAACAGATGGGCTCTGCGGTCGCCTTGCCAAGCACCAACACTGTTTTCTGAGCACTTGCTCTTAAACCCCCTCCAAAAGGGAAAAAGTGATAATCGGAACCATAAAGCCCATGTGGCTGATCCAGGGACAGGGAGGGCAGCAGCTCTTCTGCCCAGCCAAGAGCTCCTGGGCTGGGAAATGATCCCAGAGGTGCTGAGCCACCTCCAGTCCTGCCCATCCCCATCATCACGGCTGCAGGGACTAGAAAAGGAGAAAAAAATACAGCTTCAGCCCCACTGGTGCTATGAACAGTCAAGGGTTGTTGGGAGGCAGAGGAGGGGGAAGAGCTGGTGAAACACTTGGAAAAGCTGGGGGGATCCTGCAGCTTCAGCTTGGTCTGGATGGGGAAGAGTCACAGGTCCTGGAGATTCTCAGGCTCTGGAAATGTCTCTCCAAGATAAGCAGTGCTCCAAGCTGCAGGGAGTGACTTTGGAAGCACTCACAGAAGCAAGCTTAATACAGGGGTTTTCCCAAAATCCAGCATTCCCAAGGGCAGATCGTCCCAGGCAGCTGTGGCTTGGATTCCTTGGATGGTGAGGAGGCTCTGGGCAGCAGTGGTGGCAAAACATCCACCTGGCTGCCAGGGAGATGGGAAATTAAAGTCGTGGAGCTGCCAGGGCTTTGCAGGAGGAGGAGGATGTGGGAGACCTGCAGCAATCCGGGAGCAGGTCCAGGTGGGATGGAGATGGAAAGGTTGGGCTGTTTATCCCAGGGGTGAGCAGAGGCCCCAGGAAGGCACCGAACAGAGCGACCTGTCTGGTGCTGGAGTTTTTTAATAAAGAAACAGTAAAAAAACCCAAATAACAGAGCAGCTCCTGCTTGCCAAGGGCTTTGGGAACCACACCTGGCACAGGAACAGAGCACAGCTGAGCTCCTCAGAGCCAGAGCTTGGAGGAGGAAAAGGGATCACTCTCTACACCCCAGAGAGGAAAAAAATCCCCCAGACTAATAAAGTTTTGGGGTTTTTTACAACTGCCTACTTTTCCCCAGGAATAATATTCATCAGCACAGATCTCATGCTGTGGCTCTGTTTGCATCCAAATAAAAAAAAGGAATGACCATTGACCCTCTCATCCCTTTTCTGTTTCGTTTATGGAAAAATGTGCCTGAGGAGCAGGGGACTATCTGTGGGTGATGGTTCTCAAAGCTCTCCTGGAGCCCCACAGGGCCTGAGAGCAACAGCAGTGTTCAGAGGCAGGTCTCACATGGAGGTTTTCCACCTTTTCATATGGGTGTTCTGGGATAGAACAGCTCCTAAGCAGGACCCTTTCAAAAGCTGCAGATCTCTAACCCAAGTCAGGAGTGGAAAAAAGTTTTCCTTTTTCCCTGGATATAATGGGCACAGCAAGAAGTCCCTGAGCTCCCTGGTGTGGCTGGCACAGTGATCCCATGGGTGAGATTTTGGAGATGGGATGACTCAAGGCCTGCCAGGAAACACCAAAAACTCCTGGAGCTTCACTGCCCAAGGTGTTATTTGGCTCTGCTGGTGGATCAGCTGAGCCCCAGGAACCTGTTCCTTCCCAGCCCAGACTCTCCGGAGCCACAGATCATGGAATGATGGGGTTGGGACAGACCTTAAAGCTAAGCTCATTCCAACCCCTGCCCTGGGCAGGGACACCTTCCACTATCCCAGGTTGCTCCAAGCCCTGTCCAGCCTGGCCTTGGACACTTCCAGGGATCCAGGGGCAGCCACAGCTTCTCTGGAGAAACCATTCCAAGACATCCCCACCCTCACAGGGAAGAATTCCTTCCCAAAATCCCACCTAACTCTGCCCTCTGGGAACATTCCCCTTGTCCGGGCACTCCCCTCCCCTTTGTCTAAACACACCTTTGGGGCTCTTTGAAATCCATCCTTGGGATTTGCCTGTTCCCTGCACAAATCCATGTCCTGTGGCCCCCAAGGTCCTCTAACTCTGCCCTCTGGGACATTTCAAAGGCCTGGAAAAAGTGAGGAGCAGCAGCTGGCACTGCTGGCTTTGCTAAAAGCAGGGAGGGCCTTTCCCTAATCCCAAAAGAGAGGGAGTGCAAAAGCACAGGGCTGCTGTGAAAAGGGCTGCCCCTGGAAAAGGGCTTTGTCTGTGCCAGCTGGATGAGAGATAAGGATGCTGTGGAAAGAAGGGAGTGTTGGCCAGGAATGAGGAATGGGCTGCCCCTTCCTGCTCAGCTCCTAATTGATGAGGAGCAGCTCCTGGCAGAGACGCCCTCCCCAGGAATTACACTCCTCCCGGATTTATCCAGAGTGAAGAGCACATCCCAGCACAGCCACACCTGTAACAGCAACAGCCAGAACTCATTCCCAACCCCCTGCCCTGGATTTCTGAGCTGTGAGTGGTGCCTGTTCCATCACCAAGGGCTTTTCAGGGCAGCCAGTGGCATTTCCCAGCACACAGGAGGCAGTTTATTACCAGTGATTTATTAAACTGCTCCAACTTGTCAGCAGCCACTTGAAACATTCCCTTTCTTTTTTTTTTTCCCCTTCAGCTTTGCTAATGTCTTTATAAAGAGCCAGATAAATAGATTTCCAGCACTTCTGACTGCCATGGATCAAACCTCAATCGATATGGCCCCGATTAGGGATGAGGTGAGACTGAGCCTCCCCACCTCCCTCCAGCCCCAGATGCAGAGGTGAATTGATGGGAATGAGCTTCCAAGGAACAGATAAATATATTTTTGCCTGCTCACAGCAGAGCTGGACTCGACAGTTCCCTATTTCTCCCAGTTCCATGGGTGAGGGAGCACCAGGTGATTGCTGCTCCTGCTAAACTCCTCTCCTGCATCCTTTCTGTTCATGGATAGACCCTCCTGGCTTTATAAACTCGTGGAGTTCAGAGGATTTCAGCTCCTGCCTGATGACTCTTTCCAGGACAAAACTCTCTATCATTAGTTTGATCAGTCTCAGCTCATCAGCCTTAATTTATTTGCTGCAGAATCACTGTTCAAAGGTTTGCTGAGCTGAAATTGGTCCTGCTCCCTCCCCAAATGGCCCAAGAGCTACTTCTGCAAGTGCCAACATACTCACAACCACCCATTCCAGCTCTCAGGTCAGACATCAGGAGGAATTTCTTCCTGGAAAGGGTGGTCAGGCGTTGGAAGGGGCTGCCCAGGGAGGTTTGGAGAGCCCACCCCTGGAGCTGTCCAAGGAACGCCTGGATGTGGAACTCAGTGCTCTTGTGGGGATCAGTCACAGCTTGGACTCAGTCCTGGAGGGCTTTTCCCACCTCAGGGATTCTGCATCACACACCTAACACAAGCCAAAAGAGAACTGGATTTTCCCCCCCTCTTCTCCTCAGCAGATGAGCCCTTAAAGAAAATGTCCCACTGTCCTCTCCTCGCGCTGTGCCCTGTCCCCAGCTCCCCGTGAGCCCGGGCAGAGCTGGTCCCGAGCCGCTGCAGCTCCTGGGTGCTCTCCCTGTGGAGTTCTTCCCTCCAGCCCTCCTCCTGCCTGGATAATTGAGCTCTGAGCCGCAAACCAGATGCTCTGCCTGTGCCTCTCCTCGTGCTCCGGCTCCTGCTGAAGTCCAGGGAGATCCCCTGGAAGAAGCCACTTTTAATTTGTAATCTGATTAAGCCATTAGAGGCGAATGGAGCAGTAAGTAACACAAATTGCCGATCGTTTCCATCAGCAAATCCCCCCAATTAATCCTGAGATTAACCCTGATTACACGCGGTAATGGTGATCAATGCACCCTAATGGGGGAAATCCGCCCACTCCGCTTTCTTCCACATCCCAGAACGATCAATCTGGAACCAGGGTGATTTATCTGGCAGGATCGAGCGGGGCTGGGGCACCGCCTGCATCTCCAGCGGCAATCCCAGGAGCCGCAGCTCATTCCCGCTTGGGAAAACCAAGACAAGCTGGGAAAAAAGAGTTGGACAGAGTGAAACTAAGAGCAGGGGGGATGCAGAGGGCAGCAGGAATGGCAAATTCCATCTGCCTGCCGCACTCCCGCCCCTTTGAATCCTCCCAGTGATGCCCTAAAAAAGCTCCTGTGAGGTGATCAGAACAAACAGCTCGGAGCAAGGCTGCACTTCTCAGGGATTCCTCTGTCAAAGGGAGGAAGTCAGACTGGAGAAAAGCTGAAAAAGGAAAAAAACCCTTTCCTACTTTGTGATCTGAGCCTCTGTTCTTCCCTTTGCTGCTAAAATCGGAAGTTACCCCAGGACCGAGCATTTCCAAGGATCCCCAAGCACTCCATGAGCTTCAGAGCCAGGCTCAGCTTCCCCTTGGTCCTGTGTTATTTATAGAGCAGCTGAGACCCCAGCGATTGCTTCAAGGGGGATTCTGCCTTTGTAGGGACTAAGTCAGCACTAAGTCGGGAGCTCAAGGTTTGACCTTTGGAAGGCAGGGATGGATTCATCCCACTCCGAGCGCAGCCAACTTCGGGCTGAGCTGCAGTAGTGCCTGGTGATAAAGCAGGGTGATTTATGGAGCCTTCTCCTCCAGAGCTGCTCGCTCTGCTCTGGGAGCACCAAGGAGGAAAGGAAAAACTGATGGAAGATGTGCTGAGCTCCTGCCAGGGGCTCCAGCACCTCCTGGGCACTGGCCCCAGGAAGTTTTGAACCCCAAGGCTGTGGCCAGGACAGGAGAAACCACAGGAGTGACATCTCCCAGGGCTCTCAGTTCTCACATCAGTGGGTCCTACATGTTCCTGTGCCATGGGAAAGACCACCTGGAGGGCTGCAAGCTCCTCGTTCTTTGCCCAGACTCTGACCAGGAATATTTCAGGTGGATCCTTCCCAGTACTCCCTTGAAGCTGTTTTCCCCTCCTCCCACAGCATGTAGACTAATCCCTGTGTCACTTTGTCCCCAGATGTGTATTTTGGCAGCAAGGTAATATATTCTATATGGGAACAGGGATGTCATCCTGTCCTGCACTGACATGCCTTGTATTCTCCATAAATCCGTGAGATCCTTTGGGATTTTTAATGGAGCTATAGTACCCAAATCTTTCCCTCCCATTCCTGGGGTGGGATCCTGCAGTTCCCCTCCCCTCAGGTGGGCACACCCAGTCAGAGAGCTAAGACACAGGTCTGGCGCTCAGTGGGACAGTCCTGCTCCAACATCCCTCATCCAGGGAGGAGATCCCAGGCAGGTACACATGGCACATCCCAGACTGCAGGGAATGGTTTTCCCCCCACCCCAGATGTTGCCTCTGAGGTGTTTTGCAGCACACGTGCTTGGGGGTGATACATGGGGGCCCTGTCCTTCAGCCACTCCCTCTCTGCAGCTCCTGTGGCCTCCCGAGGGGCTCGTGGTTCCCTTTGATGTGCAGATGAATCAGCCTGGCCAGGAGAAGCCCTGTGGATTTATGAACTCCTCCTCTATGATGTCTTTCCAATTGTATCCCCCAGAAGAGCATTTGCTCTCCCCTTCCTCCCTGGCTCCTCCGAGCCAAGCATTCCTTTCTCCTCATCCATCCCAGGCCTGGGGAGTGATGCTGCTCCCCCAGAGCAAAATTCCCTCTGCAAACCAGGCCACTTGTCAGCCCCCTGTTCATATTCCAGCGGGTTTGGTGTCTCCCGACTGTAGCCCCATGGAAGGGAGCTCTGAGCCAGAGCTGAAATCCTGCAATTCAATCTACTCCCAGCCCAGATCATGCCAGTTCTGCAATTCTGGAGCAGTTGAAAAGAAAGGGACAAATAACTGTGATGGAAACCACTCACTGGAGACTTCCAGGGGAAATTATACACCCGCGAGGGGAAAAAGGATCATTAAGAGGTGACGGGAGAAAACATTTGCATTGCAAGTCAAAGCAGCTGGAGGCCAGGGGAAGCTCTGTGGTCACTGCCCTCCCCAGTCCGATCCAATCAACTCCACCACTTGGCAAACCCTCCCAGACAGGCCCTTGAGCTGTTTGACCCAGATTCTGCCGAACACCGGAGTCAAGCTCTGCCCAGGAACAGAAGGGGAGCCTTGCAAAGGTCTCCCGAAGTTCATGCCTGCGTTAAAGCCCCACAAAATAATAAAATCGGTGTGTTTGTCTCCTGTTTAGCAGTCACCTCCACCTCACCAGCTTCCCAGAGCTGCGTGAGGAGATTGCCGTGCTTGGCAAACAAGGGGAGATTAAAGGGAGTTCAGAGGGAACATCTCGATTGGGTCTCGGCTGAGCACGCCTGGTGTCCCATTAGACCCCGTGGCACATTTAAACTGGCACAAAGCAGAGTGGGTGGAGGAGCTGGAAAAATAAAGGAGAGTTTACTTCTGCTCTGAGCATCACACCAAAAGTCACTGTCCCCAAAGGCCACTGGGGAAGGGTGAATGGGGGGGTCTGCACCCCCATGGCAGGAGCAGCGGGCTCTGGCAGGGAAAGGGGAGCACGCTCCCCCAGGGAAGGCAAACCTTCACACCCGCCCCTCGTTTCCCTGCCAGAGCATTAGCACAGCTCCCCAAAACCCCTGAGAGGAGTTTCGAGGAAGGGAGTGATGAAAGAGGGGCCGAGACGGGCTGTCTTCCAGCCAGCTGGAGCCAGGACTGCTCCTCAGGAACAACCGGCCTCTCCCGCATCCACACACAGGATGCGCTCCAAGCTCTCCACGATATTTGTGTGTCAGCTTGAGCCAGCTGGGGCTGCAGCTCTGCCTTTCAGTCCAGACTCAGGCTCTAAGTCCAGGGCTGGAAGTTTGCAGAGCTGCCGGGGTCTATCCTCAGCTGGCCAAGGCGAGTCAGGAGCATCAGCAGCTCCGCAAAGCCAGGCTAGCCTGGAAAAGCCACTTCTCCCGGTGGGCAAACACCAGGAGGGGGAGGCACTACCCCACTGCAGTGACATTTGCACCCAGCTGCAGTGAGGTGTCACTCAGCCCAGCCAGGCCAAACAGCATCTCTGGGGCACCAAAATTACACAGCCAAGGAAATCCGACAAAATCCATCTGCCCTTTTCAATATTTGGAGATAATTAACTCCTCCAGGCTGCGATATTACAAAAGAAAGCTGTTAGGGAAGCTGTTCGGCCCCAGGTTGGGCTGGATGCGGAGCTTTGCCAGCGCTGGGGATGCTGAAAGGGCAAGGAGGACATTTCACATTTCCATATATTCCCAGCTCCCTC
This sequence comes from Erpornis zantholeuca, assembly GCA_013400515.1. Taxonomy (NCBI): domain Eukaryota; kingdom Metazoa; phylum Chordata; class Aves; order Passeriformes; family Timaliidae; genus Erpornis; species Erpornis zantholeuca. Next base: position 385,110 of record VZTN01027139.1, on the reverse strand, counting down.
GTAGGAAGATTACAGGGATACACATGTAATGCAGAGGGTCAGAGGGAAGATAGAGCAAGGGCAGACTTAGCAGGAGAGTGAAAACATCTCTGCTCCTCCACTGGTGCCATCTGAGCTGAATCCCAGCCTGCGCATCCACCAAAAAATCCGACTGCAGGGAAATTTGGAAAAACCAAGCTCAAAGCACATCTTTACCTAAAAGCGGAGAAAACAGCCCGAGCTTCTCCAAAAGGCCTGGGCCACTCATCCCAGAGTCTCACAGTGGCCCTGGTCCCACACCTCACCTGCAGCCCTGAGGTGACCAAAAGCATCCCACCCTTCCCCTCCTCGATGCCCTAAATACAGGACAGGGCCTGGTCCAGCCTCCCACCAGCAAATCCCAGCTGGGCCAGTTGAGTGCAGCATTCCTGAGCCAGTGGGGGGCAATTAACACTTTCCTGTCCATTATCACCTGGAGCTCCGTCTCCACCCCCAGGGATGGCAGGCAGGCAAAGGAGAACCTGGTTCTGCCCTCCAGTCCCACCAGCTGCTCCAAGATCAACCCACAAATCCCTAAAGGAAATTATTCCCTGTGAGGGTTGGGGAGGCCCTGGCACAGGGTGCCCAGAGAAGCTGTGGCTGCCCCATCCCTGGAAGTGTCCAAGGCCAGGTTGGACAGGCCTGGGAGCAACCTGGGATAGTGGAAAGTGTCCATAGCAGGGGATGGATGATCCTTAAGGTCCCTTCCAACCCAAACCATTCCAGGATCTGCTGCCTGTGCTGCCTACACGGGTCACTGGGGCAGTAAATATTTGTACAGGCCGGACAAGGAGAAAGCAAACAGAATTCCCTTATTTATGGGCCTTGGCAGCTTCTTGGCCTCAGCTCTGTGGTTTTTCCATCCCCTCTGCTCTCAGCTGGGGCTCAGCCCCTTGCCCTGTGCACCCACAGCTACTCCATGGGGTGCTGGGGCAGCAGGCAGGCAGGAAGCAAAATGTCAGATGGGAATGTGAGAGGAGAGGGAGGGAGAAGCAGAGGGACAGGCAGAGGGAGAGTGTGAGAGTCGGGATGTGCAGGAGCAATTGGAGTGACCCTGTATTTGCAGGCCATGGTGTTTTTGCAGCCGTGTTTATTTTACCTGCAGGCAGAAGGAGTGAAGGTGATGGATCTGCTTCCCTGGATCCAGGGAACCATTCCTGGGCACTGAGTGAAGCTCCCAGAGGGTTAAACACCATTCCCAAATCCTCCCTTTCAGCAGGGGTGTGTCCAGGCTCCGAGGGGCTCCCAGGGAGCTCAGTGAGACATCCTGAATTCTGAGCCCTTCCTGCTCGGACACGCTGTGCCTGCCAGGACACACACGTGTCCTATCCCGCACTGAGGTTGGCTCCCTGCTGCTGCTGCCCTGCCTCTGGCTCCTTCCCAGGAGACAAACCCAGGAGGCAGCCGGGATGCGGGAGCGCTCCCGGGGTCTCCGGGTGGGAGGTCTGTGTCTCCTCCGGGAGGAACACCCGGAGCAGGGTCCTGTGCCTGCTCCAGAAACACAAACCATGAGCCTACCTGGAAGCAGCCGGGTGTCCAGAGCGTGCCTCATCTGCTTCCCATCATCCCCCCAGACGGATGGCAGGAGGCAGAGGGGAAGGAGCCCGGGGATCACTGACCCCTCTTCGTGCTGAGTGTCTGGCTTTAGGAAGGATTCAGCCTTATTACCAACCTCCCGAGCTGCTGATTTCCTGGATTTCTGTCATGTCAGGAGGAGCTTTTGCCGAGCTGAAAAGGGCAAGGGGATGGATCTCATTCCCTAAACTCCTCGGAGAGGAGGGGAAAGACATGGGGCCAGGGGTTAAAGACGGAGGGACCAGGCTGAGAATGAGCACATGAAGGAATAGGGCAGGAGGGAATATGTGAACAACAGGGTCCTGGTGGCTCTTTAGGAGGGTCAAGGTACTTTTGTGGGGGTGAACAGTTGCTGTTGTGCTGGTGTCCAGCATCATCCCTAAATTTTCTGGGATAATGCGTCCTGGCCTGTCCCATCACTTTCTCCATCCTGGCAGGCACTTTATTTACACACTGTGACCAACACAGGCTCTGGTCACTGCAGCCACACCAGCCAGAGGGTTTTCCCTGACAGGGATTGATGGCATCTGGCTGGAGATCTGCAGCTCTGGGATTCCTCTCCCAGGTAATCCTTGGTGCAGACTGCTTCTCTTTCAGGTGCTCATTTCACCATCTGTGGGAGAGCAGAGCAGGCAGGGCTGTGCTGCAGCCGTGAGAGGAAACAGCCTCTCTTCATTTTGGTTGGACATCAGCAGGAGTTTCTCCATGGAAAGGGTGGTCAGGCCATGGAAGGGGCTGCCCAGGGAGGTTTGGAGCGCCCATCCCTGGAGGTGTCCAAGGAATGCCTGGACATGGCACTCAGTGCTCTGGGCTGGTGCCAAGGTGGGGATGGGGCACAGGTTGGACTCAGTCGTGGAGGGTTTTTCCAACCTCACTATCCCATGATTCCAGGCCAAAGGCTCAGGGTGTTTGTCAGGAAGCTGAGGGAGATAACATCCCTGAGATAACAGCAGAGCAGGGCAGGCTGTGAGCAGGTTTGGGGCTGGAAAACATTCCTTTCCAAACCGGCAGCCCTGCCTGGCTCTGACTCCCGCTCTGCTCCTCGTTCCGTGATTTATCCCACAGCAAAATGAGCCTAAACGCTCTCCATATGGATCCCATACAGGCTGCACCTGCTTCCCACCGTGGATAAGCACATGTGGGATGGAGCGGGAGAGCTGGAGGTGAGTGTGGGAATACAAATCAATCACCCACCAGCCCCAAGCCCTGGAGGGAGCGGTGCTCCCCCATCCCTGGCTGGGCCAGCTTCTCCCTGCTGGGGCTGCTGGAGCTGGATGGCTCCCAAGGAATGAGCCCTGACCATGCACAAGTCCCCAAGGTGACAGTGACGAGCCCCGAGGGGCCACCAGGATGCAGCAGCCTGGATGGGGCCAGGGGACCCCTGGGCCACCACAGCAGTGGGAAAGCCGAGTGCTCCATACCCAGGGAAGGAGTTCAGGAGCCGTTCTCTCACAATGTTTAAATTTCCTTACAGGGAACATGAAATTCCCTAAGGAGATAAACTGTCACCAAACTCTGGGACCATCTGCCTGAATCCCCAGGGATCTCTGGGATGAGCTTACAGAGCTTTCCATAAACACAGCACATGAGGCACAGCCCGGGGTCACGGCCGCCAGCCAGGAAGGAGTTTTGGCTCCCACATCTGCGTGTTTTGGGAATGTCACTGTCCTGCTTCACCCCCCTGGCTCAGAAAATCCAGGGCTGTGTGCAGAGGAGGTGGCCAATGCTGCATGGGTAATGCTGGAGGATCCCAACCCGGAGGTCAGGAGGGACCCTGGGGTCCGGGAGGTCCCCGAGCCCTGGACATCTCGGGGGTGAAGACAAGGATGCTCCTGCTCTGGAGAGAGGCAGCCCTGTGGGATCCCATCACCTGCTCCCACTTTGTCCCTCTCCTAACACTCAAATATTTATGTCCAAAGTCGACATTAAAATGCAAGGGAAGCTAAATAGAAATTAAATTGTGTATTTGGAGAGGAAACGAGTCCCGTAAGGTGAGCGCTGCTGGGCCTGGTGATTGATGGCTGTTTATTTATCTGCTACTGCCAAATCCTGCAGGAGTGGGAAGGGAGCGGGAGCCACTGAAGCCGAAGTAGAATGGCTCCGGGAATCGAGGCAGAGTCTGAGAGGGGAGAAACAGCTCCAGGAAGCCCTAGAGTGTCTGAGAGCAGAGCTGGGCAGCCCTGCCCAGCCGCAGGGACCTGCCTGTACCACACAAACGTTTGGAATCCAAGCATTTGGACAGACACAGGGCAGATCCCAGCTGCTCCCTGTCCCACTGGTTCATGCCTCCATGGCTCTGGAATCATCCCTGAGCATCTAAGGAGAGGCTGAGAGGAGCAGAGGCCTTGCTGCCTTCTCTGCTCTTTTTTCTTTTATCTCCTTTCCCTTTTCCCTCTCCTCTCCTCTCCTCTCCTCTCCTCTCCTCTCCTC